>JAPMOR010120576.1:113782-235763 GCA_026543865.1 Argiope aurantia | reverse complement strand
CAGTAAAAGTTTCAGGGGATTTTTTGGGGTCCCACAAACACCCCTGGGTTTAACTATGCACAATCATTTCTTAAATAACATAACATTTTTTTACCATTATATAAATAAATTGTTAGATCATTGCAAGTTATGCATTTGTCTTTATATATAGTAAAATAAGATTTTTGAAAAATAAGGATGTTTTAAAGTACTATCATTAATATTTCTCTTTTTCCAGTCATGAACAATTTCAGAGAAATGCATAATCATTACCCTGCTCCTGAAAATCGTGAATCGGAAATCCAGTTGTTGAAAAGTGTTAGGACTTTCACCATACAAAATTTGGGCTGCGAAGATAATAAAGTCAGTGATGAAATGTTAAGGTTTGTGAGTTTTTATTTTTAAAAACTTTTAATGCTGGAATTTATAATGTATTTACTTTTGTTTGTTTCATAGCATGTACCAGCCTCTTTGTAAAATAAAAATTTAAACAGAAAAGGCACATTATTATTATTATTATTGCAATCTTGTTTAACTACAAAAATATTCTACAACCTTCATGTATAAATAAAAAATAATTTCATAGTTTTATGAATTTTATATGTAAATTAGTAACTTGTAATTAAGGCATGAAGTATAATTTAATGATAAATTTAGTTATATTTTCTGCAAAATTTAGGTAAAATATTCTTAATTCATATAGGTTTTTGAATTGCTTTTATTTATTTATAATGAGAAATTGATGGGTTGCTTGCTATCTATGATTTTACAACCACAAAATTAATTAAGACAATTTTAATCGGAATTGGAATTTTGTGTTTTAAAAAAACACCTTGTTTTATTCAATTACGTGCAAAGATGTTTAAGCAGATTTTAGGTATAAAATTCTTATATGCGTGCAAAAAACCCTGGAATGCAGCAATTTTTCAGCTTTGAAATCTATATCTAATTTGCCATAACTCTTTGATTCAGTCTTCCTTACAGTCTTTGACTTTTATTATGTTTTATCTTCAATTCATTAAATCTCTGAATTTCTAATTGATATCAAAATATTTTTTTATGTTATTTATCTGCTCTTTATTGCTTTGCCAGAAGTTATTTATGGTTTCTTAACATGATTTCACTACATTTACCATGAAAGAGAGTGTGAAATTAGTGGTTGGACATTTTATAACTTCAAAGTGGGACTTTTCTAGTTATTTTTTAATTCTTAAATTTGATTGCATATGTGAGAAAATACTGTTGTATCATTTAAAAGTCATATGAAGTTGGTTGGAAGAGATTATATCCCAAAGTGAATTATAGTTGCAAAATGATGTATAAAAAATTATGACATAAATATATTTTTGTTGTATTGTACTATAATGTGATGCCTAGTTTTTGATATGCAAAATCATACATTTTCTAATTTTTTTTAATTAAATTTATCTGTTATTCATTTTATTTACTATCTCATGAATGGAATTTTAAAATCCAGAAGTTTAAAAAACAACATTCTCTGAACATTAAATGTGATAATTTTATTGAGATGATATTTGTTGAAAAGGAATATTTATCTTGCTTAGAGTGTTTAATTTTATTCTGTTCAATAGAAATTGACAGTGCTATTGCAATGACAGTTTGATATTTCTAAAAAAAAATAACTGATGAAAACTTTTAAATTCAGATTATACAGTAAACTATTATAAGTCTTTAGCACACAATACATTTTCAATGTAACCTACAAGGGGATTATTCAGATGGAAGAGATTTAATTCATTAAAATAAATCCCCTTATTTAAAAGTATTTCTTGTTTGAAAGAATTTTGCATGCATCAAATATTTTAAATGTAGCTGTAGTATTGGTAAAGAAATTTTGCTTGATATTTTATCCAAGATAATATTTAAGATAGATAATATTTTATGCAATACATTCTTCTGAAAATTAAGGAATATATATATATATTTGTAAATATTTTGAATAACTACTGACAAGTTATATTTATTAAATTTTATGATGATAAGTTGTGAATTATTTCATTTTAAAAATGACTGAGACTGACAATTAAAAACAAATTACGGTGGACAAAAAATATGAAAAGAAATGAATGAATTTTGAATAAAATAATGAATGAATTGGTAGGCAATCAAAATTTTCTTATTTTCCTGGATGAAATATAGGATTCATACAATTCTAATATCTGTATTAAGTGTATTAAAATTGATACATCGTTAATTTTTTATTTGGAGCCGGATTTTTAATACAGGTAATGCTATATATTGTTTTATTAGAAAGTAAATTTAATTTTTTCCCGTTTTAATTATTGTAATTCTTTTGGTAATCCATACAGTCTTTTTATTTGAAGAAATTTCTGTTTATCTTATTTTTTGTTTAAAATGAATTAATTAAATTGTTTAATTTACTCTTTTTTTTTTTTTTTCCCTTTCTTTCTTTCTTTCTTTTTCAAAGTACCTGCTGATTGTGACTTGTTCATATTGCTTCAAAAAAAATGTCTATTGTGGGCATTCTTCTATATACAAAGTCCAATTATGAATTTATGAATTCTGTTTTATTGTACACAAAATATTACATTTTAAATCTTGCATTTTGGAGAAGTTATTTTTAAGAATGCTAAATATGAATGTATGTAGTTGCATATAATAGAGAAATTTGTATTCTCTCTTTTGTTCATTAATGCATCCTTTCTATTTAGTTCTGTTTTTGGTGAGCTAAGCCCTGTTTGTGCAGCAGTGGGTGGAGTCATGGCAAATGAAATCATTAAGGTATTTTTACTACCTTTCCTTTAATTTTATTTTTTATTGGTATTATTTTGTGATGAATATACATTGCTCGTGATCTGAAATCATATATCATCATTATATACAAATGGCACAAATCTTAATCATATTTATTATTCTTATTATAGCCATCTTTATTTCATACTAGCCACCTCAGGTGATCAATTTTTTCCCCCTTTCCAGAAATATTGGTTATATTTTTATTTATTTTTTTCCAGTCAGATAAATCTTTTAAATATAATTTTATGTCCATGAATCCACCAAATTGCTTAATATTAAAGCCATAATATTTAAATTGTCTTAATTAAAACCTGTTCCTTGTATACATGAACTTTTCTAATAGAGTCACTCTCATAATGTCACAGTCCTATTAAAAAATCTAATTGTCTAGTTAATCTATCTTCAGAATTGTAATTTCCATTGTTGATCTTTATTGTAAATTACACAGATATTAAAAAAACTCCTTCTTTCTTAACTTTCAACAACAGAAGCAATTCATGAAATTTATATATTTGATGAAACAATGAAAATGATTTGAATTTCAGAGAAACAATGTTATCTATTATTGGTAATTAGACAAAAAAAATTTAAATTACCAAAATTTAGCAAATATTTGCATGAATATTAAATTGGTATGATTAAAGAAACAATTTATTTTTGTATAGTAACATTTCTAGAAATTGTGGAAAAGCACCAAAATTCAACTTAAATTCTAATTAATTAAAATTTCAAAAAAATTACTCCAAGGTGCACCTTTTACTCTCTTCTAGGTACATATATATATATCACATTTGTCTACTGTACGTCATATGCTTTAGCATACATGCTGTCAATAATCCATACTTTCATCTTTATTATTAGAAGGAAAGAACTCTTGTAGAAAGATACATTTTTTTACATATATAATGTCAGATGTAATATAAGCATTTAAATGATTTTTAAAAATTTTAATTTCTAAAAAGATTTCTTATGATTAAAAATGTGAGAGAAAATTTGAAATTCCATAAATATTTTTTATTCTCTTATTGCCATTATCAGCATATTGAAGGGATATCTTTGATTAGGATATCTTAATTATATAAATTTAGAATCATCTTATTGAAATCCTTACAATTTATTTAATTTAACACATTAAGTACCACTGATTTATATTTTACTTGTGTTATAAGTGATAATGGAACCTTGTAAACATGTGTAACACACATAATTTGTAACTTCTTTTAAGATAAAACACCATGACTACAATTAGTCTTTATTCTATTGTTTTTATTCAACTAATGTGTATAAACTTCAGAGTCTTTCTGCATTTAGAAAAGAAGTCTATTAAAGTACCTAAAATGATGAATTTTTTTACAGGGAATTTCTCGAAAGGGTGAACCTATTCACAATTTTCTTCTATTTGATGGTGTGACTTGCACAGGTGTTGTGGAGACGATTGTTGTGAGAGACTAAGTTCCATTATTTGATATGTAAAGTCCATCCATTGTCATATATACTCATTTGAATAAATTCCAAGGCAATTTTCCGAAAGTCATTTTGCAATAAATGCACCATTTTATAAACATGAAACATTTCGTTTTTGTTTAGGTATTATGAAAGGTCGAAACATTTCTTTTTATATTACAGTCTGTGTAATTTCAGTAGGCATTTCAAGGACACTCGTTTTCCCTACTCTTCACTTTTGCTCCTTCTCTGTTGCCATGGGTTCGACAAAGCTTGCTTTTTTTCTCATGCCAGTGCATTTTGGGAATACCTTAACAGCTGTGTAGAGGGGGGGGGAAGCGATGCTGTTATCTGCCTCAATGTTGCGAGACAGACAACCGGTTATGAGGTAGAAATGTGACCATGAACTGCCTACAGAAAATACACAGACTATAATATTATCATTTTTATTCATGATACTGAATTTCCATATGCTGTTCATTGAAACAAGTGGATCACTCCAGTTGCCTGTGTTTGTTTTTACACATGGAAATAAGTCATGTGAATAAACAATATTTGCATAAAAGAATAATATTCAAGCTCTTTTTTTTTAATTCTTGAATAATCACCATAACAAAATTAGATGGAGACTAAGGAATTCAAAACAGAGGAGAACTTGCCACAAGTGTAGCCATACTTAAAAATAAAAAAATCTAAAGGGTTTTTCTTGTTCAAAAAAATGTTGTTCTTAATTTTAAAGGTTACTAATTAATTTATTTATTTGAAAAAGAGGGTAAGGGCAGTAGTATAGTCTCTGTACTTTCCTGCATGATTCTGTGCTAATACCAAACCTCTACACCACATTTTCTGTGTCACCATTGCATGATATAAAGTAATGTAAATTTGTGTCAGCATGCATATAAATAAGTGTAATTATAAAAAACTTTTTAAATATTAGACTTAAAGGGGGGAAATAGGATGCTAATGATATTTTCATTGAGTATTATTGGATGGTATGAATGTTAAAGTACACTTGTATTGTTTTTCCCCCACACTAAGAGGTTTATATTAACTCTTTAAAACATTTTTATTTGTATCTTCTTATTCCGTTTTCATATTACACTTTTCTTGAAATCTGTGTAAAAAATGAGAGCCCTGGACTCCTAAAAAGCATGTAATTATTATATCTTTTTAGCTTTGAATTTTAAAAGTAGCTTGTTAATTATCATATGTCAATGGCCAATAAGATAAAGAGTTTTTGTCAAGTTGAGCAAATATTTAAAAAGTATTGTTAAAAGAAATCTGAATCTTCAATCCTAAATATTGTAGCAAGAAAATATTTTAGATACAATTTGTCTATCCTTATTTTTCAATTTACACTTAATTGCATCACAATAATTGTGAAAATAAGTTAATATAATTGCAATGTGCACAAGTACAAAATCAATAACTAAAATGATAAAAAGTGTAATTTTAAAATGTATAAAAATTGGTGAAAAAAATTTAATGGAAATAAAATTGGAATCGCTGTAAAGCTTATTTTTTAAATTTTAAAGTAATTTAAAAATGGCTTTTATATGCAATAATATGTCTACAGTTATTGAGGAAAAACATTGAACTTTGGTTAAGATTTAATAAAAATTTTATTAAAATCTCAAAAAAAACTTTTATTTGTGAGTTCATGAAGTAGTTACATGCCAATTTTGATAAATCTAAGTGCCAACAATTTGCCTTATATTTTTCATCATACATTTTATAATTTACATATAATATATTAGCTTATAAATATTATTAAGTTAACACTAAAAGTAATATGTAGGTGAAATTCAAATTTAAATCTCAAATATTTGAAGAATGAAAAAGAAACAAGCTTAAGTGCTAAAGAAAGACTACAAAGGATAAAAAAAATAATGAAATGGCTCTAAATGTTAATCGTATGAGTATAAATGAATGAATGAATAAATAAATTCAAACATGGTAATACCAGACTGCATAATATAAAAATATAAATAAAGATAATATAACAGAAGTTTTACACTGTTACAGTTTAAAATATTTATTTTGCAATTTTTTGTAATGATTTTTCTGTTTCGGAAGATATACATTAGTATCTAAAGAGATGTCCTTATCTTTCTACTTTTTTATAGTAAAAGGTATATTTACTGTTTACCAATATTTCTGCATGTACTGCTGCAAATATATAACAATAAATTTTGAAATTGTTTTAAATATAGATATCATCGCTCATAATGAAAACATAAAAGCTTATTTATAAAATATATAATACCAGTTTAAATTTAAGTCATGTTGATCTGAGGAATATCACAGACACAAACATCATTCAATAACAATTCCTGTTGCTTCACTTATATTCTTGCAGTAATCATTCCTTGAAATAGGTTTTTTTTTTTTTTTTAACCAAACTTTTTGCATTTACACTGGATGTGTTCTTCAGTTAAAATATTTTCTGCTAATATCTCTACGACTTTGCATCTATTACACATGTGTAGAATATATAAAATTAATGTAGAATTGTATTAAAAATTATGTAAATACAAATTTATCATATATAAAGCTAATGCATGAAAGTAAATACAACAGTTTTTAGTTAAAATAAAATCACTTTTAATGCACAATAATTCCATTTTAATAATGATTATTCTTCTCAGTAGTAATTTTTAAAAAAACTAATGGAAAAATTTGCAATGAACTTTAAACCTATTTTTGCTATATTCTTTTCTGTTTTCTTTTTTAAATGGTTTGAATTTAGTTTGGAATTAATGTCATAAATAATATAACAAAGCAAATGTAGATTTTCGTTTTTAATCAAAATATCATTTAAATGCTAAAATTGTGAATTTTCCTAGTAAAATAGAACTATGTATTAAATTGTTTAAATATACATTTTTATGTCTCAAAATATATTGCAATTTTCCAATTTATGATAATGAAAATTTAAATTTCTTAAGGCATACAATTTTTGAAAGTTCATTTTTTTTAAATCTCTGCATTTAAAATAATTGGGTAATAAAAAAATAAGTAGTTGCCAAATCCTAGCTGTTTGGTCCTATTTTTATATAAGATGAAAGTATGTGTTCCCTTAGCTATGCTACAAATAGTTACTTGTCTCCTAATTTTGAGAGAAATCTCAGAAATGCTACTTTTCTATGTATTCTTAGTAGGAGGTGGGGGTGCAACTGAATCCCCTAGCTCCAATTATTTTACTGATTTCATTAATCTTTATTTCGTTGGGGAGTTTGACATTTAGACACATCATTTGCTACCCTCCATTTTCTATGGAAAACTTGATATAGCCCTCAGTTTCAAAAAATGGACCAATTTTGCATGCATATATAACCAATTAGAATGCACTATGTTTGCTGTGCAAATATAGTATAAAATCATATTTAAGTTTTGTATGATAAGATGTTAAATTTTGGGTAAACAGGTGAATATTGAGTGTAACTTCATTTGATTTTTTTTAATTCTGAAGAATATAATTTTATTTAAAAATATTAAGATGCAAATATTTTATAGAAGATTTACTGATATAAATTAGAAAATGATAACCAAGAAAAAAAAATCAACACAAATTAGGAGTCATATGTATGTTCATATAAAGTATCTTTATTTTCTTATACATAACTTTAACATACTCATTCTGCACAGCAGATGTAAGAAAATAAATTTAAAAGAAGGAGAAATTACAATTTTCCCAAGCTATCACACGAAGTTTGTGCATTTGAAAGTATTTTTTATGCATATTCCATCGCTGTTTAGAATATCGTTACATTCCATAACAAAAAATTAAATTTTTAATAAAAATTTTAAGACAGTTAATAACAATAACAAAAAAGTTTTAATGAATACATGAATATTAAAAGGATATATATATATTCTTTTAAGGGTGTTGTTGTTTTTTTTATCTACACACAGTACTAAGCAGTATGAATTTCATTCCAAATGTAGACTGCTTGAGGAAATTGCAACAATAATACTGCAATGAATTTTTCATACTAGTATTGCACTAGGAAATAATATGGCACATTTGATTTTAATTACAAATTTATGAAAACTGAGATTTTTATTTGAAAATGAAATAATAATAATACATCAATTTTTTTGAAGGTGCCTTAAATTATTTTTTTCATTAAACAGTATATTTTATTACATTGTTTAACACTGTATAGTTAGAAGGAAGAGAGATATGTGCAACACAGTTATGCTTTATTAGCTAATAGAGGAAGCAATGCAAATACTTTTAAATGTTACCATTTTCTATACTATGTCTTAAATACTATTATTTTCATAAAAATTTACAAAAATTATAATATGCAAATAGACAAATGTTGCATTATATCAAAATGAATTACTGCATTATCAATTGTATATAACACAGAATTTGTAATTAAGTTCCTCTTTAAAACAAATAACATAATCTTAAAGAACATTTAAAATAGAGACCCTTAATTCAACAAAATAGGTTCATTCCTCATTGCAAAATTGTGTTGCATTAGCATCATAAAAAATTGCATTGGTACATCATATTAATAAACATAATTTTTTTACTATCTTTTATTTGGTTGAATAAAAATAATTATACTGAATGGCTTAGTTAGTTGAATAATAAAACTTTCCTTTGCATTTTCCAAGAATAAATTGCATTTAATTAATGAAATGAGATAAAAAATATTCTTTTAATACAAATTATTAATGCACAGAACTTCCATCATCTGCAAAAATTTTTTTTATTGATAACTTTAATTGAATGATAGTGTATGTGCATTGACAAATTTCAAGTACTAAATCATGTTCTCAGGTTTATAAAATATTACTTAATATTCTGCAAAATTACTTTACATACGTGAGTGCATGATTGCTTTAAAAGTATCTCGGGACTTCTCTGTGAACTTGCTTCTGTCTTCTAAGATTATTAAAAAATATCTTTAAGGAATATATAAACAATTTAAGGAATTTTTAAAATTCAATTTAGACTATTCAACAATTAAAGGAATATTTAATGCAATCAGCAGCTCAATATTCAGAAATTTTGTGTCATAGGCAATTTCTGACATTCAATATGTGAACCGATATTAAAATTAAAGATTCTCTTGTACATTACACTCATTCACATAAAAATGTTTCCATTTTTTTCTTTCTTCCCATAAGCATACTATAATTATGTTAATAATTAATATCCTTTGTGAGAACCAAATAATGCTACATATAAAATAATATATGGTAAGAATATAAGAGATAATAATTAGATTATGGTTTTATGGAAAGCATTTTAATATATACAAATATGAGGCTAATCTAAATTTAAACACAAGTTTTAGAATTTATCAGTAATTAAGAATTAGAGAGAATTTTTATACATTATCTGTTATTTATGTTATACAAAATCCCTGAAGTATTGTTCTGTTCTCTAATATCCAAGGAATATTTTTTGAAAAAAAATAGTGAAATGTACTAACACTTTTTTATTGCTTGGCGTTATTATTTGCAATTATACAAGTACTTGTAAAATATTATGACCCTTAATATATAAGCAAATAGACAGGGATTAATTCTGTCTATTTTCTTTAAATTTATATATTGTCAAAATATAGAAATTGAATTTTTATTCCTCATATCATATATATTATAATCAAACATAAAACTTCTTATCAAACATGCATTATAGACATTGCAAAAAAACCCCAAAAAACAGCAATCAACACATATAATTTCAAAATACAAATAACTAAAATAAACTTGAAAACTTACACATAAGACAATAAATCAAATAACTTGACTAAAAAAATAATATATCAGGTGTTAATTCTCCCATGATTTCTTCACAAATATTAATCATGCTTAACACATTCAATGCTCTTTAATTAGGAGTATTTAACCTTTAAATTTTGGACTATGCATATAATCAAAATCTATTGCAATAGGAATGTTGATTATTATAAAGGTGTTTTCTATTATTTTCCAGTAGTCTGAAGTGTATTTTTCAGTTAATTATCACATGTCAGATGACTGAAAAAGAAAGTGATAAGAATAGACATTTTTTTTAATAGAATGGCAGTGAAATCATAATCGTTTGCTTTTCTTTAAAATTCGGAATGAATTTCAGAATTTTTACATATGCTTATGGGCTGATACAGCAATTGTAGCAGCCAATAAGCATTTATCTTAAGGAAAAGAATAACTAACTTTAGCAGAAAGGATTGCAACATAGTCATTGTAAATGTGTTAAGTATCACACTACAAAAAAAAGAACAAATAACAATACATTAAAAAAAGGAACTATAAAAACTAAGGAAATGTAAAAAATATTTTTTTTAAACATTTACACCAAGAAAAGTTATTACCTGTATTATTTTATAAGAAAGAAATTATTAGTTTGTTATTGTTGAGAAAAATATAATAATCATAATTTAATTTTATGTATATAGAACATTTCAAGTGGTATAATGACATGAAATGGGAAAAGGATATGGAAGGTCATGATGGAAACAAAATAATTGCATTTTTTTTTAAGTTAAATAAATCATAAATAATTCTGTGAGGGTATAAATTAGAAAAAAGAATGGTATATTGTGTATAATTATACAAGAAAAATTAATGTGATCATTATTAAAAAAATATTGAAACATTAAATGTTTATTTTGTTTACCAATATTTAATGAATTTGCTCTGAAACTGGCTCACTTATAAATTAGTTCTTTCCATGTGTTAGTATGCTTGTTTATAGTAATCAAACTAAGCATAGAATGAGTAAGTTCTTTTTTAAGGCATTTTTCTGCTATTTTCAGGGAAATTTTGCTGCACTTGAATAAATGAATGAATTTTAAGAAACAGAGAATTTCTCCTTTTCAATACTGTTATATATCACTGTAGTGAAAATATAGAAAGAATGATGAGCCATTGCAACCTACATCTCTCTATCCATCTGCAAAATTAGGATCAGTGCTACAATTAGGCCTTTAAATAATCACTCTGCACTAAATATTTCATGCATAACATGATTATAATATACAGCCCAACTGATTTCTGTCCATATAGCATTTTATCCTGAATGCCATTTCTTTTTCCTATACCACTAAAAACTTCTTTGTAAATGAAATCTTAACTTTTCCATTCTAAATGAAAAAATATTTTTTAACTCTAGAACAAATTGATATTTTCACATTATGAAAATGAACACCCAATCAAATTGTCCCAAACTGGTTTTATTATTTTCAATAATACAACAGAGAAATATATATAAATATGAAATGTTGCATACAAAATATTAAAGCTATGAGGCATGTTACAGTTTATGTTAACCTTGCAAAGTGTAATATATATTATTTTTTAATAAATTATATTTTATACATAATTACAATATTTATGAAATAACAATTGAAATAAATATTTCTGTTATCAATATCACAAAGAGCATGTTTCGCTTATTAAGTCGCATTTGAAAAAGGGCAGAAATTATTAATGTAATTATTTTTAAATAAAAGGTTTTAAAAGTTGTAATCTTAATGATCTTTTTAAATTATTTCATAGCATATTACTTATTATTATGCTCTCCTTTAAAATTAATAGACTTCATTAGTATGTAATTTTGTTTCATTCTAACAATAAAATTTAAGACTATTTTATGCATAAAATTATGATTAACATCATTTAACCATATAAAGACAAACTTCAGTTGATTATTTTTGTCAGATATATATATATAAAAAAAGAATTATAATTAAAATGGCAAGAGTATGATGACATTCAGTTACAACACATAACTGGTTATAACTATTAATGTAATGTATAATTCACTGTTGTAATCCAATGCTGTTTTTTAAATATTTTGATTAAAATGCAAGTTTTTTTAATTATAAAAAATGCTTGAATGTGCTGTCGTTTCTTGTGCTCTTATATCATTCACGTAATTTGTTTCTGATTTATTTTATTAAAGAGCCAAAGATTATCATGTTTTCAGGTATAAAAATGTCTCATTGCAAGTACAAAAATGCCTTATATTGCATAGATTCATATACAGCATATTAATTATTAAGTAGACTGAATTGATCTATCTTTTTTTTAAATTGTTCGTCAAATATTTTAAATACACAAAGAGTTAACGAAGTTGATAAGGATAACTTTTAAAAGTTACCTCTTTTTTCTTTTCATTTTCAAAAATATTATTTACAAATGTTAATTCTTTTATGACTGATATTCCATGTATAGTAAGAATCTAAATCCCTATAAAATCACAAGTTTTCTCTTAATAATGAGAGACTTATAATTTACAAATACTAATATATTTGAGTAGTAATTATTTTATTTACATAAAAATAATGCACCATATGCATATTATTTTCATCTTAAAGAAAAACAAATTATAGAACTGACTGTAATTTTTTTTATAAAAGAAACTGTAAATAAAAATATAGTAGATTCTAGATTATGATGAATAATGCTCTTATATACACACATAAAAATACATACTACAATGTGCATAATATTTAACAATATTTATGTTTTTTTTTTTTTTTATTTCTCCTCTCGCCCCTCACCAATTCTTTCTATGAAAATGCAATTTACATTAAAGAGAAAATAATTTATTCAACTAACTGATGTTTATGATCTTATTATTACAACACTGTAATCAAATGCTGACAATAAGCATGAAACAGTTTAAATAGCACTTAGTCATGTACCATACATTTCAAGAATACTGGCTTTAAAAGGATATCACAATCGAAAACAATGAGATTAACAAAACAATAACACTGCATGTGCACTAAATTGCTTCAATAGATCCCAGCAGTTCTGGTGAAAATTGCATATTATACCATGAAAGCTTAAAATATTTATCTAATCACAAGTCTTTTTCATCGAGTATAGTAAACTCTATAATACAATGTTTTTGATCGCCATAGGGAATACGAATTATCAAATTTCAATAAATACACTCCTTGACCAGGATAATTGTGACTGCCAGCATAAACTTCTTCATGGCAATCTCTTCTGTAAACTGGTATGACAACACTGAGTGGTGGCTTGTCAGAAAGTGTGACACCTTTTTCGATGTCATTTCGACCTTGATCAAGATCTAAAAGGAAATCAAAATGAAACAATCAGGGAAAATTATCACTTTTTATTACCATGGAAGTAAATTTTAAAAACTATTTATATTGAAATTAGTTAAAACAGAAATGCTTTTTAAATATTCTTAAAGATTACAAATCCATTGTTTAAGACAGGGCGCATAGTGAGAAACTGCTGCAAAAATTAATTTTTTTGATTAAGGTGCTTAAAGATACTTAAGCACCTTTGTACATGTATACATATGTAACTTTGCATATTTTCTAAGCATATGATATTTTCTGTTTTATAATAATGCATACTTTTTACTGACATTTTTTTTTCAAAAATCATACCAACTAAAATTTGGCCAGAAAATAAACCAATTACGCCATCTAAAATTTGGCAAGATTGGTCCAACAAATAATAATTTTCAAATGGACAGGGGTTATTTAAAAAGTACTCCATGAAAGAAATAATGATCACTGAAAATTTATTTCTTCAAGTTAAAATCTCATCATACTAGATTTTATGCGATCGACTAACATAGTTACACACAGCAATTAATTATATCTCAGTATAGTACATTAAAATCAATCTAATAAGTTGTTCAAAGAATTGCTCCAAAACCACATATGAAATAGAATGATGATGGAATGTGTAATATACTAAAGAGGCTTCACTGCAAGTGTTTTTACAGCAGCTTCTACAATGTTCGATATATCTCTTTGGCGCACCAAATTCATCCTGTATTTTTGTTTTCTGTTCACCGAACAAATCTGAGTTTTCTTCTTGAACAACACATAAAAGGTACTTGGCATAACTTAAATAAATTCTTCAACATCAAAAATTTGTACAGTGCTTGTAATTTTTTTATTTTTTAAATTTTCCAAACGACAAAAGTTTTTCAAAGTAAGGCACAGTACATATTTCATATTGTACCTCCTGAATAATTATTCCAGTATTTCAATAAATGGCAATGCCCATTATTGAAGAAAAAGGCTCGCGAGCATTATCTTAATATGCGTTGGAACCCCTGGAGCTATTTCACCCTGGATTCCTTGTCCGAATTCTTCTCTTTTCCTGGTTTTGTTTCTTTACCTCATAACAAGCTTTTATCTCATAACAAGTTTTAATCTCATAAACAAGCCTTTATGACTATGCTTTCAAGTTATCACATTCAATGTGTGGGGAAACAAAACGAATAAAATGCTGCCTTTGCACTTCTCAAGAAAATTAAGCACTTTTTAAGGACCTTATTCCAAAATTAAGCATTTTTAAGGTGTTTAAAACTGGCTTTCGAATTTAAACACTTTTTAACTCTTTCTAGGGCTGTGGGAAGTATGCTTCCCACCAAATTTATCAATCTTTGTATGAAATTATGTAGGTTGGCATAAGTTCTGACAAATTTTTTTTAATAAGTCAGAAACTTAGATGCTTCAGTTCTTTATCTCAGACAAAATGATGTGTCTTGATTTGTTACTTAATTATTAATTAACCAAATTAATTAATTAACCAAATTAATTAATTAATCAAATTAAATTTATCTAATAAGCTAAATGAATCCCTTTTCTTAATCTAATTTCAAGTCTAAAAATATTTTAACATAATATGACTAGAAAAAAATGGCCCTTTAAAGGGTGAAGTACTTTTCATGATGCTACACACCCAGTAAAAAATGGTGATAATCTATCAAACTAGTAATGACAGACTTATATATCTCCACTAATAATTAAGAAGTGTGTGTATGTGCGTGCATGTTTTATTTAGTTAAAATTAAAGGAAAATTTTAACTTTTCCCATATTAATTTCTTAAAATGCAAAAATTATTTTACATCATTTTAAAATTCTAAAAAAAGTTTTAATGATACCAATTTATTTCCTAAGGAATTTTGACATTTTTTAAAAATATTTTTTACACTATATTTAACAGAAGTTTTTAATATTTGATGGTAATTAAAATAACTAAGAAAGCTGCTATTGCTAAAATATATGCATATTTATTAAGTTAATTTTCAGAACTAAATTATTTTTTATTTATTATTTTTTAATTTGCAGTTTGTCTTTTTTTTTTTTAATTTAAATATATACACTTAGAATCCTTAAAACATTCTTGAGTAAAAATTAGTTCATGAAAAATTTTTTGTCCCTAAAAAACAGTCGTCAGTGATAAAATTTTAAGAAACCATGGATAGCCACATGTTTACAAAAATTTATTAATCAATCAATTTTAGATTTTTCTAACCTTCATCATCATCTTCTTCTTCCTCACTTTCACTTATATGCACTGTCACTTGAGAATCTGGACTTCTGGTCCACTCGAAGTAAACTCCAAATCCGAGATCATAACTATCTGTTGCAAATTCCCAAAAGAGGCAAGTGCCATCATCGTGTGTAGGAACTCTGACTGTGACTGTTTCTCCATGACCCACTTTAATGATACCATCTCCCCCTTCCTTCCGAATGGCTTCTTTGAATTCAACAATGTCTTTCCTGGTCCACATGTGGGCTGTAGCTACAGGTAGAGGATCTAACAATAATAAAATTAAATAGTTTAGAATAAAATCACCATATTTGAGAATTTTAGAATATAATAATTAATTATAAAAGATTTTAATCACAAATTCAGATGTAAATTTTAATAATAAATTTGATAGCATTAATCTACAAGAAAAAAAAAACTCACGATCTTAGTTTACATATTATAACACTATTACAATATTTCTCTCATATAAATAAATAATAAAATTTGAAGGCATATTTTATTTAATTGCATAGCTTATTTTGAAATCAATAATGGCTATTTTGGAATGAATCTTCTAATTTTGTGATATATTTGGATTACAATTGAATCACACTTCAAATTCTATATGAGACAAAAGGATAAGGATTTCCCACAAATTTAATGTGCTCGATGACTAACACACAGTGGACCTTCAATGGAATCAGGATTTGAATCCCCATCTCTCTGGTCCAAAACCAAGATATTGTTACCAAATGACAGATCACAAGGAATTTTAGGAATAAAAAATATATATTTAACCTATTCAAAAAGTCAAAAATATACTGCTGCAATTTTGTGAAGAAAAAAGGAAATTTTATATTCCAGCAAAACTAAGTAAAAAAAAATCATAACATTTTGTGATAGTAATTTATACTGCAGTAGCTTTTAATCCTCTGATTGCATAATTTTTTTTAAATCACTATTTAGATGTGATGTTGCAAATAAGTTCAAATACTTTTTAAACAAAGTCAACAGATACTATATGTTACACAATATTAATATAAAATTCTTTCATCATAAAAATAAACACACTAAACTGCAAAAAAACTTGGGATGTAATAGAAAATGGACTAATTCCCAACCCGCATAAACCACGGAATATGGAACTGGAGGGTTAACTGCTTTACTTATGTAATTCTATATGAATATTTTTTTTTAACTAAATTAACTCTTCTATGAACTAAAACAAATGTACAAGTTCATGAATTTCAAATAATCAACACATCTAATAAAAAGAAAATCTTATAATAAAGTAAATGAGCCAGTTCTCTTTTTTTTATAAATGATCATCATGTTCTAAATCTTTTTCCCAGTGATAACACGTGAATATTATTTGATTTAAATAGAGATAAGAATTGTCTATTAAATGGCAAAGGTATGATTCAATGCCCAAATATAAACTTTATTTTAATATGTAAAATCTATCATAAGTTACAGTTAATTAATGGACAAGGTGTCTTAAAAGTATATACACACCAGGAATAATTACTACAAAATAAAATTTTATAATCCCTTAGTGTAAGTGATGAAATTTTTATTATCTATTAGCTGAATATGAATTTTATTAATGTTGATAACATTAATAGAATTGAACTAATAAACATAAAATTTTATCTTAAATATAATCACAACAACTGTTCTCAATTTGTTAACTGAAATTGATTTTAAGTTATAACTATTGTTTCAGGAGAATTCACAAAAAGAAATCCAGTGGAGTGAGGTCCAATGAGAATGAGGAAACTACAATAAATATATTTGCCCTAATCACTTATTAATAGAAATTTCACCAAATAGGCTATCATATTACAATGGCAGTTAAAATAAGAGGAATTCAAAGTATTAATACAATTTTTTGAGATACTTTGCTGATATTAATAGGCTGATTTCAAAATGAATCATTTTTCCTTACCACATATTTCTTCTTCTGACACTTCAGGAGTGCTCTCCCTCACTGGTTCCACAGTATTTTCTTGTTCTGCCATTCTTACTGAATTTGTTTTATGGTTCTGAGAAGGTGAAAGTTGTTCTTGAAGTACTTGCTGCATGTATTGTTGATAATGTTGCTCTTGCAGTTGGCGAATGAGAACAGCCTGCTATATGTAGATATAAAAAATAAAAAAAATCAACATTTTTAACTAAAATTATGGTCAGTTGGAAGTAAGATTAGGAAAAAAGTCACAAAATACTACATTACAATCTATATATATATATAATGCTAATGTAATGGGGCACAGAATTATTTTTATTACTTTTAGTTGAATGATACAGTCAATTATGAACAAACTGCTCAGATTATTTAATTAAACACTTTTATACCAACATTTAATTCAATACCTCAATTAGTTAATTAAAGGAACAGCAAAATGTAATTAGAAATGCTCAGAAGAATACTCAACATGTCACCAAAACCTTCACTCAGTAAGGGGAAAGAGAATGTACAAGATAAGGCATAAATCTTATCAGTTTGATAAACATTACAACTTGACTATGGAAATTGATATCCATATGTCCTTCACTATTATCTCACAAAAATTATTCTTGTATTATTTTAAACTCAACAAATTATCTTTTTAATGACATTAGATTCATTTCCATACAATTCTTATCCTAATTTTTTATAATTTTTTTTTTATAAATTTAGTCTGATACACAGTCTTTAACAGTATTTTTATGCTATGATGAAATTCAAATTCATCCAACAACCTGTTTTTGCCAATGTTAAAAATGAGATTTAAAAAATTGTTTCTTTGAACATTAGTTTTGAAGTAGGATTTTTTCCATCCGCTTTTATAATGTAATTTATACACTTTTTAATTTATATAATTTTTAATAGAATAATTCAAGTAAATTTTAGTTGTTCAACTTTATCAAATAGCAAGATAAAGTTTTTAAAAATGCATTATTCTTATTAATAGTTTAACAGTTAAAAAAAATCAGTAATCTGGTTGTCAAATGCAGCTATTTTGATGTAATTGATAAATGTTTCAATGCATCTTTGGATTACATAGGACTTTTATAATTAAATAACTTCAGTTTTAAATCTTAAGATTTTTATATGTTATATCAATTGTAGGTTTTTAAAATGAAATTCAAATATATCATTTAATTTTTTAAAGAATATGAATCACATATGTAACATTAATTAGAAAAAAATAAGAGAAGTGATACATTTTTGAAATAATTATAATGGACACTACATAATAATTATAATTAGAGTGTAATTGTTAGTGGATAATAAACAGTAATAATATTTGTAGTGGACACTACAATTCTCTCCATTTTCAATAAAAAGTAGTCATATATCAAACCCTCTAATTAGTGTTGTGGAATTTTATATGATAAGATGGAACAAAATTAATTTTCTAGAAATCCAAGAATTCTCTGAATAGTTAAATATTTTTCTCCCTAAGCAAAGGTTTTGTAAGCATGATGAACATTATACAGCCTCATGATGAAATTACTCATATCATTCCTTTATTACAGATTATCAATCAACATATGGTCATAAAGAAGAGTATCCATTAAAATTGAATAATGATTGTATAATCCAAGAAATTTAATTAAAAAACAAACTACTTCCAAAAAATCATTTAAACAATTTCTGAAAAGATATGTAAAATGAAAAGTCCAAAGGGAAAATGGCAAGGCTTCTACAAATTCAATGGGAAGAAATTTTTTTTTCTGCTAAATCTTGTTTTTAGAAGCTTGTTATTCAGATGGAATATCCTCATCTTTCCCATTTTCTAAGAGATACTACAGGAATACATCCTTCGAATTGTTAGATAGTACTGCAATTTTAAAATCAAAAAGAAAAAAATCTTATCTGCTTTTTTCCCCTTGATCTTTTAAAGGGAAATAAATAATTTCAAAATATTTCATTGATTGCCTTCTAATTAAATGCAAATTATAGTTTTTAATATAACAAATAATTATTCAATCTATATCAATTAGATGTAAAATTCAAATGCACAAAAGGAACTACTTCATTTTTCTATGACAGAATATCAAAACTGGTACCTGTTCTGGATCACCAGGAAACTGTTTCTCAGCATATGACTTGAACTGGTGAAATGTTTGCCTGTTTAAGGCTTCTTGTATAAGCCTCCTAGAAAATAAATTTTAGCTATAAATAACTTTATACAATGTATAATAGATTTTTTTAAATGACAAACACGATAAATAATCAAGATTATGACTTTTATAAATAATCATGTAACATTGAATGCACATGTATTATGAAGCAATGTTCCCTATTGAGCAAGATTTGTGACTAAATTGTTCCAGCAAAAATTAGTAATCATGCTATTGTTTATAAACCATGAATTAAGAGATTTCAAAATCAACTATTATAACTATTGAAATAAATCAACACAGTTCACAAGTAGGAAAATAAAAAAAGTTTTGCATTGATTAAAGAGAAAAAAAATGTTTAAAATTTTAATTAATTAAAAAAAAATTAATTACAAAGAATTCATAAGTAAAAATTTTTATCAAATTATTACAAAAACAAAATGATTTTATACAGTTAGCAAAGACAAATCTGAATTGAGATAAAACCATAAATATAACTAGCATTCAGCAAAGAAAATATAAATTTTCCAAATCTGTGGATAATTTTGAAATACTAATGAAGAAAAAATGAAATTGCTCTTGAAAGTTTTATGATAGAAAATAAATTAAAAATTTTTTTAATACTGAAGTTAGTTATAATTCCACTTGACAATACAGAAAAAGATAAGGAATGCATCATCAAGTCTAGTTAAATCCTGGATTTAATCTTAATTAATTTAAAATTGCCTAATATATTAAAAAGAATTCAATTCAAATATCAATCATCAATGTCTTACAATAAATAATCACTCCATTTTTTAAGAAAAAATTAAAATGAACTATAAAAATTAATTATTCAAAAATATATCAATTCACACACTATAAAACAAGTTTATTTTAATGTACTTGTTATTTTATAATAAGAGACAAAAAATATATAGTTGGCATTATTTTAAGATTGTTAATTAGATAAACTAACACTAACAGCTGTTAGTTTATTTAGTTACTGCTTAGCTATTCTGTTTAATTCTTATGTTTAGTTAAGGTTAAGTTTTATTATGTTTATGTTCAAGAGTTAAAAGAAAAAAAAAAGGGGGGGGGGAGATATCAGTTTCACTATACATCTGATACTGGTTATTTTTATGTCTTTCAATTTCATATTATATATGTTGTTTTTCATCCTCTCTGTCGCCCTTTATGTACCTAAAACCCCTTTCATTTATGTGGAGCTAGTGAGGATTAAGCAAATCTATACTTATAATAAAGCTCAATGAGTGTGTGTGTGTGTTGGCGCTCTACAGGCCAGACCATTCAACCTACAACTACCAAATTTGGCACGTGTATACCTTCGAGGTCAGGAATGTGCACCTGGGGGTTATTTTTTCGAATTTTTAATTAGAATTTTATTTATTTAAAAATTAAGCGAAATTTTGGCGTGTTTCTGCTATAACTTCCGAAAATATTACCGCACAAAAAAGATTTTTACATGAAGTTAAAGATCAAAAATTTATCTTTTAAATGATACCAATGTTTTAATCTTAAAATTAAATTTCTATTTTTAATGAATTTTTAAATAAATATTTTAACTATATTTTTCAACAATTTTTTCGTACAAAATAAAAATAAAATTTAAGCTGCAAGAGCACGTTTCGCATTCATGGGAAAAAATTAGCTTTATTCATGGGAAAAAATTATTATTTTTTCAAAGTGTTGCCATCACATTGATTAAAGCTTCAATTAAAAATAAATTAAATCTTTTTGGAAATGAAATCTGCAAATATATAATTTTCGGCACGTGTCTGTAGGAAATGAAACAAATATGAAATATTATTTTTTTCAGAAAATAAACTCAAGAAAAATTATTTTATGATCTTTTACACTCTCTATATTATTAATCCAATAAATCAGTTTTATTTTAAGGCAAGTTTTGTTTAATATGAACAGGATATCCATTCAAATCATTGCCATACAGCTAATTTGTAAACTTTAAGTAAGACACAGATATGCTGAAATGGTCTAAATGGAAAATGATTATATTTTATGTAACTTGATTCAATAAATGCTCTAATAAATAACGGATTTTTGATTTTACATAAAGCTTCTGCTGTGGAAATCACGATTAGCAAAATGTTCTTGAAACACTACTATTTTAAATAAAAAGCGTCCAATCAACTAAATCAATCACTTAAACTGACTGATTTATGAAAATTTGAATATCACTATTCAATAAAAAAAAGGATAATTTTAGATTTTCCATCGATTGTTTCAAAGAAAATCAGCACACAGGTTTCTCAAGCTTAATTGGCTTAAGATTATGAAAATGTTGAGTTTTTCTAAATTTTTAACATTTAAAACTTTATAAATAAGTCTTAGTTGATCGTGGAAAATAGAAACATTCATTCATTTATTTAAAATTTGGTGTGTCCAGAATATTTATCAGAATATGATACCTTACTGCATTAAATTTAGATTTCATAATTTTTGAAATATATTTATAAGCAGGAACAAAATATTATTATTGATTTCATTTCAATCCTTTTGAAAGCAAAACTAAAAACTGAATTTTATACTGAATCTCAGAAATTTTTGTTGAATTATTGTTTGAGATATTACATAAACTATGAAAAATATTTTGTAGTTAACATAAGACTTAAATACCGAGCGATTCTGTTTGCAATATTCATATTCAGTAATAATAATAATAAATAAATAACAATAAAGATGATAAATAAAATAAAACGCTTGGTTTTATTAAAAAATATCTTTATAATAATTGCAATTTCATCATTTCCACTTTAAATTAAAGTTGAAATTTTACCGGAAATGACAACAAATTAGCAAAATATATATAGTAAATTGAACGAAACGATCTAAACAAAAGTGTAAGGTTGGTATGACTATCAAGATTTGAAGATTAAAAATGTTTTGTTTGAGAATCTATTAAGAGACCAGTTACTTAAAATAGTTAATTGAAAATTGTAGCGAGCGGTAATACTGTCGAACCGGCTGGTCGCCAAAGGCGGCTAGTAAATAATAAAACGAGCAGGAATAGCAAAAAAATGTTTAAACTTTATTGAGAAAACTGCAAATGTAAATAGTGTTTGTTTTTTTTAATGTTCTAACGAATTATTATTATAAATAAGTTCAATTAATCAATTAAAAATTCTTCTGAAATCGCTACTTTCCTTATTAATTTTTGAAATTAAAATATTTAATCGATTTCCGATAATAACAGATTTGTAAATTTAAATACAAAACTAGTTAAATGCAGCTACATGATAAATATAATAAATTATTTTACATGCTTCAGAAATAGCAATAACAAATTTTACAGAAAAATAAATGTTATTTTCCGTTTTTAAATATTTTCTTATATTATTTCCAAAAAAAAATAACATGTTTACACATCTAGAAAAAAAACATTATTATATAAGTGTATTAATAAACGTTTACAAATAATAATGTGTGAATATATATATGGATTATTTTCTTATTAATTTCTAAAATCAAAATATTTAATCGATTTCCGATGATAAAAGATTTTTACATTTAAATAAAAACCTTGTATTTATAAGTGATAAATACAATAAATGATTTGATGTGCTTCAGAAATAGCAAAAACAAGTTTTACAATAAAATATTTACTATTTTCAATTTTTTTAATGTTTTCTCATATATTTCAGAAAAATAACATCTTTTTACATCTAGGACAAAACATTGCTATATAAGCATATTAATACTGGTTTACCATTTATAATTTGCTAAAATATATAAGAAATTATGGATGGTATAATATTTACACGAGAGAGATTAAAAAGTTCAGACAATGCCGGGCCAGATGAAAATTCCCGTAAGTAGGTCAAGATCATGTTGAATACATCCCCTCACGTTTCCCCACTTGGTTTTCAAAATCCATTTACACCTACTCAAACAAGAGAAAATATCGTCTGCTGAGCTTCGATAACAAACGACTTTTGCATATTTTAGTTTGAGATAACATCACAATTCTAACATATTACAACATTTAGAAAACGATCACATAACCGACTGGAACAACGATAATGTATAACACAGCAGAACCACTTTGGTTATGAAACAATATTTCTCGTAAATTTATCTTTAAAAAAAATTGAAAAATACTATTTAAAAAGAAATGAAACAAAATTGAAAAATACCTTGAAGATTTTTCTTCATAAATAATGATCGAACGATTCCATGGGAGAAAAAAATAACGACCGATTCTGCCGAATAAAACACGTCAACGAACTACTACGCTTTTCACGAGCGCAGCGTTGGAGGCAATTACGCAAAAAAGGACAAAAAGAAGCCTGTAGCTCATTTAGTTCATTGTGAAGACACAAAAGGACAGTGTTTTTCCATCCATTCATTTCCATTCGCAGCCGGCGGAGTTCCAGCTTTCAGCCAACCATCCGGCCGATATCCAGCTGGGAAGTGGATCGATGAAGTTGCGCGCACTGACTGCTTTCTATTCCGGAGTTTTTAAGGATCTGTTTACCTCCAGCAGGGGCCGTCCACAAAATGATTAAACTATTTAGCCTGATGGGATTAAGGGATTGAAAAAACAGAAGAAAAAAATCAAGAGAATCTTTAGAGCATATTTTACTATAGACTTTCCGGCAACTTTTAATCAATTTCGGAGGTAGCAATCATACTTAATTAACAGGAAGGGATGGAGGTAACATCCAATTCTATATAAAGTAGTGATTTTTGTATAACTGACGTAGCTTCTTTTCAATTAATTTTGATTAATTTTATAATTAGTTAAAATGCAATAATTAAGTTTTTTATATGAATATATTATTAATTTTAAAAAGAAATTTTGATTACGAAATTCTTAAATTTCAAATAATTTTATTAAGAATTTTAAAATTTTCTCAACTGCAATTGCTGCATCCATTAATCTCGTTAATAAAGATTTTAACAGCCGAGACTAAGAATTAAAAAGTTACTGAAAATTTAAATGTCAATAAATACATACCAGCCGCCTTCGGCGATCAGCTTTCCGCCCACGATATCGATAGCATTAATTTAATAATGTTTATCAGTTTTGATAAATAATATTTTAAACAATAAACATAGAGCATACTGATTTATCAGCTATGCGCATAACGTGAAAAAATTATTAGAAAATTCGATCCAGTCGTTAAAGTTAGGGGTTATGTAAAAAAAAAAAAAAAAAAAAAAAAAAAAAAAAAAAATAGTTAATATAATTTAGTGAACAAAAAAAAAAAAAAAAAAAAAAAAAAAAAAAAAACTGTAGTTACTGTAATTTCGCGATCTCTCGAAAATGGGAGGGAGAGGATGACAATGGCCAGAAGACTATTATTGACTTATCTTGAGATCATAAGCTTCTATTGAAATAGAAACTGGTGAAATCAGTACAGTATTCAAGGCTGGTGCACTGTGTCGCAAATTAAACCCCCCCCCCCTTCTCCATACAGGTGGTGCAAATGAAAATGCAGGGTGATAGTGGGCAAGGACCGTTGTGGCATATCTAAGAGTGCCACAACGGTCTCTCAACTAAAAATTCAATTCAACCTAAAATTCTCAACAAAAATTTCAACAATTACAATACTTAAACTTTGTATACTATAAATTCTTGGAAGAAATAAAAATGATTATAGTCTGTGTATTTTCAATAGGCGATTCAAGGTCACATTTTCTACCTCGTTATTAGTTGTCTGGTACCAGTAACGCCGTAGAAAATGTGACCTTGAACCGCCTACAGAAAATACGCACACTATAGTTTATGGTATTATATCTATATACATGTGTACGTAATGACACATAATGACAAAGATTAAAGGAGTACCCGCCTGAGATGGGTTACCTCCAAACCTTGCAAATTGATAGACATGGCTTTACATAAACTGCCCTGAATATGTGGCACAAAAACCGCTCTGTTTGATATTTGTTTATTCACCCCCCCCCCTTTCTAAGAAATTGTATTTGGAAGCTACTTTCTGCTTCTCAACCTTAAATATTATCGTACAAATTAATATTGTAATTACAAAAATTTAACAAGCACTTTTTTTCAGACTTTCTAGCATTTGTAAAAAGAAACCATCAAGAAAAAAATATATATATTTAAATAAAAAATAAATTTATATACAATAATTTTTTAAACTTATTATTTATTTCTAAATTTTATTGGCAGAGAGATAAGATTGGTAATGATATTGGAGAAAAATTTTCTCCAATACAAAAACGTAAAAAAACTTAAGGTTTCCTTTTATCAGATGTTATATGACTTACCATCACTCGCCTTCCTTATTTATAAATGTTATTGAGAACCATCGGAAAATGGTTTCTCACTTTTTTTTTTTTTTTTTTTTTTTTTTTTTTTTTTTTTTAATAAAAGTATTTCCCGTCCCCACATAAACCTGTGAGCATTGAATAAGACTGTTAATATCAGAACTGCTCAGATTTTTATTCTCAGAATCACACATGAGAATTGTATGCTTTGTAGTATAATAAAAAAATTTTAAAAACAGTACTTGAGAAATAATTGCACAGCAATGGCGATCATTAATTACGAAATATCAATCTTCGTCTTGAATCTAGCGTGCTGTCAACGGCGATTAATCGCATGCGATTCAGTACCAGAAAATCGAATTGTATTTTGGATACCATTTTTCGTCCGGTTGGAATCAAAATTTGATGTAGAACTACAAATAGAGTCACAAGATCACATGTATGATTTCATTTATTTAAGTCACTGCGATTTTGAATTTTTACGTTAACATGGAGGCGAAAGGAAATACTGACAAACGGTCAGTCCCTTGGAAGATTTGGATCCAAATTTGCATTTGGATCTGCATTTCAGATACTTATTCTGTATACGAAATTTTATTTATCTGGATCATTTCGTTTTCTAGTTCTAGTTTTCATTTATACCCGGACAGTTGGGTAGACAGTGAAGCAGGCGGACTTCCTCTGAATAAATTTTGCTTAAAATTTGACAGAATTCAACAAATTTAGTGTTAAAACAACAAGCTAAATTTTATCCATCTAGTTCAAAGGGTTTAGAAGTTATAGAGACAGACAGACAGACATAATTTCTAAAAAAAAATGTTTCTCGGATTCACAGTGTTTTGAAACTTGGAGATTCTCCAAAAATCTCGAGTTCAAATTTGTTTAAGATTACAATACTTTTTTTAATATATAGTTCGAATTCAAGAAGGTACAAAGCAAGCAAGTAAATAAAAATGCACGAACTTTAAGGCACATATTACCTATCACTAATTTAAAAAGAAAGTATAAAACGTATATTAGCAAACCATCCCTTACTGTACCAACAAACTAGAAAGAGAAAGCAGCAACAAACGCTACAGAAACTCGATCAATTGCACAGCTATAAAATCATCATAGAGGAAATTCAATGCAATGATCATGACCTTCGATAAGATGACAAACTTTCAAAAACACATCACGCAAGAATACGATCAATAATTTTCATTAGTCCCAATACAAAAACAATACATGTTCCTGATCGTAATTCTTAAAAAGATATTGAAAAAGTAATCAATGCCGACATATCTGATACCGCCAAAGTATAAAATACGTCTAGGTGTTATATATAATGCCTAAAACTAGCCGGCAATGTATGAAACGATTCATATTTCACAAATTTCCTTTCTATAGAATACCGAATGAGAAACTGGCAAAACATGAAATGCATCTTCTTGTTTTAAAAAGATGAGATTTCCGTTTCTGATACATGCTGTGTGCATTTAAAGGAAACGAGTGATGCAAAAAGTGTCGTCAAAAATTTCATACCTTTTGTGGCCATGTAAATAAAGATAATGAAATGGTTATTTTGTGTACTCTTTGTTTCAAAGCTGAAAATGCTACTGGAGGTAAAATAAATTCTAAAATCAATCTGGAAATGAAAGCAAAAAAATGAAAATGAATTCAGAAAAAAAAAAAAAAATCCCCACTGCTTCTTTGGGAACTATTGCGCGAGTTCCTATTTCTGACGTCAGGTGTGGCAGCTGTAATGAGTGTAATAGAAAATGGTTTATACCGACTTGGAACTTTTGAAGAAAATTCAAAACAAGCATATGCGAGTTCGCAATTCACTTCATGCCCTAAGAATTGCTTATAGTTGAAGATAGCCCTGACCACACAACCCTCTCCAGTCAATTGCAATTGCTTAGTCCAGTGGAAGCGGTCAGGGATTCGTCAAATGTATGTGTAAAACAAAGTGCCAAAATATGAAATGTTTTTGCGTAAAAAATGTTATGAAGTGTAATGTATGAATGCCTAGGTATACATACATTGTCTAGGAAAAGTATTTAATAATTCTTATATTTCATACTTTGCCTTAAACTACCCGGCATTATATACAATGCCTAAGAATTCTATAGAATGCCTTTGTTTCATACTTTGCCGGTATAGAGAACATCAGATTTTTTTTTTTTCATATTTGTTTTAAAAATTTCTACAAAATACACCAGCAAGAAACATTAACCTTGCAGAAAGTTTGATTTGATTTCATTGATACATGATCAAAAACCACAAGGAGTGGTTTTGCCGAAACTTTTTGGCACTCTCTCCAATAAAGGCCTTATCCCCCACTTCCTGCACAAAATTGTAAACCTTGAATAAGGCCGCGAATACCGTACATGGCACTGGCGAACAATAAATACAAAATACAAATCTTTGGCGTAAATCTAGCATGTTTATGAATCTATTATGTGAATATTAATTCATATTTCATGTGAATATATAATCCATTTTTTTTTCGACCAATCGATGGTAAAATTCGATACAGAACTGCAGTTGCAATCAAAACATTAATTACATACCGAATTCTATTGGTTTCATTCACTTCGATTAAGAGTTATCGAGTTTACTTATATGCAGAAGTGAAGACAGACAGATGGTTTAGTTTGGTTATATTAACGTCCCGTTTGAAGCAACACTAGGGCTATTTTGGGACGGACCTCGTAATTTTGAACCGCGGTCAGATGACGAGGACGACACCTGAGCTGGCACCCCCCTCTCCACGCCACACCACACCTGCGGGAGGACGTTTGGTCATGACGAATTTAACGTGCAACAGACCCCCTTACACGACGGTTCTTCGGTGGAATCGGGTCACAAACCTGAAACCTTCCGGTTTTGAAGCCGAGACCCTACCACCAGGCCACCGCGGCCCCAAGACAGACAGATAGTTAATCCTTTGTTTTCAAATTGAACCAAATCTATCAATCAATAATTTAAATACTAAATCTGTGTACCAAATTTTATTTATCAAATTCTTTATGTTTTGTAGCTATTAAGTTCACTTGTATTCGAACAACGGGCAAACAGATTTCCTCAATTTTCAACATTTGCTAGAAATCTACAAATTAAGAGAATGGTGTTCATTTCCATGTACCAAATTTCATCAATCCAGCTCAAAACGTTTTTGAATAATGCTGTTCATTGTCAGGCAGGAATAGTATCAAAAATGTATTTTTCTAATTCAGAAAGAATTGAAACGTGAAGATTCGTCAAAATCTCCAGTATCAGTACAAAAAAAATGAGTATTTTGATACTCAAAATCTCGAGTATCAGAGATACAGAAAGTATTGTAATCAAAAGTCGATTACAATATTTTCTCTATACTTTATACCCGAAAATAAAAAAGGAGAAACAGAATTTTTTTTTAAAGAATATTTAGTCTGGTACTTGAATCAATTTAAGACATCAAAATAATAGTCTGGGAATATTTCGTTATTAAATTGAAAAATAAGTCACCCAAGAAATTTTAATTAATACCAATTATATATTTTATTAGTATGTATTCAATATGTAATTTCAAAATTTTCTAAATAATAGATCTATTCAGAATATTTATAAAAGTTTGATTTCAGTTTGGTGATAAAGGTAAAAACACCTTTTAAATATTGTTACAAGCCTGTAATGTTGTTTATCAGCACGGTTAGTTGAATCACTGGAAAGATCGTTTTACGATCAGCGCTGTGGGTGCTGCGTCAGTAATCTTAAGAGCTTGGTGACAAACTTGGCGACAAAATAGATATTGCTGGAAACTTCGAGAATTTTAACTATTCATCCAATATGAACTGATATACTCCTAAATGGTCCCGAACCTTCTCGGCCCGCCTTCCGAGAACTATAAAAGGCCGGCACTCTCAAGCTGCAAGGAATCGGAGTTGGAGTCGAAGACAAGAAACGAGTCGTCGAGAGGATAACAAAGCAACGGCGGAATAGTCCAGCGTTGTGTGGAACTCAAGCGATTGCTGAACTGAGCTGTGTGCCGAGTCCTTGTGTTTATTGTGGAAGCAGCATCGAGGGAAGTAGCCAGTCGTGTAGTAGTGTTCGGTAGCTGAATACAGTTAATGCCAGAATACAGTGGAGAATTGCAGCCGTTTGGAGAGACCGCAGAATGAAGCTGTATTCTATCTGGTCGCTTTGTGTACTGTGGCTATTATTACTACCGATTACGACTTGTGGGCTACTGTTTGTTGTAGTGTGCTGCTCTGTGTTTCCTGTATATATCTATAGGCTGTAATATATATATATATATATATATATATATATATAGTCTGTGTACTCGTGTCCTTTGTGTTCATAAACGTCGTCGTCCTCTATCACTAAAGGACTATTTATTTCTGCATCCACCATTAAATCTTAAAAGAACTCCCGCGACGAAAGAAGTGATTCCGTAACAATTTTGCAAATTTGTAACAATATTCAGATTATTGGTCATAAGTCAATTAAATGCAACAAATCAATAGAATACAAATGCTCCAGTTGAAAGATATAAGAAACACGCGAATATGCAATTAATCAATCGTTATTGCAATTTTCTTTAGAAGCAATACACATGCGATAAATGCATTAAAAGATTACCTATTGTGTTTCGGCGAAATAAACGTAGAAAAAATTAATTCAGTAAAACATATCTACACCATAATATAAAACACATATCTAAAGTAGGGCAGATGTTTTTTTCTTTTATTTTCATTTCAGAATTGATTAAAACAAAATAATGTCGAGTTATTAACAAAATGATAAGATAATATCAAAAAATGCTTATTTGAATAATATCGCATTAATTAACGATACAATAAACCGAACAATAATTTATAAATATAATGAATCAAAGAATTTAATTAAAATTTAATTTCAAATTTCTGCTGATTTTTTTAAAGTTCACAAGTACAAAATTCCAATAATTTTTTCATTAATGAGCTATTCAGAAATAATACAAAATGTATGACTTCATAAATCGAGCATAGTTTAAAAAACAACAATAGTATAGAATAAACCGTCTGTGGTGGTAATGGGATGACTGGCTATATATATATATTAGAGAGAGAGAGAGAGAGAGAAACAATAAATGGAGAAAAATTAAATAACTGGTAAAATTAAAATTCTTAGCATTACGTCAATTAAAGGAAAAATTATACAAAAATTAACGCGATATAACATTAGCACTTACTATTAGGTAATATCATGCATTATTTTTTATTTAGATTATTTTACAGAAAAATTTCCATACTTATTCAAATAAATATGAAAATTTGTTATGGAAATGGTATTGTCTTTAAGGAAATATGTTAATTCCAAATAAAACGAACAATTCAGAATTATTAAAAAATTATTTATTTAATCATTTCATTAAATCGTCTGGCTTTTTTAACCGCGTAATTTATTTATTTATTTGTCATTTAAGAACGAACTGCGAGAATAAAAATGAAACTGAATGGCATTTAGCTCCGCCTGTAAAGATACAACAGATAAAGGCAGTAAGAGGATTAAAAGTTTATGAAAATAATTATAAAAAATAATTCAAATAGAAAAATAAGAAATAAATAAAATGTTTTGAAAAACAAACGCTTTTATTAATGCACAAAAAATTACAAAATAATTTACCAAAAATTCTGGAGATCAAAGCAAAAATTACAAAAGTGCATCGCGCTGATGCCTTAAGTAAAAGTAATTTAAATCGCATTCATAACATTATACACAGAATATAGTGGTTCAGCAACCACAGATAATCTGGAAAATGATTGAAACCAACGGGACAGATTTACCCATAGTGTTCTTACATACTCTTTATTTCTGCCAATTATTTTAAACGTATAGATGATGGACGAACAACTGATCAGAGAAGGCTAGTTCTTTATAAAACTATGGAAACTTGAAATCATCTTTTCTCAAATTCATCACCAGATGGCGCTTCTCATATGGAAACTACATTAAATTAAAATATTGCACTTTTATCGAAAACGTATAACTGTTTAGAATTCTCGCATCTCTGCGAAGTGAGTGAAAAAAATATATCACAATCATGACAATTAAATAAATAAAAACTCGTAATCTATATTAAAAGGAAGAGAGGGCCAGAAACCTATCTAAGGCATTGAAGTCAATTTATGCGTATTTAATGTATTCTAAAATACACTGGGTCGTTTTAATTTTGGAATTGCTGTAGGGATGTGATGTTAAAGATATGCGCCGATGCATCTATAATACAAGTGTGAGACTCTATGAATTAAACCCCATTCCATTCCCATTCTAATTGTGATTAAGGAAATGAAATAAAATATTGTTCACTTGACACGCGATTCTAGGGACAGCTTATGCATAAGCACAAAAGTATAACAATTGTGGGGCAAAAGGGGGTTCCGGGCACCGATGTAAGGGGGCTCCATGAGAACTAAACATTAGTATGTTATGTCAGATTTTTAAACTCAAATATGAAGAAAGGTCAATGCATGCTCCATGCATTATTTACTTTTGCTTAGTCACTAAAGAAGAATGGGAGCGTATACAATAATATGTTGCCACGGGTGTCATATACCCTTGCTACGCCCACTACATCGACATCGAGGGATAACACACTCCAACTTCTTTTTAGAATATTAATGCAATCATAAGTTTATTTTATAATGCGGTAAATAATTAAATCGATCCAAAATGTAGCGTTATTTTCACTTAAAGGTTTTCAATTTTAGTGTAGCTTATTTTATCTACAGGATGCCGCAAGGAGATTGAAATGCGGTTTAATTCTTTACCCACTAGAGATGAGTGGACGATGTAAATTGCAAAATAGTTTGAAATAAGGTACAGAATGAGACTACATTAATAAAACAAATTTTGCCGAACATTTTCAAAAAGTTACACTTTTTAAATTTTTAAGCGACATCTCTAGACAAATTTGATCAATAAGAAAGTTTTTCTTTCCATCTAACGTTACAAAAAAAAAAACCCGTATAATTATAACTTTAAAACCAAATGAATTATGACACAGGGGAAAAAAAATTGGCTTGTGCCATTTTTCATATCACATAAAACACTGTTTCTTTGGTGAAAATAGGGCCCATATACAAATTAATAGTCAAAATTTATCTCAAAAATGTGATAGCGTATGTCAAACAATCCCAAATGCTCTTAAATAATGCTCTAATAGACATACATAAACAGTGGTTAGACTCTGCAAGTAGAGAGACGCATACGGCTCTCAAATTCATTTTATGCGGTCTCGAAGTTGACGCATATAATTAAAAAAAACATGAATGCAAATAAAGAGATATTTTATAAAATGTATTTTACAAAGCTCTTGTGATAAAAGAAAATCGTCTGCATTTCTCTATCCAGTTTTTTTTTTTAAATATTTTAAAATAAATATTTGAAACGGCAAAATTACAGTTAAATGAATAAAAATAAATCGTCTGCGCATTAATTTGTTAGAATGCCGTTTTGAAAAATTATGATAAATTTGACAGTAAATTACTTGCATGTATTTATTTCGTATTTTAATTTTTACGGTTAAAAATGGCAGTCTAAACATTAAAACTTAAGAATGCGTGATGGTGCCACGAATTTACCCGTCAATTTTAATGCAGATATTATTATATATTTTTTTATTTTAATAATATGTAACAAATTTTATTTAAATTTTGGTATATGGTCCTTATACAGCGCTTTCAATTTTCAATTGAGCATAATTCACTCAATTTTAAAGATACGAGTATGAGGTTTCTTGTCATGATGTTGTTCCATATAAAATTAAAGCTTTCTAATTGACGAAATTTATCTAGAGGCCGCATAAAAATTTAAAAAAGGTAATAATAAAAATTTAAAATTATTAAATTTAAAATTTTTAATTCTGGATAACTCATTTCAAAATTTTTTCATTAACATGGTCTTATTTCGCACTTTATATTTTGCAATTTACATTGCCTACGTATTTTTAATAGGAAAAGAATTAAACCTTGTTTTAATCTTTTTAGGACACCCTCTATATAGCTCCTTTCGTTTTGTAGCAATGTTAATTTATATTCGACGACCGGGCATCCTCTGAACGGATTTTGCTGAAAATGTGACAGAAATCTACAAATTTGGTGAAAAGACCGTAACCTAAATTTTACGCGTTTAGCTCAAAGAATTTTTGAGTTATCTTTATCACAGACAAACAAACATTCGACAAAAATGCGTTTTTTGTATTCATAGAGGTCTAAACGTAGAGAGTGGACAAAATCTTGAGTTCGAAATTTTTTACGATTACAATATTTTCTCACTACTTTGAATACGAGAAAGTAAAAAGCATTTCTAATATGTGCGATTTTATTCTAAATTTTCAGACCGTGATTTTTTTTTTTTATTATTATTGTTAAATTGCAGTTGAATATCGTTTGCATAACTGATAATAGAGAATAAGGGAGCATAATTGCAAACTTTAACTCTGAAATGAATTTTTAAATAAAATTAATTAAAAATTAATAATAGATAAGTTCTAATTTCTTCCTTATAACTTATCTATATTAAGTCAAAAACTTTATTTTTATTTCATTTATTTTTCAACTTTAATTTATCCTCAACACAAAAGCAATACTTAGTCCTGGTCACAATTCTTTAGAAATTATTTTTGCAAAAGCAATCGATATCAATACTGTATGCAATGAATATTTTATTAGTATACATAGAAAATCAAAATATTTTTCACATTAATTTTAAGATTTCTTATTTAATACACCTATAAGAAATGTTAAAAACAGTGTAAAAAGTTTGATTTGTAATTTTTTTATACATGGCTAAAAAAATGAAGGAGAAACAATACATTTTAGTAAATTCACCGCTGAACATTCTAAAATTTGAATCGATCTAAGGCAACAAAATAATATTTTACAATGTATCATTAATAAATCGATAATAAATAACACGCAAAGATACAATCAATTTCCACTGGATTCATTACTAATATCAAACTAAATATCTGACATAGATTTAAAATTTTCTAAATAGAAGATCTATTTAGAAGATTTTAAAAACAACCTGAAAAGTTTGATTTCAGTTAGGCAATAAAATGAAAATAATTAAAATATTCGGTTCAATGGTCATAAATCTATTAAATGTCACAAAGCAACAGATTATAAATACATGAATTTGAAAAATATAAGAAACACGCAAATATGCAATCAATTGTTGTTGCAATTTTCTATAGATGCAATACACAAGCAATAAATATATTAAAAGAATACCCATTACATGTCAAAGAAATAAATATGTTAACAAACCAGGGATTTTGGGAAAAGTCTCCCCGAAACTTTCTCGTATACCCCTTATTAAAGGTGTTATCCCCTTCCACGTATAAAATGTTGACTATAGACAAGACCTTGAACGCTAAGAGTGCTCAGATTCTTATTTTCAGAGTCACGCTTTTGACGAGTGAAAAAAACAAACATGTTTAAACTTTGGATATTTTTTTTTTCCAATCAATTGGGACCAAAATTTGACACGAAATCAGAATTCCACAAACAGGATTAGATACCATGTTTTATCCATCTAAATAGTTGCATTTTTTAAGTAACATGCAAATATATGGCCCAGCAATCTCTTAGCCTTTGACAGCTCAGATTCAAAATTCAGTTTGGATATGTGACTTTATTCAATCTTTATTCATCTAACTCTTTATGTTCTACAGATATCGTGTTCACTTGCCTTATACAGACTGGCAGACAAACTACCTGCGAATGGATTATTGTTCAAACTTTGGTAGATATCAACAATATATATATATATATATATATATATATATATATATATATATATAACAAATTTCATTCGTCTAGCTCAACGCAGTTTTGAGTTATGTCCACAAATATACCGAATTCCGAAAATGTGGTTTTGAATTCAGGGAAATTCGTCAAAATCTCTAGATCAAATATTTTGATAATTTCAATACTTTATCTTAGAAATCGTCAGTCTCTTTTTAATTCAAGGTCTAATTTAATTTTATTTCTAGTAATGACATTGAACTGATTAAATCTTCCCTCTTTTACTTTTTCGTATAAGAAATATACGAGAAAGTAAAAAAGGCACAATTTATGATATACCGATGGGTATCACTTAGCGATGAAGTATAAGTAACGGCATCTCCAGAGACGGATTTCCGCCTAGGCGCACAAGTCAGCTGCCTATTACTAAAGACTAAATGCAGGAAACCTAAGATAATGAAGTCACATATATCAGCATATATGTCCATATTAGAATAATATTAACACTTTGTCAAGTATAATTGATCAGTTTTCTATTTGTTTCCTTACATTCAGTTTGTTATTATAATATTTATAAATACTGAGCTTCATTAAATAACCAGCAGGAGTGGTCAACCCAAAACTTCTCTATTAAACTAATTCGAACAGCCGGACATCCTCTGAACATATTTTACTCAAAACCTGATTGAAATCTGCAAATTTAATGTAAAAACTATATCTCAAATTTCAACCGTCTGAATCAAGTTTATCGTATAGCTTAGATTTTTTTTTTTTTTTTTTTTTTTTTTTTTTGTCACATACAGACTGACAAACACAAAATTTTCCAAAAATGTGTTTTCCAAACTCAGGTAGGTCTAAAATGCGGAAATTCGTCAAAATTTTGCGTTCGAATTTTTTTGACGTTTACTATATTTTCTTTATACTACGTATACGAGAAAATAAAAATGTATACAAAAATGGATAACACGCCTTTATGAGTCACAAAAAATAAATTATAGCATAGATATTTTCAGAAAGGCATCAAAAAATCAACCTAAAATAAATCACTCACTTGCTGATTAAGTTAAAAATGAGTTGTAAAGTGAAACTATATATGCTACCTTATTAAAAGAGAAGGCCTCGCAATGCAAAAGTTGCCTACATCCGGCGCTGAACATCCTCACGTCCATTGTATACGATCTTCCACCTCTAGATTCTATTGGGAAATGCTTCCAGAACAGAAATTTTTGTAGGTATTTCCCAATAGAATCGGGAAAACCTAGAGATGCTCGATATCGAATTTTCAAGCACAGATGCTGGGACAATCCAAGAATTATATCGATCAAGAGATTACTAAGCCAAGAATCATGACAGGAAGCGCTGGGCATATTTTTCCATGTTTCACATTATCTAAGAATAGGTTCAACAAATTATCTGAAAGTTGAGTTACACAAAACAGGAAGTTGAACACTCGCTGAGGGAAATGATTTGTATAGCGAGCGGTATCAAGTTCAGATTACGGTTTCATTAAAATCTAGCGTTATGCAAGCAAGAATAATTATGATACGCATAATTTTACTAGTTTATTGTCTTAAATTTTTTATAAAATAGAACGGAATGTAGCATTTTTACTGAAATAATTCGTCTTTAGCAAGTATGTTTTGTTTTTTAAAGTTTCTATCATACATCATCCCTCCCCCTCCTTCTTTAGAAATCTGCAAGAAAACAAGAAAAAAAGATTTTAAATTTCGTGAGTGATCGCCCCAAAACTTCTCTCTAATAATGGTGTTATCACAGACAACGTCTTGTATGGCATCAACGTACAATAGTTACGAAGTATTAACCTTTGGCGTGAATATGGCATTTTTACAGAATTTATCGTGTCATCCTTGGCGAGTTATTTGGCGATTAATATCAGGTATGCGGCAAATAAGATACGAAAATCGAATTTGACAATCGTTTTTGAGTCAGCCGATTGAAACAAAAATTTAACACAGAGCGACATTTGCAGTCACAAAATCCCACACTAAACACACTTACCTAAATTTGATATATTTAAGTCATTGTGTCTTCGAGTTACCACGTTTACACGTTTCTGAAAATTTTGGCGAATTGGTATGAGCGAGAATAGAACCTGGGACCTTGTGGTTCGCAGTCCAGTAACATGGCCACGATACAAAAGCAATTGCTCGGGTAGCGTAGCTGTTAACTGGCTTATAAGCTTTCCACTACAAAGTACAGATCGACAAACGGTCAATCCCTAGTTGGATTTGGCTAAAAATCTGAAAGGTGTCTAGACTATAGATGCTATTCTGTGTATCGAATTTATCCCCCTAACTATCACCATTTTGTAGTTATCGTGCTAAATTATATTCGAACAGACATATAGACAGACTAGACAAACTTCCTCAGAGCGTATTTTGCTCAAAATTTGACAGAAATCTATGAATTTGATATACAGACCTTTTACCAAATTTCAACCGTCTAGATCAAAGCGAGTTTGATTTATCTTTGCCTCAGACATTCCGATGGACATTTTCTAAAAATGTGTTTTTCGAACTCGGGGTGATATAAAACGTGGAGATTTGTCAAAATCTCGAGTTCGAATTTTTCGACGATTACTATACTTTCTCTATACTCCGTATACAAAAAAGAAAAAATAGTATACTAAATAAGTGAAATTTAAATCTTTAGTCTTTGAATAATCTTTATCGCCGCATGATAATGTCCCAGGCTTTACTTTATCATTGAAGATTGATTCTTAATTATAATATGTACGCAAAAAAAATGTATTTATATATGTTTGCAGCTTGGATAAGTATGAATGTATTAACTATAATGCAATAAAAAGCATTCTTGTAAAAAAAAAAAAAAAAATAAAAAATTTTTAAAAAATTTTTAAAAAAAAAAAAATGTGTAAGGTTTTAAAATTGTTATGACAATAAAGTAAATTTTAAAGTGGTATAAAAATGCTTTATCGCCGACAATATGCTTCAGAGTTATTAAGCGGAAACATTATCATTTTGGCTGATTTTCAATCAAAAATTTAATTACATTTTAAAGGCGCCTTTCTTAGCGGCCATTTAAATCTAAAAAAAGAAAGTAGTACCAAATTTGGTAGCTATAAGTCCGCGAAGCATCAATTGGCATTTTGCACCAGAATGTAAATTAATACTTCACGGAATTTATAAGAACGGTCCAATCTATAAGCATTTCATGTTTTTAAAAATTATGTTAGTTTTAAAGAAATTCATGTCATGCCATTAAGTAGTGATGCATTAAATTCATACCATGCCATTAAGTAGTGATGTGTTAACTGACACATTCCCAATTTAGGTCAGCTAATCAAAGGTTATGTCGTTGTTAAGAATATAGGAAAATATGAGAGAAATTTAATTTTTTTAATTAGTTCTAATTTTTTTTTAATACAAAACCATTTGTGAGGCAAAAAAAGATTCCGAACATCTTACACAAAACCGGAAAAAAATTGGGGCATTTTTCCCCCCAACTGTGTATTTTAGTACTAATAAAATGACGAATTATTAAAACTTTATTCTACCAACTGACTGGCGAAAAGAGAGAATATTTTGGAAAACTTTATCTTCTTGTCAATGTTTTTATCTCTCTTTAATCAAGAACAAGGAAATTATCAATATTTATAAAAGAAAGCGTTTGAATATGAAAGTGTATGTCATTGTTCTACAGAAACCTACTGATACCTAATATGGAACAGATACCAATTAAATCAGAACGTGCATTTCGAAGCGATTTTTAAAAATAACGATTAACATTTTAATTAATTAAAAATTAAAGCATGATTTTTACGTTTTTTCCATTACTTCCAAAAATATTATACAGGAAAAATGGATTTAACATCACAATTACATTAATTTTTTTTAAAGCTATCATTTTAATGATACTAAAATAATTGCTCTGCTATTTCTTCCTGACATTTTCGGATACGTTTATTTTATTTTTTATTTATTTATTTTTTTTTTTTTTTCAATATGGTTTTTTTTTTTTGAAATTATTATTTTTAATTAATTTAAAATAAGTGAGATTTTTACTTTTCCCGATAATAACTCCCAAGTTTAGTTATATTAACGTCCCGTTTGAAGAAACACTAGAGCTATTTTGGGACGGACCTCGTAATTTTGAACCGCGGTCAGATGACGAGGACGACACCTGAGCTGGCACCCCCCTCTCCATACCACACCACACCACACCAGCGGGAGGACGTTTGGTCAGAGCGGATTTAACGTGCAACAGACCCCCTTACACGACGGTTTTTCGGTGGAATCGGGTCTCGAACCTGAAACCCTCCAGTTCCGAAGCCGAGACCTTAGCACCAGGCCACCGCGGCCCAATAACACCCAAATATTATTGCACAGGTATACATACATTGTCTAGGAAAAGTATTTAATAATTCTTATATTTCATACTTTGCCTTAAACCACCCGGCATTATATACAATGCCTAAGCATTCTATAGAATGCCTTTGTTTCATACTTTGCCGGTATATAGAACATCAGATTTTTTTTTTCACATTTGTTTTAAAAATTTCTACAAAATACACAGCAAGAAACATTAACCTTCCAGAAAGTTTGATTTGAATTCATTGATACATGATCAAAAACCACAAGGAGTGGTTTTGCCGAAACTTTTTGGCATTCTCTCCAATAAAGGCCTTATCCCCCACTTCCTGCACAAAATTGTAAACCTTGAATAAGGCCGCGAATACCGTGCATGGCACTGGTGAACAATAAATACAAAATACAAATCTTTGGCGTAAATCTAGCATGTTTATGAATCTATCATGTGAATATTAATTCATATTTCATGTGAATATATAATTCTTTTTTTTTCGACCAATCGATGGTAAAATTCGATACAGAACTGCAGTTGTAATCAAAACATTAATTACATACCGAATTCTATTGGTTTCATTCACTTCGATTAAGAGTTATCGAGTTTACTTATATGCAGAAATGAAGACAGACGAATGGTTTGGTTTGGTTATATTAACGTCCCGTTTGAAGCAACACTAGGGCTATTTTGGGACGGACCTCGTAATTTTGAACCGCGGTCAGATGACGAGGACGGCACCTGAGCTGGCACCCCCCTCTCCACTCCACACCACACCACACCTGCGGGAGGACGTTTGGTCATGACAAATTTAACGTGCAACAGACCCCCTTACACGACGGTTCTTCGGTGGAATTGGGTCACAAACTTGAAACCTTCCGGTTCCGAAGCCGAGACCCTACCACCAGGCCACCGCGGCCCAATAACACCCAAATATTATTGCACAGGTCTAATTTTTGCATTATTTTAAAATTCAAAAGATTGTCTTTTTAATAATACCAATGGCCTAGCAAATTTTTCCTGCCATTTTGCAAATTGTAATATATATATATATAGTAGTTTTTAGCAATGGAGTTCAAGCCGTTTTTGTTGCAGTATACGAGTAAAATGTTTAATCGTATGTTCCTTTTTTTTTTCTGCCATTGAAAGCTACGGAAAAGAAAAAAGGCTCTGCTAATTATCTGTGCAGTTAACTCGAGTAAACTAAAGGTGAAATTACATTACTGCAAAAGACAACGTGCAATTTAAAACAGTTTCTTCAGACAAATACTTAACTTAAACAGACACATGATGTAATGAGATAAATTTATTAAGCAAACTCATTTATCAAAAAGACTATGAATATCAAGCTATGTATAACAGATTTAATGTAAACTACCCGTCTTTGATGACCAACTTGTTCACCCAGATTACATCTTTCTGGTTGTGCAACTAATAATCCTGAATACATTTGTTAAAATTTTACATTGTTATTTAATAAGGCTGAAATACATGAATTGAATCAATCAAAAACAAACTGCTGACAATAATTTTTAATACCTAAAATCCCGTTAAAATCTATATTATATACGCTTTTAATAACATTATGGTATTGTGGAATTGTTCTCCATTAGAAAAGTTCACGTACGCAATAAACAAATAACTTGCAGGAAATTAAAATTACAATCAAACATCGCTTAGAGAGCACCTCACATAACCGCTGATTCGCATAGAGCAAAAAAATTACAAAAAAAGTGACTCGATTAACAAGCAATGTTTCGCAGATCGATTGACGAGGAGACATCACGACGTCACATCATAAAGTGGCTTGTATCAGCCTATGAAAAACGTTAATTTGAAGAGTATCCTTATATTTACATGGAAGAAATTTTGACGGGATAGCGGGGTCGAACAGAACTCCGAGACGTTAGAACAAGCGTCTGAGAAGCATTAATAAACAAGATTGTGTCTCTGACCAAAATTATGGACTAGAAAAGGACAGCAATAACATCGACGAGTTGGTGGGAGAACATAACTAGAACCATCGAAGACCTTAAGAAGGTATATTCTATGTCACAGTAAAAAGATGTGGAGGAGAGATTACTAAGGGGGGAACAAATAATAGATACAACAGGACAATAACCTTCCAATGAAATAAATCGTAGGAAATTACTGCACCGTACATTGAGAAACATCATCTTGATAAGACAGTAGCTATGCGTGCCGCTACAAATTCATTTGGCGATAATGCTGCATCTCATTTTTGCCAAAGTTTGAAATGTAGCCAAAGACAAATGTCTTTAGACAATTTGTGGTAAAAAAGGCAAGCATTATAAATAATAAATAATTTTATTATAAATTCATTCGAGCGGGGGGTTTTCCCCTCACGTAATGGAACGCATTTTCCTATTTTATATGGATTCTAATGAAAAAAAAAACTGTTTCACTTAATAATTATTATAATTTCACTTAATATTTGTTTTCGCATTATGTGTAAGATTCGAAAGCGAATTATGTCCGTTAAGTGAGATTCCACTGTTCTCGGTATTAATGTCTGACAATTTAGAGGAACCATGGACATGCAATTGCGTCTGCGCAATCTAACTGAAATTAATTATAACCAATATAACCGACGAATTAGTTGGTCGCAAAATATAGTCAATTATTTATAAAAATTCCCTGAAAAATCAGAGAAAAAAGTAGAAAGAGTCAAAGAAGCATAAATAAAATATTGAGCAGTTATTTTTACTATTTACTTTCGAACTGATTCATCTATATCGGTCATATCAAGGAGACCCTATTCTACATGATAAAAATTGGAAAGGAGAATCCTTCCGCAGATAATTATAAAAAGCCAGCAGTAGTCTCCAAGAAAGTTTCTCGCATACTCTCCAATAAAGGTCTTATTGCATCCCCGTCATGAAACTGTGGGCCTCGAAAGTTGAAGAAGACAATTTACTTTTCCTTTAAATTTATTTAAAACAAGCAAAATATGGGGCACAAATGAAAAATCAAAATACTGCCTAGATGTACATAATGAATATTACTCTTAGACAGTAAAACACACGAAACAACAATAAATTGCTAATTTAAATAACTATCCTGTTCAACAGCGCTCAGCATGAAACAACTGCGAAAACACATTTTACTATTAACATTCTAAAAACATAATTTCTCATCGTGTCAGCACTTCACCTTTTATAGTTTTCCAACAGTGTATATTTTCTAGAAGAATCTTCTTATCTCAGTTTCTAAGAGAGATAAAACAAAAATTCATGCATTTTCAAGAACGTGATTTTTTGCAGCCAAATAGGTCGAATCGTTGATTTGACATCTATTTATCTCTATTAACAGAAAATCTGCCCTTTAAGCGATAACCCTAATATTGCAGGAAAGAAATAGTAATGATTCGTTTTTAATATGCTTAAGAACTTAGAAAACAGCAATCCTGCAGCCAGCAAGAATTCCCTTGAATATTAAGCTTTCTCTAATATAATAATTAAATCTTATTAATATCAATTATTTACTTGTAAGCAAAATTTGATATAATCCGAAACAATTTAAATTCGGAACAAGGCGGCGATATTCGACACGGAATAGTCTTCAATTCGACAGTATTCACTTATTTAACAATAAAGATATAAAAATGAATAAATTAAAAGAGGAATCAAAATGAATATTAAATGTGAATGTTAAAATCTTGAGTAAGAAGAAATTATAAACAATAACGCTTATTATCACAAAAAAATATACGAATAATTTAGAAAATAAAACTGAATACTTCTGTGAATCCATTGGTTATTGATCCGCTCGGGGTTCAGCAACAGTCACTCTTTGCCACTGACGCAGCAAACACTTAAATTACACTCAGGCAACTCAAGAGCATGTTTACGATCACCTGATTTAGACCAACAGCGCACGCGCAGTTTCCGATCAACAAAACAACAATGTGCTTTTGTTGTTTTTTTTAACCTTCAAAATTTAATATCTAACATCAATAAGAACTTTCTGAAAAAGTAATAGTTTGAAAAGCCGAGCAATAATTTGAAATTTAAACTCATCACCATACCGTGCTATTGAGGTTGTCCGTCAACAAGTAAATTATCGATAGCAACATTTTTGTTAAATTAAAATATCGATTTATCGATACGATTAGCATTATTATTAAATCCAGACACTATTCATAAGTGCAGAGGCAATTCTATTATCCGAATAATGAGAATAAAGAAATGGTGTGTGTATCATATTGTGTCGGGACGAAAATGAATGCAAGGGAGAACCGGTCAATAAGTTTCGCGTTTTCGGTGCTTTTGTGTTGTAACAAAGATGCGATTTCGTCATGAATAAAGGTACAGAGAGAGGTGGTTTTGTTGTTAGATAAATATGTTTCGTTGTGATGCGTTTTAAACTATAAAAGGAATTGAGGGGAAGATAAATCTACCAGTATCTACTATTGAAACCAACAGGGTGGTCTCCCCAAAACTTTCCCGCATACTCTTTAATAAAGATGTTATCCCACAGAAAGGCGTGCATGGGAATGGCGTACAATAGTTTCGAAGTATTAACTTTTGGCATAAATTAAGCATTTTCACTGAATCTATCATATCATTCTTGATAATTTGTAGACGATTAATCACTAACATTCAATTAATAGTATTCAGAAACAGAATTTGCGGATACTATTCCACAAATTTTTATTTACTGTTTTTATTATTTATTTTTTAAATTTAAAATTATACGTACTATAATTTTATGGGTATTATGGGTACTATAGAATTAGTTTTTCTTCAACCGACTGAAACAAAAATTGACACAAAACTACACTTGTAATCACAAAACCCCATCTCAAATTAGATACATTTAAGTCATTGCGTTTTTGAGTTATCACTTTTATACGTTTTTGAAAATACCCTAGTTGGTCCATCCCTAGTTGGATTCGGCTCAAATTTTGATAAGTGTCTACAAAATTTATGTACCGAATTTTAGCTATCTTGGTCACTTTGTTTTGTAGTTATCGTGTTAATTTATAGTCGAACAGCCGGACAAAAAGACTTCATCTAAACAGATATTGCTCAAACAAATCTGCATATTTGATATAAAGATCGCATACGAAATTTTATCCGGACACAAACAGACAAATGGGCATTTTCCAAAAATGTGTTTTTCTAACTCAGTGAAGTCTAAAAAGTAGAGATGCATCAAAATTTTGAGTTCCAATTTTTTGACGATTACAATATTTCCTCTATATTACGTATACGATAAAGTAAATAATAAATAAATAAAATCGTAACTACACAAAAAATTTGGTTATAGTATTTTTCTAGCTATTTTGGAAGATGGATATTGTTAGTCTAATACAAAACATCAAAATTTTACATATAACTAATCATAACTGGGACCAGTTAATTTGCTAGAAATACTGATAATGATTAATTTCGATTAAATCTATAAAGCATAATTGAATTATGGCTTCCTTAACAAAATGAACATCAAATAGCGTTAGATATAAAAGCATATTATATATAAAGAATTTTACACCTGCTCTGTTTGTTGCGCACATGAACTTTCCAAATGAACTCACCCTTGGCGATTAATTTGTTTGGCTGGTATACTGGTAATTACTTCCTCATATACATAGTATAAAGAAAATATTGTAATCGTCAAAAAATTCGAAGTCGAAATTTTGATGATTCTTCGCTTTTCAAATCTCCCCGAGTTCGAAAACCACATTTTTAAAAAAATGTCCGTCTGTCTGTAACAAAGATAACTTAAAGGCATTTTGTGCTAGAAGGATGAAATTTGGTATGCAATCTGTACACTAAATTTGTAGATTTCTACCACAATTTTAACAAAATCCATTTGAAGAAAGTCTATCTGTCCAGCTGTTCGAAGTTAACGTGATAACTATAAAAGATGAGAGCTAGATAGATAAAACTCGATACACTAATCAAATTCTCGCCAAGGATGACACGATAGATTCAGTAAAACACCAAAGATTAATATGTCTTAACCACTGTAACAAAGCCATGTAATAACACGTTTATTAGACTATGGGATAAAGTTTCGGAGAGACTACTCCCGCTTGTTTTTAATAATAAATAAATGTTTTCAACATAGCTTGATCATGTTCTTCATACTTTTAAGCATGAAACTGCAATAGACAAAAAGCTATACTATTTTAATAGATATACACCTATTCTATTTAGTATATACGAGAATCCTTCAAATAAAATCAAGTCTTAAGACATCATACTGTCATTAAAAGTAAGAGGGTGATTTATTTTCTAATTGAATATAATATTTCGAGTCACTTTAAGTTTTTTTTCTCCCCTTTTAAGAGACTGTGCAGACAATAAACAGAATATTTCGTCCTTGGCTTTCAACAAGAAAAGAAAATCAAGTGATTAAATATTTGATAAAATAACAAAACGGTTTGAATTTCATTGTAATAATGAAATCTATAATTGAAAATTAGTGGATTTTTTTTAAACTTTTAAATCGGTGGAAAAACCATTTCTGCGATATAATATGTTTGAAAGCTATTGTGGATCATTCACGATCCTTCCAAGCCGCGCAACATTCTTTCCCCCTTTTTAAGTCCAGAATTGAATTAAGTTCTATAGCAGCCTTATAAGCTAAGAAATTTTCGGATGTGCTTTCCAATATCCAACTTCCAAAACATCATATTACTACGGTAAGTCTTTAAAATACGTCTTAGGTTTAACGGTGAAAAATTCAGCAAGCTCAATAACAAACAAAGACGCCTTAATCTATATGAAAAGATAAATTTGCAGAAGCAAAACTGCACTTGCGGTAAACAATAGCCGAAAATTGGTAGCGAATCGGTAACGAACAATCATAACAGTACAAAGCTTTCAGAGGGAACTCGCTCAGTTATTCGTTCGAGCTCCACTCAATTGACTCTCTTCACACGACTTATCAACTCGCAGCTTTTCTGTCGACTTTTCATAGTTTCAATGACCGGGCAAAGAAATTTTTAGAAAGATATCATAACCACTTCTCCTTGGTATATATCGCCAAAATTCCAGCAATTTCAGAAACTTTCGTTTTTGTTGCCAAGCCCTAGTGCCATTAATCCAGAATCTATTCACTATCCATTAGAACTATCAATAAAACTGTCCTTCCTTGAAATGAAATTATGTATCATGAAACCACGAAGCCTTTGTGTAGGTACCTATTTAATATTCCGCCCCAATCCATGTCAAGTAAAGCTTTCTACTTTCGGTATCTTCCCTTACTTGACCTCCTACCCGACTATTTTCATCTGTTAACGTCCCACGTACTTCACAGCCTCCTCCTCCACACACACATTTGTGCACTAACTACTTTTCACAGCATTTCCGTACTCATTTCACCAATGGAACAGGCTCCAATCTTTCATTCCACTCCAAGCCCATACTGATCGGTTCCCACATCGAATACCGGTCTTAGCAGGAAATGTTCGTACATGAGCACCATAATGCGCAATAAATTCTTACACACGACAGACACTCGATGGACGTAACTCTTCAATGCAATCCTTCGCAAATATCTGATATAGGTCCACGAGCAGATGGGATCAATTCAACTCCACGTGCAGCGCCAATTCGATTCTGCAGCTCATTATATATTTCGCAAAAGATAGAAAGACGTAATGTCTTAGAGACGTACAGTCATCAAATGTGTAGTTTCGGTATTAGTCCAATCCAATGGCGGATCGTCATTAGGGTTGTAAATCTGTAGCAGTCACTAATATTATCTTAAAAAATTTGCTTTTATGGACTTTTTTAATGGTTAACCTCATCAGGCGCTGGATTAAACTTTTTGTCTGACGTCATAAACTTGATTTCGCTTACATTTCTTTTCGATCCTTTTTCGGAGCATTTTCAGTACCTCTTTATAGCTCCATTAAATTGCTGCACGAATGATTGGATCAAGAGCAGCTACAAAAGCGTTCTGTGAAGCAACCTGAAAAATTAAGTTCATTGGATCATTTGCTTACCTTTCATTGTTGCCATTCGACGGTAAGTAATAAGACCGATTTATATGGTACATACGTTAGGCATATTATGTATAAAGATTTCGCTAAGAAAACTTCTTGTGCAGTAGAGCTCCTTCTTGAGATAACGAAGCGCCAATGTTTACATGCACAATTACAATTATCCTATAACTAGTACGCAAATGCTATTATTGATAGTACTAAGTTCTAATAGCCGTACGCAATTGGTTTTACAACAAATCAAATCGGTGAGCCCAACAAATCAAACCGGATCTAAAATACGATGTATCAGCCAACTGCGATCAACGGTGCAATCGAGTAACTTGTTGAAACCCATAATCCCAAATAGCAATATTTAATATAACTTATTAGAAAAGGGCGATCATTAGCACTATTAATCGTCAGATGTAACTGCCCCACATATGAAATGTCACTTTAAGACCGCTATTAGCAATCAGTTAACAATTGAGCGAATCGTCGAAGCACGGGGCATACGATCTAATGGGATCTATTAGCCGAATGCAATCGGTGCAACTGACTGTTCTGTCAGTTATCATTTGCAATTTGCTGAGAATAACAATCAGAATTAATGGCCATCCGATGTAATAAAATAACAAACACACATTATTCTAAACCAGTGAAGTGATTTCCCCGAAACTTTCTCATGCATTCTCTAATAGGTATGTTAATTTCTTCCAAACTTCACCTAAAATTATAGTGTACTAAAATGATTCACCACCGTACAGTATAGAAAGCCAGTACTTGTGTATTATTAACCACACACCACAGCAAACAACAGTTATGAAGTAACCAATTGGCGTGCATTCTTTGGTGGGGAGGGCGATTAATTCCGGGGATGTAGTTAACACATATTCAATATCCAGATACTTATATATTTTAATTCCCTTTCATTTTTACTGATAGACAACCAAAACTTGAAACAAAACTGCTATTATAGTTGCAAGATCATATAACAAATTTCATTTAAGTCATAGTGTATTTGATTTATCAAGTTCAGAAAATGGGAAAGTACAGTGAGAGACACTGTCGTTGCTTTGATACATATGCTGCAAACTTTGACAGAAATATATACTTTAGATGCTATAACACTAAATGAAATTTCATTTACTTATGTTGTCAGGTTTTTAAATTATCATGGTTTACAAGCACGCAAAAGTACAAACAGACAGATAGTCAATCCTTTGATAGATTTATCTCTAAACATGATTGAAATCTACACTTTAGATGCTAAATCAAATAGATGCTAAAATCAAATTTTATACATCTAGCTCTTTTTATTTTGTAGTGATCATAGTAACATGCTTTAAACAGACTGGACAAACAGACTTCCGAATGGAATTTGTTCAAAATTTGATAGAAACCTACAAATTTGATGTTATGACCATAAACAAATTTCATCCATTTAGTTCAAACCCTTTTTGAAGTTAATATATAATATTTCAAGTTAATTGATATAATTATGATTTTTTTTTTTTTTTTTTTTTTTTTTTTAGTCAGAAAGGTTTAAGATGTGGAGATTTTATTTTCAAGTTCAAATTTTTTATAATGGGATTTAAAGTTCAAATTCTTTAATCACAACAATACTTTCTCTTTATATACATTGTATATAAAAAAGTAAAATGTGATTTTGGGACTCGGAGAAATTTGAAATGTGTAACATAATGTAAAAATATCAAAATATCAAGCTCAATATCTTTAATGACTACAATGCCGTTCTCTTTATGTATTTGCATTCGAGAAAGCTGTAATTTTCAAGTTAAATGTTTATTCAAATTTGAATTTAAAGGCATTAAATGTTTTAATTAATTTTTAAAAAACTTAATTTTTAAATTAAAAATGAAATAATTAATTTTATTAATTAATAAAAAATAAAAATTACATAGACACAGTAAATTATATGTGCAAGATATGAACATGAATTGATACCAAAGAGACCAAATATGTAGTTCATCATAAATATGGCTTGCCATATTCAAAACTACAACCTCTGAATGAGCTATGCTTTCAAATTCATTTGTTTGTAAAAAACTAATGTCTAAAGAAAATTAATTTATATAAACTATAAAATAACAATTTAGAAAAGGATTTTAAAAATATTTTTTTTAGGCAAAAAATATAAGATTTAATAAAAATTATGAACTATAAACTAGTTGCAAAGTGAGATTAATTTAATTTAGAAAGCCAAACCAATCAACCATTAAAGTAAATTTAAATGCAATATTTTCATTCTTTAAAATCATTGATGAACTATAATCTGATTACTATACTCTAGTTCCTCTAGCATAAAAATTCTTTTTTTTAATTTCATTTAAATTAGAACTTCTAATGGGTGAGGTTCTAATCACAATAAAAGAATGTGTAAGATATTTTTGAGGTGGCAAAAATCTGTGAAATAATACTTTTTTTAGATATGCTGAAGCATGTGATGTTTCCTATTTCATTATTACAAATAATTGAAAATAGATACTATATGGAAAAATATATTTTATCAGAATTTATAAAGCTATATAGTATTAAAAAAAAAGGATATCAATTTTCAATTTTAAAAAGCCAATGTTGTTGTTAATGCAAATATACAGTTAAAGTAAAAATTTCTGAGTGCTAAGTGAAATATTAAATTTTATTTCAGCCCAAATCAGATTATAAGTGGGAAATATTTAATTTTAATAATTAAATTATCAAATTTTGCATAATCAAAAATGATTGTAGTTACTTTGTGAAACACACTTTACTGCAAACATTCAGTATAGACAATGAAACACTGCTATCTAAAGAAGACATAATTTATATAATGCAAAAGTTTTTAAAGATACTTCATTACAAACAATGAGGGACCATTATCATTTTAAAAGAAATTCATTTTCATAAACTTCAAAGGATTATCAAAGCATTTATGGAAGCAAAGTACAATAAAGAATATATTTTGTAATTATTTATTTAATAATACTACACTTCAGTTGTGTATCCCCCTTCATTATTTTAATTGCAAAAACAAATAGTTTTATCTTATATATTATTTATTGTAGCTAAGCTGAAGTTCTTATAGTGTTCATAACAACATTTTGTTACATGGTAAAATTTCATACTCTGAGATATGAAAGTATTTCGAAATATACAAAACCAATATCCTGATAATGTTGATATCTTCTGTTGTCTCTCTCTCTCTCTCTCACTCTGAGTGTGTGTGTGTGTATAAATGTACACACAACAAAAGTGATATAACAGCACAAAGATGTACGAAAATGCTTTACAAAGCAAAATAGAAAAGACAATCTTTTAAGGCTTTAAATATTTAAAAATAAAAAATTAAATAAACTATAAATTTGGTGACATTTATAGATATTTTCCTTTCAGATCTTTAAGAGAAAGTAAACTATTACAGTTGATTTCACCAATATTAATTCTGGATTTTCTTTCTTTAAAAATAAACTTGAAATGGAAATTCACAAATCACAATTTCCAAGTGAAAAAAATCATTTTACTACTATTGGTTTAAGCTACTTTTAAGTTCAGTGGTAGCTCTTCAGTTTAAATATTTCTTAAAAGAAATATTTCACATCAAAAATATTTTTCAAGAGAATACTCTTAAATGCAATTCTTATAAAAAATAACTAAGCTTTTCAGCAAAGTTATTTTCATAAGAACTGCATTTTAATAAATTTGCCACAAAATTTGTAATTGTAATTACTTTAGTTTATTTTAGAAAATTAACAATATATCTTTCCCCAAAGAATAATTCTACTAATTAAAGAAAATAATTTGTATTTAGATATATTTCCACCAGGCAACATGAAAGCAAAATGAGAGAAAGAGAATCATAAACAATAAAGTAAAGACAATTTTTGCTTGGGTTCAACAAGACGGATAAATAATATCAAAACAGAACTGCCAAATATCCAATTCAGCCAGCCTACATTCAAAGCAAGGTTTTTTCTTTTTCCACAAGAATTTCTGCAAGTGAATTTTTATGCTTTCTACAGCTATTCATTGTATGCTCCATTTTTTCAGTTTCTTTTATTTACTGATTCAATTTTTCCCCCATTAGAGGGGAATCCCAAATTTTGTTGGTCATTACAATTTTATGAGTGCAAGCTGCCCAACCAAGGTTCCAACTCAAATCTAGAAAAGAAATGTCTGGTGTTTTTCTTGTATATATATTCAAGATAAAATAAAATGCATGAATCTGACTCATGTGCTAGTTATAAGGAGTGGGAAAAGTAAAGGAAGAAAGCAACAATCTAACATTGTTTCAATTCGGAAATCTCATGGAAAAAGAACTGCCTTGCAATCAAAACTGGAATGATCCATACAGGAAAAAAAAGGTAAGTTTCCACATTATACAATCACAAATAGTATTGTTTCGATTTTGGAAGTTATGACTATGATCTTTCATTCATTCGTGTGATCTTTAGAGATTGGCATTTTTTTAGATGGGAAAAATAGCCAGGAAACTTATAATTCCCTGTATTTCCCTTGTTTTTATGAAAAATTTCACATTCCCCTGCACTCAGAGGATTTTTAGACCATTTTTAAATTCCCTGTATTTTACAGATTTTTCTCTGTTCTGTTGGTGGTTTGGCAACCTTGCCAAACAAAATAAATAATTACATTTTTAAACAAAAATACAATTCTTTTTAAGCAATTGCTATAGCTTTGTGGCTCTATGAATCAAGATACCACTATCCAAATGATATGAATTAAGACATTCTAACAATATAAAAAATGAAAAGCATCATCAAATTTCAGTTTCCATCACTTTTAAAGAAATGTGCATGTGCAATTATTACAACCATATTAAAAAATTACTCACTTTTGTTGACTTTCTTTCTGCCTTTCTTTTTCTTGTTTTAGACGTCTTTCTTCTTCTAATCGTTGTTGTTCTTCTTCTAACCTCATCTGTTCTTCTTCTGCTGCTTCTTGTCTTTTCCTTTCTTCTTCTTCTAACCTGAAATTTAGAAATAACATAATAATATTAAATTAGAAAACCAGATTAGTCAATTCCTCTAACAGTGAAGCCAAAAATGTTCAAACATAAATAAGTTTACAAAGAATATACACTACACAGGATATACCAAAAGATTTTGGTCCATTTTTAAAATTAAATATAAAATCAATTAATTAATGAAGAAAACATTTTGCACTAAAATTGTTCACTTAGCATACTATTTTTTAATGGTTGATAAAAAGTTGAATTTCTAATGTTGGCAATAAATAACATTGTATCTCAAAAGAAAGAAAGAAAGAAAGAAAAATAAGTGGGAAGGAGACATAAAACCACCATTGTTGCTGCTGCTTATTTATATTTTTATTCATACCTGAATTTTCGATGTGAAAAAAAAAATTATACGAATTTTGCATGCTATCTATTTTTTTGCATAATCAATATTATCCCTTTCACTACATATCCCGCGATTTCCACGCGTAATGTAGAAGTAGTAAAATTTGCACAACCCGCAATTTCTGCAGAGGTGCATTTTTCCATTTATTTAGTTGTGCAACCTGCTCTTTTCCCGTTCATGGTTTAATTTTGGCTTTTCTGGTTTCATTTAGATCTGGATTAACAGATAGCATTAGTTGTCCAAAGTTCTGCGAAATATGCAAGCATGCTTTGCAGCATTTTGCACATTCTTTTCAAGCTCAAAGACATCTGACAGAAAAATTTTGCAAATTTTAGAACCTATTTTGATAAAAGAATTACGCAGTGAAAGGGTTGATGGGCAATGACTAGTAATAATATAAAATAATTATTTAAAAGTGTAAGCTATACAATAATAAAAAATTTGCAGTGCCTGTTTGTCTGAAAATTTACTCATACATTGTACAAAATAAGGATTTAGAAGTGTAAGCTATATAAAAATGAAATAAATTTACAGTATCTGTTTGTCTAGAGTGTTTATGATATTTTTAAGGTATTTTGTCTATTTGATGTATTCAGAATTAATTCATTTTTGAGGAAAAAAATGAAACCACAAAAAGAATATTAATACAACCAGTAGTCAATTATTTTGATTTAATAATATGAGCTTTAAGAAATCAGCTTTTATGATGGAGAAAACATAATATATTTTTTGCATTTCATCAAATCTTTGTTATCTGATTTTAATCCAAGTAATGAAAAAGTATTACACAAATGTATATCAATTCTTTGCTTTTGAGATTAATCAGTGTAAATGGAAAAAGTAATCTAACTATTTAAAGGATTAAATTAATAAATTTGTATTACAAATTTTAATAAATGCATAAAAAATTTATAAGCCATTTCCTTTGTCTAATTTAAAATGACACTGAAATAATACTATTAATAAAATGAATAAATTAATTAACCACACCAGTACTATATTCCTTTTCTTATTCCACTAGATAGTCAAGCATTCAAAAAAAAAATTTCAATCAAATTTATTTCAAAAAACTAAATGTATTACTTGCAAATATTTCAGAAAACTATGGAGGGAAAAAAAATATTAACTTCCTACTTTTTTTCTTCTAAAATTTGTTGTTTTTTTAATGAGTTTAATTTATATAAAAATTAAAACTTTGGTAGAAAACAAATAAATTTCTGGAAAGGTTAATAAAAGGGGGAAAAATTAATACCTTCGCCTCTCTTTCTCTTCTAAGTCGCACTTGTGAGCCAGAACAAAAGGACGGAAGAGAGGACATATGTTATTTAATAAATTTATAAACCCTGCTTTGGCATCTCTTTGTGACATATCACCTAATGTCTGCCATGCTTGCCTAGAAAAAATATTCCAAAACTTTACAAATATCAGAATTAGACAACATTAAATTAAAAATACATCAAAATATGTCAAAAACATATGACCACTTATAAAAAAATTTTCAAAAATATGGTTACTTCTGTAAGTTATTTAAATAAACTAAATGTATTTAAAAATATAAGATATTATTTGAAGCTAGAAAATACAGTATTGGATTAATTTAGAATAATTTATTTGCAATGCCTTAAAGTGAATAAAATGCACAAATGTAATAAGACGGATAAAAAAAAATTTAACTATATTTAACATAAAGCATATTCCAATTAAAAATAATAAAGATACTTTACAGCCAATATATTAAATGCTGAATTTTCAAATGTAAAAAAAAATTATTGTTTTATCTAATTACGGTTTTAAAAAATAAATGTGAAATCTAGTCAATAAAAGAATAAGCAAACTAACTAAAAATACAAATAAAAATAGAATAATTTCCCATTTTTTTATATTTAAATAACAAAACTGTTAAAATACATCTTGCATATAAAAAAAGAAATGTAATGATATAACATATAAATATCTCAAATAATATTTGCTGTGTCTTTCATATAATAGATCAGAATGTATTTTTCAGGTAAGTCAGATGCAATTTTCCCAAAAATTAATCAGATACATGACTGGAATTAATGGAAGATAATTTTTCATGCAACAAAATTAATTAATGACAAGAAATATAAAGTAAAAATAGCTCTCAGTTTTTACTCACAGGAAAGTTTAATTTTAACAAAAACTTATAAGAAAAGATATAAACATATACTAAACTGGATTTCAAGTCTATTCATACACTGTTTTTGCAGAAATTATATAGTTATCATTACAAGAAAATACACAATTTTCATGAAAAGGGAAAAGTGTCAAATAAAATAATAAATTCAAGAATTTCTCAAAGTTTCTAGATTTGAGCATATCATAAAATCTAAGATATATTGTTTGTGATACAAACTGATTCTTTACAAGCAAATTTGCAATTCTTTACAAGCAAATTTAACAGATAAATGATAATTAGGAACACACTAAAGATTCAGTAAATATGGTGAAAAAGTTTGAAAATTTACAGAAAATATTGAATACTAAATTAGAAAAGAAACCATTAGTTAACCATAGGGTAAAAATTAAAACTCATATAATATAGTCACCTGTATATAATAAAAGATGGTTGAATTAACTATGAAAACAAATAAGTTCATGTTGTATCAAATTCTGATATACAAACATTTTACTTTAAATCAATTTTCTCCAAACATTCAATTTCATCTATATTTCTTCAGTTGCTGAAGTGTTTCTTATTAAAAATCATAAAGAAATATTTCTTTTATTTTCCCTTAAACAAAGGAAAGCAGAAATATGTTTGTGCTGCATATTGCAACTCTTACTTTAATCAGCATATGTTATTATTCCTTATTACAATTTGTTATTTATATTTCTTTGATTGCTATTAATCAAATGTGTTAATCAGCACTTTTGTTCACAAGCTTGTGCCCTATGTTTTTAACGTATTGAAATTTGATGATATTTAATCAGCTGTGAGTTATTGAGTACTAGCTGTTTTTGGTTACCAGCTTTATCTCTATGAATATTGGTTGCATATAATAACTAGTGTATAACTTCTTAGTCATGGTTATCAATAAAGTATGATTTAAACACTGATTTCTTGAAATTTAATTCTTTCATGTTTCCATAGCTTTACACCTGTTATGCTCATTGTTCCCAATGAAGTCAAGTTATATGATGTGCATAATTAAATGAAAAGAGTGCAATCAGTGTCATCTAACAACCATAGTCATAACATCGTACAAGGTGCTTTAACTTTATTTCTTTTATCTCATATAAAATCAGCAGATTTCAACATTTAAAGAGTGTGCTGTGTTTTATTTGTAACAAAATTTTTTTATAATTGGTTTACAAAATTAATGGTTGCAATAAATTTTAATTAAATATTTTGTGTAGCAAAATATTTTTAAACTTCAAATTTTGATATATGTATAGTTCATGTTATTTAAGAAGCCTTTCACCATTTTGTTCATTGTGATGTGCGTTTCTCTTTCTTTGTTTGTATTTTTACATTTATATCTTTATACATCAAATTACATCACAGGAAAAAACAGTAATGTTTCAAAATAGAGACACTTTAAAAATTATTCACAATTGTTAAGTTTTAGTAGTAATTACAAGAAAATTTTAAAACTTTTATTAAAAACATGCCTTATACTGAAACTCAACATGGAAAAAGCTAATCTCCACAACTTGATCATCAACAATGGATAAAATAGTAAGAATGAAATAGTAATAAAAAAGAAGATAATTTGATTTCCAATTCAATCATGAAATATATTATTGTAAAAGATTAAAAGATTTAATGTTAAAATTATTATTTATTAATAAAATTTAATTATTAGTATTTAAATAACTATTTAAAAATCAGAAGAAAAAACATATATCAAAAAATTTGTATCATTGAAAGGATAATTTTGAATTTTAAGATGATGTCAAAATTATTTTTAGTGCTGTAATAGTTTTGGAAACTTGATGAAAAGAATTGTTGAAATTTACACTAATTATTAACTAATTTTATATATTTTTAAAAAACTCCCTTCGAGATGTACTTTTCCAATCACTAAAGTATACATGTTTGTAATTTCTCTAGAGAGCACTAACATATACACACACATACATTATTATTATTAGTAGAATTAATAAGTCTAAAAAATCTAATAGCAAGCTAGCTGGATTGAACTAATTTAAAGTATAATATAACTAGCAAATTTAAAAGTATTAAAGAACAGCAGAATTAACATTTTTACAAATTCTTTTATTCTTCATATATGAAGTTTGATAACTAAAACTTCTTATAACAGGAATTATGATTATAACTGGTTCTTTATGCTTCTATTGCATTTTTCCAAAGGTCTTCTTAAAAAAAATTTTTTTAATTGAATAGTACAAATAATATTTTCTGATACATAATGCCATTTTTTCATGTCATCAGCACATTCGAATTAAAGAATTTATGATATTTTTTTCTCTTTATCATTACATCTTCTAAATAATTTCTTGAATATCATACGCACAAAAAAGTACTTTCTAAAATAACCCTTTGCAATCCCTCATATCATGAAAATGGGCTCCAGTGCCAACTTTGATACTATTTTCTGAAAATTTTGATGATTTCATCAAAAAAATTGAAAAGCATAATTCAGTATCTAGTACCAGCTCCATTAATAGATATAAAAGTTGATTAATACCTGAATAATCAATATTCTACAGTACAACAGTCAAGGTACAATAAATTTGTTATAGGAGCATCATAAAATAAATACCTTATTAAGCAGGATATTTGAATATTTTTTTTTAATTATTTAATCACAATGAGTTTTTATTAGCTTTATTTACACATTTTAAAAAATTTTACAAAATAAATTATTTTTTATAGTAATTACAGAAAGGCTGCAGAATTAATTTACATGAAAATGACATTTTTAAGGGACAAATTTTTTTATAATTCCTAAATTATTCATCCACCTAATACATGCATTGAGATCATTCTGCTTAAGTATTTTAATTATGCAGATAATTAATTGCAAATAATTAATAATGCAGAAAATTAATAATTATCTGTCACTTAGCTTGTGACAGCCATAAAAAAATACAATAAAACTCTTCCATTTTTGATGACTAGAATTATCATATTAGGCACACAAAAAAAAAAAAGAACTTTGTTGATCACATTATAATTTCAAGCAATTAATCATTTTGTTTGAATAATACAAGATCTTAAAAATAAGCTATTTCATAATTCAGTAAATTGTAGTACTATTAAAATAAACCATAGTCTTCATCCATAAGCTAGGCTCAAAACATTTATCACATAAACTTTTAAGAAAATATACAGATAACCTTTGATCTAAACTATTTAAAAAATTTAATTTCCAGTTTTAAGTAATAAAATTTAAAACATTCAATATAAAAGTGAATAAAATAATAAAGTTTAAATAATTTACATTTTTTAAAAATATCTTGGAACAATTATTAAACTCTATGCTTACCTCCGATCTCTCCCAATCACATCCAAGTAGCCAACAGGAGGGGACTTTTCCTCAATAAATTTTCCATGTGCCACTTGTTTACTAAAGGCAACTAGAGATAGCTTATCCTTATAGGATATGTGAAAGGCCTTTCCTTCTTTTTCTGAAAATACATTTATACACTTAAAATGGTAAGATTACAGTAATCAAATACTGTACTTAAAATTTTTTTATATAAGTGCATAAAAATACTACAACAAATTGTGCTCCAAACATGTTTTGCTATTGTAATCATGAGTTTTAACAACAAAATTGAATCACTTTAGGATATATATATATAAGTTTACATGATAAACCAGATAGCCCTACAACTAAAATAAACATGGCAAGTATTTGATTATATATATATTATCAAATTAGATACAAGCTATGGAAAATTCAAAGGATTTATTGCAATTGGCTAAATATAATATAACCATGGAGAATGAATAAATGTATATGCTTTTATCACTTTTACTTCATTTTGACAATTTGAAACTACAAGTAGGATCTTTACTCTGGTATTAAAAATTTGTTTAACACATACTTATAAAAGTTTTCAAAAAACAGTTTTGACAAATACCACATTTAAAAAATGCTAAAACTATAGAATGAAACTACAAATAATAGTTCCCTTAGTTTATTTCTTTAAAATAAAGTATTTTAAGTTAGTCCAAAGGCTTTCATGGTTTTTAATATGATTATATTTCAGTTTTCGAAAATAAAATTAGAATGAGTGTAGCATATTAAACAAGGATAACAAATGCAAAGAAAAAATTGATTTTCATACAAATTTTTAAAATCAATTATTTTGCATTTGTTATCATTATTTCTTGAATTAAATACATAGTTATTGTACTTTCTATGTACTTGGAACAATCACAGTAAACACCTGAGGATTATAAATACTATTAACATACAAGCCAATGCCACTTAAAACCAATGATCGACACTGAAATATTTACAAAAAAAAATTAATTCTATACATATAAAATAAGTTTTAATACTGCCACAACTGTCGTAGGAATTTGACAGATAAAATCTAAACTTATACTAGACATATTTATTTTGTTTACATAAATTATAGAAATCTGTGGGCATAAGCAATCAAAGGAAAGAAAATAACAGCATTATTCATTTAATTCATTATTTTAAGAAATATATTTTCAATATTAAGTTCTTAATATTTTTATTACCTTCCACATCACCACTTACATGTCAGCGGTCAGACTTACCTTTCAAAAATGTTGCTGCTAATATATATAATTCATTTACATTGAAACCCCAGGATGACATAAATTCATCTTGAGGATCCTTACAATTGGAGTGGGACAAAATTGTATTGTTTGCCTCATTTATTGAATTATTTAGATTGTTTTGATTACACACATTTTCATTTAAGTCGCCGTTCATGGCAGCAGCCATCTTCTAGCAGACGAATTATGTTTTGTTGCCACTCCTATTTTCTACTTTATATAAATCCGGTTTTTAAGGCACTGCCTCCCACCACCACAAAAAAAAGAACAAAACAATAATCTGTTGGGTCAACTAAAGCGAGATAATTTCCCCCAAAAAAATTAAGTAAAAGCTGAATATTTGAATAAATAGTAAAGAAAATGGCATGTGCTAACCAGAGGGCGTCGTTTCCTCGAAAATTTCTCGTATACTCTCCAATAAAGGTATTCATCCTCCTCCCATGATGCGGGTCGTGAATGCCCTGTATGGGTGTTGACGAACAATTGCTAAGAATTATAGATCTTTATTGTGAATCTAATATTTTAACTGAATCTCTCGCATGATCATCTATTTTCGATGCCTTTTTACCTCCCACTTGAAACCAAATACCAAAATTTGACTCGGAATTACATTTGTAATCACAAGAGTGCATGCCTAATTTCATCGATTTATGTCATTGCGCTTATGAGCTATTGAATTTGTGGTGAAGAGCTTATTAGCCAGTTAACAGCTACGAAACACGGGCAATTGTTTTTGTCTTGTTACTCGGCTGCGAACCACAAAGTCCCAGGTTCTATCCTCGCGCATCATAATCTGCTACATTGGTGACCTCGGACGATGAATCTTCAACCTTCGTATAGCTGTTGTGGTGCCATCTACCCACAGCAATCCAAAGTCGTCAGATTTACTTGACGCAGCAAAGCAAAATCGTCAGACTCACTTGGCGCAACAGCAACCACTCACCCACACACGCTCGCCATAACGCTTGGCGCTGCTCAAATGGGTACAGGCGCATTTGACACAACAGTAAATGCATCACCACTCAACAGCCATATCTTACTTCTCACCTCCGACTCACTAGAGAGAGTACGGACGAGGAAGATGGGAGGAAATGTGTACCTCAGGAATGTGTACTAAAATTCACTTTTCTTATTGACCAATCACAGCTCGCGAAAGAAATCCGCTACGTATATCCATGTATATGAGCAATGCAATCGTACATGTGATTGGCTAACGTGCAAACGTGATTGAATGTGTATGTTTACATTTCGGAGATAATCAGTAAACGTATGTCAGATTCTATCTGATTAATCTTTAAACCACTGATATCTCTTGTCCAAGATAATGGTTTGAAAATTCACAGGTGGTTTGAAACACAGAAATGTGAAACAATTTATGAGAAATTGCATTGTATTTATGAGAAATTGTGGGATAGTAAACATAAAAATATAGTTCTTTTTATCTTGTACATAATGTTATTCCATTTACTTTAACTTACAAATCTTCAGTAACATGTGGGATGATTATGATTTAAAGTATATTTGTATGTATCACCAAATAAGTAGCATATTTAGATCAATGATTTTTTTAAAATTTATTTCAAAGATTTTATTTTTTTAGTGATTTTTTCTTTTTCGTGCAGAACATGTAAAGAAGGCTTTCTATCAATATCATGTTTTCACAAGTATTGAGTCATCATTTTAGCAATGATTATCATCTTCATATTTAACTATCGGAACTTTATTGCTGCAGATATTCATATTTCTTCAATTTTAAATACTTTCATCTCTTTACTTTTTATTTCCCTTTGTTTCAATAACACTTAGTTCCCTTAAGCCCACCTAATTATTGACATTCTTATTAAATACTAATTTTACCTAATTGTTACATAACAAGTGGTAATAAGCTTTGCCCTTTTTTTGTTTATTTATTTATTTTGCATTCAAATGGAATATGTAGGGAAAAAATACTCCTATATTGAACATATTCAAAGTGAAAAGGAAAATTTGTATTTTAAAAATATATAATTGTTTTTTTTTTTACTTCTTAAAATCAACTACATAGACTCAGACATTGATTTCTATTATATAGCAATTTCAGCAGAATTAGTCAAACAAATGTCTTTCTCAAACTATAATGCCACGACAACTTGTGCAATTCTTAATTGCTATATAAATTATCAAGATCAAGCAACTCATTTATGTGTGAATTCTTGAATTCTTTGTGTGTGAATTTACATTGAAATATTTCAGTACCATCTGCTTTTACTTTATTTGATATTAACAATTTTAAAATATATCCAAATTTCAATAAAAGACATACTTCTAATAACACGTTTTCAGTATTTTACTCAATATTTTGCAATACATATATATATATAATGTAATTTTAAATAGCCATGTTATATTTCTTCAAAAAAAATTTCAGCATATTTTTTTCTGAATTGGTTTGAATTAGTTCTTTCAATAACATATATATCCAATACAAAAACTTTCATATTCCATGATTGTAAAATATGCCAATCTATTAAATACCTTTTTTCGTGTGAAGGTGAATATTTTTAAATCCTTTTATGGTAGGCTTTATACAGATACATGAGGCCTCATATAATGCACTTAGAATTTTAATTCAATATTTTACTCGTTAAGGATATATAATGATCATCATATGATATTAAGATGCATACATGTTACATTTTTTTAAAGGATTGAGAAATTATATATATTTAAAATAAGTTATAAAGTAGTTCCATGCAAGCATAATAATAAATAGTACTTAGTTAGCTCCTAATAATTTGTTTTAAATACAAGTAAAGTCGGTACCATTCAACAACTACATTTGTTGACAATTATCTCAGTGTCAAATAAATGTTTTAAAATTTAAGTTCTTAAAATATCTCTAATTTTATATAAACCTTGTCCTGGTTTTATATTAATCTTCAGTTTCTAAACATTTACATTACATTGCAACTTCATCTCTTCACATAATATAGTGAAGCAAAAAAAAGAGTCATATTTATTTTTCATTCCTTTTAACAATTTGCTATTTTGTTAAAATTTGTTTTTAAATTAAAATAGCTTTCTAACAAATAAGATCCCAAAATTCTTTCTCTTGAAACTTAGCAAAAATTAAATGCTCTGTTATTTCATTTTCTGGAAATATTTAATTTAAACAATATTAATAAATAAATATTGTAAAATCCTGGTTCAATGTAAACTGATTTTATGAAATATCTCTGATATTTCAAATTGAAAAAACAAATACTTATTGTAGGGAAATAATTGTAATTCTTCCCATGAAATTGCAAAATTGCTGATTTTTTAATGAGCAATTGTTATGCTATTATTCATATACTACAGTTTAGAATTCGTTTTGTATTCAAAACATTTCAGACCCCCCCTCCCAAAAAAAAAACTTGTACTGCCTGCCTATATGCCTCTACAGAGTTTAATTTTGACCTGCTATCAATTATTAGGTTCTAATCCATTCATTTTTTTTTTCACTTACTGCTTATTGTGCTAACAAAGAATATAATATTAATAAAATAAAAATGATACAACATGTAACAGAAATTTAATGAACCCAAATGTGGTACATAGTGCAAAGATTTGGATTGTATTTCTAACATGATAGAGTTTATAGACTGGTGTACTGTTTATAATTTCAACATGCATGACAAAAATCATTCAAAATGGTTTGCAGAACAGATCATGACATCTACAACTACAAAATCCGGCATGTAGTTAATTCTTACGTTGCTGATGCTCATTAACCCTTTCAAGAGATATGGAAAATATGCTTCCTCCAAAATATTTCAATTTTTATGTGAAGTTATGTAGGTTTACTTAAGTTCTGACACAAATTTTCTATAGTATGGTATGGTATAGTTTAGGTTTTCTGGCACAAGGTACAATTTAGGACAAGCTGCACCATCCACAAGGATATTTAAGCAGTTCCATCATAAAAGTTTAAAAGGTGTAAATAAAACAAGGATACATTGTAAAACGTCAAAAGTTTAAAAGGTCTATGATTTGGCACAAGAATAAAAATAAATCTCACATTTTAAATGCTATGAAAGAAACCAGGGTTTTTAAAAAGTTAAAAAGTTTTGAGTGAGGTTTCTCACTCACCAGGTCCTGTAAATTTGAAATAGGCGAATGAAAGTAAGTTAAACGATCAGAAGTAAAATTAGGACATTCAGTAAGAATATGTGCAATAGAATTGATAACTCCACAGTTCGTACAATGAGGAGCTTGTTCACCAAACAGCAAATGTCAATGTGTATACCTTGTGTGTCCAATGCATAGACAAATTAATTTCACATCTGCGCATCGGTTTTGTAAAACTGACAATAAAAGTAATTCGATCTGAGAACTAGTATATTTTAATTGAACTTATGGCGGCACTATAATAAGGCCAAGTTTGGGTGTTCTGTCTAAAACAAATTTTTTCGCTTCTGCGTATGAAATATTTCTTCTAACTTTCAGGCTTTGAATTTCTTTTTCCGTTTTCCATTTAAGACAGTCACGGGAATTAGCAGGATGGAGCCCAGAGCAAAACAATGCAAGGAACATAACTTGCTAAACTATCAGATGTGAAAAATTATTAAAAGAAATAACCACATGATTGACTTCTTAAAAATAAAAATTGCTTAATATTTCAGTGACAAGCTGTTTCATTCATCATTTAGATAAAAAGAAATAGTTTGTCTTCAATATTAGGATATAAATTTCTTGGATAAAAAATTCATACAATTCTTAATTCTTCAGACTGTTTATGTGTTAAAAAAAACTTGTCAAGACTATAATGAAACCTCATTTCTTAAAAAAATGAAAATTACCTTAATTTTACAGAGTTTTTCATATCCAATATATTTAATTCACCAAAAAAAAATTGCATGCAATAATATAGCCTTCAAATAAAATTTAGTAAGGAAACACTAGTCCAAATATAGTGTTCATATATTATGAGAGACTTCCTTTTTTTCAGAATTTGAACAGTGTTTAATTAATCTTTTTTTCTTTAAATTTGGTACTTATTCTTTCTGAAATTCACAGGAAAAAAAAAGGAAAATCAGCTCTTCCCTAGAAAAGAAAGAAAGAAAGAAAAGAAAAAAAAGTCAAGAACTTATTTTCTCAAGCTCAAAGTTTAAAAGCAGGGATTATAGTCATAATATCCAGTATCCACATTCTACCTTTCTTTTTTCCATTGAAATTTCCCACTCACACCCTATGAGCATAAACAATCAATATCAGCATTTGGCAGGAAAAGTTTTATAACTGAATGAGCTGATTTTTTTAATGATTCACTTGTTACTACATTTTAAAATTAGGATTTATCACATACCCATTTTACTTATAAAAATATTAACTCATAATTAAAAATTCTACAATATTTAACAAATATCTTCATTACATTATGAAAAAAGAAAAGACTAAAAAGATGTTGTTTATTTCTTCTTAACTTCATAGACATGGCCTTTTACGTTGGATATTGGCAATAATCTAGTCACATTTTCCAAAAAATATTCAGTCAACTGACTCCAAACAAGACACTGCAAAATGTGCTGTGTTTTAAATTATATAAAACATAAAATCAGGAAACAGTACTTTTTTTTTTTTACCTAGCTGGATAGCTTATTGCCACTGTATAATTCATTTTTTTTAAATACACATCTTCAAAATCATAAATAATTTTGTTAAATATAAAATTTGTTTCTATTTTGACACTTTTTATTCTTTCAAGTTATATGATATTCCCTCAGTACTCCAATGTGCCAAAAAATAGATGAATTTTATAGTTTATCGATTTTATATTACTACTCCAAGCACTTATAAATTTGTTTCATTTGCAAAATTAAAAAAAAAACTGTATCTGGGAGACATTTATAAAATTAATTGATAACCAAAGATTAACTATGTTTATTAACTATGTAAAAAGAAATCATTAAGTAATAAGTATAAATGGAAAAATAAAATAACAGAGAATCATTAAAAATCTTCAATTTGTGACAAGTAATAATATAACAGATTCTTATTGTTTTGTTTCACTTCAGAATATGAGAAAACTGTACATCTTTATACGAGTTGAAAGAAGAAAAATCAAGCTCAGCAATATCCTTGCAGATTTTTAACAAGCATGACAAAGTGATGAAATATGCAGACAATGAATAGATAATATAACATTATAAATTTCTATATATATTTCAACCATCTACATCTAAATAAGTTTTATACAGATTTCTATGCCCCCACCTACAAGAATGTACACTAAACAAATGAAATATAATTCTTTTCATATTATCCAAATGATCTGTTTTCATTTTTATATATAACACAGCTACAGCATGGAACATGTTCCATTTCTTAGCTGTCACTTACTGCTTTATTTCTCGAATTCTTGTTTGGATACATTATTTAGTTCAGAGCCAGGGTCATCAATGAGGAAGATTGATGAGGACGAGGACCAAATTCGTGACGTTGGGGTTTGTAGCCGAATAACAAGACCACTAGACAAAAGTGTACACTTTTTCCAGAGGCTGTTATCTGGCTTATAAGCTTCACCACAATTTCTTGTATGGATTTATCCCAATACTAAATTTTTCATAAAGGAACTTCCTAAAAGTTAAAAGCTTAAAAAGAAAGCCAGAAATTTCTGGACAACCTTTTCAGCTAAACCATTGGGAATTTGTTCCTTTATTTTAAGATAGGAGATAATAAATAAATTGAAATACATACAATATAATAATATAAACTGCAGTGTAAAAAATTAATTTTATTTTTCTTATAAAAATTATACTATTTTAGTCACAGTGAGCTTTTATTGATATACTGATTTAAATTACTTTCACTAAATGACAAGCATACAATTTAGAGTATCACAATCATATATTTATATTAAAATTCGTTTTTAATATATTGCTTCCATTAGGAGCTTGTTTCTTCTTGTTTTGAATATGTGTTTAACTTAAATTTTTGTATTTAGTCACTTACCTTTTCTTGACACCATCAAGACACTCTATTTCCAAAATTATCTATTCTCACTGAGATTAGCAATTATAACTTGCATTAAATCATCTGTGAAACTAATAAAAGAACTTCCTAAAAGTTAAGCTTAAGAGAAAGCTAAAAATCTTTAGACAATCACTTAAATTGCCACTGACACAATAGATGCTTGATATCGGGACCAAATACAGAATTAAAAGCATTAAAAGTAAAACCATCATCATCAGTCATGACTGTATTAACTTTCAAATTAGGAATTCGACAATGTAAACTAGAAAACAAAGCCACTAATGTACGAAAATCTAAATCATTTGTAATAAAATGCGCAACAGGATATCCCTGACCATACTCATCTTGCACATGCAATGAAAGAAGAAAAAAATCATAATGGTTTGTGCCATGGGTAGCATCAATACAAAGGATTTTATGGGAATGTTTCATAAGCATGTCTTTTTGAGCTTCAGTTTGAAAACCTAATGCAAAAGAATTTTCATGATTTGGCAAGCTATCCAAATAAGAAGGTCCAAAGATAGTATCCGACTTTTGTAATTTGAAAATTAAAATGGGATTATATTTTTCATTTTTTAATTTCTCCACAGTACAGAAAACAGACATGGCGTCATTAATCGACTTTACTGTATTATGTAGATGCCTTGAATAAGACTGTATAGTCTTCCGAGAAATAAAAACTTCTTTTGTTGGGCAGAAATTTCTTTCATCCCGACAGCCTGAATCACCACGAATTAAGCTTACTATTTTCGAAATAGGAAATGATAGCAATAAATAAGATTTAATTAAATTACGTGTATTTTCTTTAAGTGGGTGGTATCTTGTATTTTCATATCCAATATGATGATTGTGAACTGGATAATATGTTACTGTCACTAAATTTTTATGCTCGCACACACAAATTCTAACCGGGCAATTCAAATGGAAAGGTATTACTCCTTTTCTATTTTTACGATTAGCATGTCGTTCTACTCTTGATTGAATCCTTGACAGATATGAAGGATAAAAAAATTGGCAAACATAATAATGAAATGTTTTACCACCTAAAACTTTTTTGCCTGTTGATTCCCGGAAAAAAGTGTAAGTAGAACTTTCAGCTTCTAACCAAATCTTAAAATTCTTAAAAGAATCAAAAGAAAATGTTTTGACATTCTGAATTTGATGCACAGCACTATGATGTTTATTTAAATGCCATAGATTAGAAAAGACTTGATTGCAATCAGATTCTACAGAAAAAAACAATTCATTTTTCTTGGTAAAATTGCAGGTTTCTTCATGACTTTTAAAAGCATTATTCCTGTAAAACCTACCACATTTTAAACTTTTGGGGGAATTTTCATAATTATTACTCATAAATTGAGAACTATGTACATTTTGATTTATTCCTACATCTGCAATGGGGTTTATTATTGATTCCTTGTGAGAGTTATTATCCAATACAATACAGTTACTTTTAACTGGTAAACATGATACAGTTTGAACCCCAGATTTACAGCAACGCTTTAAATGATAGCTAAAAGAGGATTTAGTAGAGTAAGACTTTAAACATAATTTACAAATTCTAGGATACGTATTTTTAATTTTGGAAGGACTTTTAAATTTTTGACAAACATCTGAAACTGAAGATGTTAATTTAATATCTCTACTTGCTTGTAGATCCTTTGCAGGTTTTACCACCGATTCTGTCAGACAAGCATTTGTTTCCAAAACCCTACAGTAATTTTCTCCAGATGGAGATAACAAAACATGAGTTTTTGATTTGTTGCATTGATTTAAATGGTTTGAAAAAGATTTAGAGGAATAGGATTTCAAACATTTTTCACATAGTTTAGGATAATAGTCTTTAACAGGTTGTGGGCATTTAAATTTCTTCAGGTGATTTGAAAACGAGGACCGTGTGGAATATGTTTTCCCACAATAAACACAGTTTTTAGAATAGGAACAATTTTGAGGGCCTCCACCATGCAATATTTTACAATTTGTTGCCAAAACTGAAAATTTATTTGATGTGGGAATACTATTAAAAACAATGTCACTAAACTGATTGAATGGAATGCATGGGATCACAGGAAGTACAAATTGAGTATTACCTTTAAAAGATGGCAGAGAAGAAATATCTTTCATCAGCAGAGCAGCTGACTGTTGCACGGGCCTAGAAACTGGCCCGGCAGACTCTTGCTTTGGCCAAGAAGGTTGCACGGGCCCAGAAACTGGCTTGGCAGACTCTTGCTTTGGCCTAACAGGTTGCACGTGCCTAGAAACTGGCCTGGCAGACTCTTGCTTTGGTCTAGAAGGTTGCACGGGCACAGACTCTTGCTTTGGCCAAGTTGAAGAAACAAATGCTGCGGGAAAAGATGACAATAGAGGAAACTCTGAATCCTCAAAAGAAAAACCGGAGTTGGAACACTGAGTCTTTACAATCTGTGAAAATAGAAAGAAAAAAAAAACAATTATAAATCATCCACTTCAGGCTTGCATGAATTTTTAAACTCATTGTGAAAAAAAAAATGTTTTTATGCATACCTTTTTAGATGCTATATCTGCTGAAATGCATCCTGTTAAGGATGCAAGAAAACAACCTGCAAGCAGCTTATTACCCCATTTATTTAAATGCAAGCCATCTCTTGCAAGATAATTTTTCCAAGATAGCTGGTAAGAGCTGCAAAAGAAAAACGTTTGAAAATAACATAGTTCTTTGAGTGCACAGTTTATGGCTCGAATCTTATAGTTTAGTGTTTGTAAATAATACTCCGATTCCTTATACTCCTTTCTGTGGAAATAAAAATCTCTTGGAACAATACTCGAGAAAATTATTCTTGCACCTGGGTTATGAAGTAATACCTCAGTGGCCAAAACTCTATATTTTTTTATTACTTCAATAGTATCCAAAGATGCATTATTTGTGCCAACATGCACTAAGACCCAGTCATAATTTTTGTGTACAGAAATACTGCTAGCTAATCTTTCAATAGTTGCACCAGGATAGGAAACAATGTCCAAATGAAAGTCAAGTGATTGAACAGATATATACTTATGCAAGTATTTGATCATGGAATCGCCAATAAAGGGAGCCCTCATTGCAAAACAGTGAGATAAAATGGAATTCTTTCAAAAGCTAGTAATAGTAACAAAATTCTGCACAAACTGCCAAAAAAACACAGAGCAAAACAGAAAAAAATTATAAGATTCAATATACAGAAGATGTTCCAAGATTTTTAGTAGATACCACAAATAAATTTAAAACTATCAAGTTCAATATACCACTGAACAATGAGAAAATTGAAATAATACACAAATTAAATGTAAAAAAACAATCAATTTCCCAAGTTAGCACTAACCTGGAAATTAAAATCTTTCAGATTATAGATAATAATAAGATCTAATTAATCTAAGGAAAAACAAATAGTAAAATTAAATATAAAAGTTTATAATATAAACTACAAGCACAAAGAAACTTTTTTGTTACCTAGCTAACCCTAATTAGTATGTTCAGTGATACTAATTTTAAATAAGTTAAGTAAAGTAAAAAAAACCCTAAATAATATGAATAAATAATGAAAGATAAATAAACAATATAGATTAATAATATATAAATGAACAAAAAGAATTCTTATCTCCACATGCAAATAAAAGGTGTAAGAGATTCAATACACACGTCTCACGTACAGCAGAGCAAAAAGAAAAAGGATTAGTCACTAAATATTGCTAGATAAAGCCCGCGCTAAATGACCAGTATGACGTCAACAATGAGTTACGTCACATCCGATGAACTTTGGTTCATATCCGGTAGAATCAGGGGTACACATCCGGTGGCAACGACTTACTCCCATCTGTAAAATCCAGAGAGTACGGTGGTGAAGAGCTTATAAGCCAGTTAAATGCTACGAAACACGGGCAATTGCTTTTTGTCTTGTTACTCGGCTGCGAACCCCAAGGCCCCAGGTTCTATCATCGCGCATCACAATCCACTACAAGTTTAAATGTATATGAAAACGTTGACCGAGACGGCCAATTCCTTGAAATATTTGATGCAAAGTTTAATAATAATCTAATTTTAGATTTTAAACCTATGTTCCAAATTTTATCCATCTAGTTCTTTACGCTCTGTAGTTATCAAAATCACTTATACCAGAACAACCAGACAGAGTCTCAGAATAGATTTAGTTCAAAATTTCATTAAAAACCTACAAATTTGGCCTAAGATCTGCATACAAATTTCATCTTTCTATCTCAAAGCCTTTTTTAGTTATCGTGCTCACAGACAGTCATAATGTCAAAAATGTGCTTTTCCAGACTCAGGGAGATCAAGAACGCTGATATTCATGAAAATCTCGAGTTCGAATTTTTGACAACTACAATATTTTCTCTGTATTCTTCTCGACATGGAAAAGTAAAAAAGATCAATATGTAATCGATCCATATGATAAATATATGTTTGATCCAAAAGGACAATATATATTTGAATGACTTTAAATGAGAAGTCAAAATATACTTAATCGAAGAGGTCAATGTATACTTGACTGATTTTATACAAAAGTTTAACATATATTTTTGCACTGTGCCAGTAGTGAAAGCTATTTATTAGTAAAGTATTTCTCTTATACTCATATATAAGTTACACCATACAAGTACAAAGTTCGCGCTACACACTGAAAAAATTGGTTGACATGTTAAAATACAGATTTATTGATTCATATCAGTTTTCTACACCTCCGAAAGGTGTTTGAGCGAATCTTTCAATGTAATTTTTAGGAATAATATACATACCCCGTAAAAAAAAGATAGAATCTGAAAAACATTAGATCTCAGAGAAATTAAATCTTAAGGGTCTCATAAAAAATAGTCTATTGAGAATATTAGAATTGAGAATATTTTTTGCAAATATCTTTATAAATTTTTAGAGTGAAAGCAAGGGTCAGCATCTGAATAAAAAAAAAATATTATAATTAATTTAAAATAATAATACTTAATAAATACTTATTTTTTGTTAATTAAATGTAAAATTAATAAAATCAATATAATTATTTAATGTAGAATTAATTATTATGTGTTATTTTGAAGCCAAATAAGAGAAATTGCTCTTGCCCTCCTGTTGCAGTTGCCTTGCCCCCTCGTCGGCAAATCTCTGCCGCCACCTCTGACTCCCCGTTTGGCAGAGGCTTGACTTGGACACTTTCGGGCGCAAGGCTCAATTGTAGGGCTGAAGAGAACTCGCTACCCAGCGTTTTTATGTTTTTAAGGGGTATCGACATCACTGACAGTGACTGATGCGCGTTTTTTTTATGTTATTCTACCAATAGCAAAGACAGAGGGGACAAAAGACAATAACTACGAGCATAAAACCATTATCAGTAAAAAAAAAATTCTAAATTCAGTCAAAGATTATAATTTTCGTGTACATTTTATTACGACTGGCATAAGTATTTTTATGCAAATGATAAATATTTTTAATTTCATTAGAGGAAGAAATTAAAATGTCTGTATTTGCTCTATTATAAATCTACTATTATTTTATGTCACTTTTTTTTGTCTTTATTGAAGAATTTATCATATTTTATTTTCACCATATTTAAAAGAAATATGGTATTTTTTAAATACATTATTTAAATTCAATTGTGAATGTAATTTCGAACTAAAGTAAAATTGGTATATTCAATTTTAATTTTAAAATTAGTGAATTATTCATAAAATAACATTCTATATTGTATTTTTTCTTCTTTATTTTAGAAAATATAAAAAAGTTTATTCTCATATTTTAGAGCTGTTCTTTTATTTTAGATGCGAACTTGTGGAAGTATTGTCTATATTTTTTAATAACATTTCCGTAAATTTTTTTATTAAAGTTACATTTCAAATATGCAAGAGAAAAAAATGATGGGGAAAAATCGATTTCATTCTCCAGATTAGGAAATGCAAAAATTAATAAATTAAATATACATGCTTAATCTTGAACATTTAATTTTTTAAAAAAATGCTGAAAAACTTCGTGAAAAGTTGCCCTAAAGTGGCAATCCAATATTTATATTTAAAATTTGTCCTAAAATATAAAACTCCTTTGTGAAGAAAAGTAAATTTACTTAAACTAAAAATAGCTGAAATATGAATTGTTGATTTAAAAATTAAAATTGGAAACAAAATTAATATACTTACAAAAAGTAAGATGATAATGATAAAAAAAAGTAGTTTTTTTCCTTCATCATATTGCGAACATTATTATTTAGGACATATTAAAAAATCGATTTGTATTTTATGTCACCATTTAAGTTAAGTATTATATAATTTAAAGTATCTATATTTCGATGAATTTTTATGCGTTATTTAAAGTTTCTTAAAAAATTAGGAGAAAAATTTATAATTCATAATAAATTTAAGTAATGTTTATTATTTAAAAAAAATTTTTTTTTTTATGATTAAAAAATAGTTCATGCTTGATAAATAAGCAATGCATTGTTTTGAAAAAAGAATGTAAAGGATATTCGAATCTGTAGATTTCGTAGATGATACTGTTTTATGTTTGATTCGTCTATCCAAATTTATATTTTAAAAATTTGCTCCTAACTACATAGTAGCAATAACGTACTCATATGAAAAAAAAAAAAAAAAAAAAACCTTGAAATTTTTAAAATCCGGATGAATAAATTTATCAACTAACAACAAATTAAACAAATTGTTCCCTCAAACCGCATAAGACAGCCATAGGGTATCCTATTAGTGTAGGAAATTGAACGGGCATTTTAATTATAGCTCAACAGGTGTCCTCATCCTGTTATTATTATGAAGAATGGGTGGCTTTCATCTGTAGTCTATCCCGGGTTTTGAGGCAATACAATTCTCACATTCTCCGGGTTCATAAAGATAGAGCATGTTCATATCATAAAAAAATTGTACACAAATTTGAAATAAAAGCAAAAATAGAAATCACGTGGAATTCATAAGTGAGACGAGGAAAAGTAGGTGCAATGAAAAGGAGGGGAGTGCCTTCTAGTCAAAAATTCCCAAATTTTTCTTGCCAAACTCATAATTTAAGTTGAATGCTGTTAAAAGTCACATCCAACATTCCACAATATTCTGATTTCAATATAGACTGATTTCCGTGTGCTAATAGGGAGTCAACTAATTTATAATGTACTGGGAAATTACGTCGTAAAATATTGGCACTGCACACTATCGTAACAAAACACTGACTGATATAGCAGACATTTTACTTTCTATACCGTTTCAATATTGTAAAATCATATTGTTTTTCCAAATTTTATAATATTATACAATGCGCAATGATTTATCTTAAAAACTTTATATATTTTAAATAATTACTAATTAAATTTTAATTAATTAAATTAATTAAATTTATAATTTTTTATATAGGAGGTATCTTTTCCTGTCGTTTTCCGCCCTTTCAATAGACAACAAACACTACGCAACATTTTATTTAACAGACAGAAATAAGATTAATATATTATTTTTTATATTTAATTGCTTAATTATGTTAAAAATGTTAAATTTTTTTTCATTGTAGTCCATACTTGTTTCTCTCATCTCTGTTCTAAACAACAAGCCTGAGAACAATATGAGTAAGGAAATCCACAACTGTTAATCTTGAAGTTTTCATCCCCCTTAAAGGTATTTCAGATATTTCCGTGTAAGTGGTTTTAAGTTTAAATCTGATAAGAAATGGGTAATTTAGTCATAAAATTTTATATTAGGTTAGATCTTTGCTTATATCTGCGATATATCCCAGGAAACAATTCCTGGGATCGCTTAAAATTAGTTTCGGTTTTTCGCCAAGCACAACAAAACCGAGCCTTCAGTTCAATAATTTTTTCAAAAGCCTGTCATCTTAGATGATTATTTAGGGTCACAGTAAAACAATTTAAAAATTATTTTTGGCGAAAACTCGACTCAAGAGCTTGGTGATTGGATATTTTAAAATGTGCCAATTGCTCTAGTATACTATAGCTCGATGACAAATTTTAAAAAAATGAAATATAAATCATATATTAGTCACAAATTATTTTTTCACATTTTAAAAATATTTTAAATAGAATAAAGTATCCAGAAAATGTTCAATAAAAAAATGGATTTTGAAACTTGAAGAACAAAACCACAACGATGTAAACAAAAGAAATAAGAATATGGCATTTTGTTTTACAGTTTTTTATGTTTAATCGGAATAGCTTGTGTTTGAAACTATACATTTGTTTTCATTGTATTTTATGCACCCATTTGTCATTTTAATTCTTTTTTTAAAATTATATTTGTCTAAAACATCAAAACATGGAAAATAAATTGAGAAAAAAAGCATTTGTCATTGGTGAAAAACCTGAAAATTTTGATATGAGTGTCCCACCAGTGACAGGATACGATTATTTATACCGTGTACGAATTGAAAGTAGAAATTGCCCTAAAGTTGTCGTTTCTGATATAGATAAATCAAAATTCCTGAATCGCCAAACTGTAACAATCGACGAAGGTAATGGTTTCATTTCGGCACGTCCAGGATTCGCACCCAATCCTGAATGGAAAGAAGTACAACTTGAGACGTTTAACACTTATAAACAAAAAATGTCAGAAGACCGTGCTAATCTGAGACAGAAATTTCCAAAAAGAGTCTTTCCAAAGATAAAATTCCACCAAAAATGGTGTCTGTATTGTTTAGGAACAGAGAAACATGATTTAATATATGGAAGAGCGGAGGAGCCAGAGGAATCTGATGGTACTAGCCGTGTCGCTATACCTAAGGAAATTCGCATCAGTGACTTTCCTAATCCACCATTGCTTAGTATCATATTGTATCTGAATCAAGGCCAAATTGAAAAGCTTTTATCATATCATATCGAGTGGTTAGAAAAAATAGGATTCTCCCATCTGCAGGGGGAGTGGTTATATGCTCTTTTAGTTGCTCTGGAAAAGCCATTGGATCCAGATACTTGTGCTTTATTACGCAGCTTATCCAGGCATTGCAGCAAGTTACGGAATGAGTTGCCTACACCAGATCATGAATTTGTACAAGCATTAAATTTGCTCCTGTTAATTGTAGCTCACTGTTTTGATCAGAAGGACATGAGTGATGATTTTATCTCTGCAAATCGAATGTGATTGTTGTTTCCTACCATTATTTTACAATAAAACATTAATGTATGTTTCATGATTTCATACAATGAATTTCACTGTTGTAAAAGTCATTAAAGTTCCATCAATATCTGTCATAAGGAGTATGTGTTCTTTAAAGTAAAACAAAATTAATTTCTCTTTTAATATTTTAACTTCTCTAATATGTCTGTAGCTTTGCGGCTGTTACTTTAAATCATTTTGGCATAACAAGAAATTTCAATCGTGAAAACTCTAAAGTAATTCCACAAGCACAAAAGAAGGAATAGTACTTTGGGTTAGTCAGAGTTCAAACATTTGTATAATATTTATCATTATTTATACAACAAAAATATTTCCTTTCAATTTAAAAGTAACAAATTCTTTGAAAAGTAATTATAGATAATGTTGCCAAATTACTACTATATTTTGTTTACAAATATTTTTTTTTCTTGTACTTTTATAAGTTCTTCTTTGTTGATTAGAAAAGTTGAAGCACTTTTTAATATTTATGTTTATTTTGAGTATATAAAATATATTGTAGTAAGATATAATATGAAGGCTTGAATTTAAATAAAATTATGCTTTAGTTTCATTTTAAAATGATTTTCTTTTTGAGTACAAAAAGGATAAACTAATGAATTTGTTGCTTGGGGGAGAGGTAAGGGTTCTACAGTTTTTAAGTGAACAGATTTGTATAATAATTATTGCAGAATAATTTATTTATGCATTTTTTAATTGAACCATTATTGTATAGCTGAATTTACAAATATTACAAAATATTGTTTCTGAGTGACACTATAAGTAATACTATAAGTAACACTATAAGTTCATCTGATTTTTAAACAGGGGAGGGGGGGTAGTTGAATAGTTTATCGTATTATTGATGTGTGGGAGATTTTCGGGGGAAAATGAGATAATCTTCCTTGCCACTGAAATTCTTGCATTTTTAAAAACCATATATTAATTTATAATGTTTCCTTGGAGTGATTTTTATTCTTTTTAATTATAAAAAGTACATTTAAGCTTTGATTCTATTGTAAGATTTTTCATAAGGATTGCAATCTAAAATAATAGCTAAAAATGTAATCTTTACATTTTTCCTGAATACATTGTAATGATTCAATTAATTTACAACATGCTTTTATGTAAGATTAAGAAAATTAGTACTTTGTAACAGAATTTTTCATAATATAATATCAACCTTCATTACTTGTATTTGTGCATTTGCTACCTGTGGTTAAAATGAAGTGTTCATGGTGGAATTTTCAATATGTTAATGGGATTCTAGACAAAAAAACTACTAAATCTTTGTGTAAACATTCAAGTTTATTTATGTTACAGGCCCTGCTAATAGTGCAGTACTTATCATTAAGTTGAAGGCAAAGGATAACACTATTTTGTATATTAAATGCATGCTTCTAACAAACATTTATTTTGAAAGAGCCTATTATCATTTTGACAATTGTTAGCATGTGGTTAATGTAGATTTATCCACTATAGGATATAGCATAGGACTTTCAGAATTCATTGCTTTCTTAAATTGCAAGGCATATTTTTACATTATACTGCAGTATTTATATATAAACTGTTCTTGCATATATCTAGATATTTCTTAAATATTATTGTAATCAATGTCATTAACTGTATTTTTTTTCTTATTCTGCAATATAAGGCTATAGGTGTGTTCCATTAACAATTTAATACATTAATATTTGCTTTATGTGTCATCATTTATAACCATTTTGTTGTTAAAATCAAATCATGCTACATCAACTTTTTAAATCACTTGTTCATTTTTATCCCTTGTCTAGTGATAAATCACGAAAAAAATGCAAACCATCATCAATCACCTTAGGGAAATTTCGGCATCTTATGTGTAATGGAGTTTGACTTAATCTAAAAATTGCTAAGCAAATCCAAGAATTCAGCCATCTTGACATCTTAGGTATAATGGAGTTTAGCAATATTGGCATCATCTGAAAAGCAGCAAATAAATCCAGAGTTGTAAAAATAAACAATTAGCAAGTCCCAGATGTAGTCTTTGCAGAGTTTTTTGTGATCTAGTTCCTCAGATATTACATTTTTTCATTAGGATTTTTTTTTTTGTAATTTGTTGCTAATAATAATGATTATACCTATTATTTCTGTATACAATAAATTGATCTTGTGCAGCCATTTTCCTTGAACATACTAAAGTCTTAGGATTGAGTAAAAGAACATTACTGTAAATGCAAAAAAAAAAAAAATGTGTGGAATTGGTTGGTTCTGGGAGCAAATCGTGAGATTTTTACAGCACTTATGAGGATAATTTTGTTTCTTTGATAATTTTTAGAAGTTTTTACAGACCTTAATTATTAAAATATTTGTAATAAAATTTAATTTTACCATAGTCAATTAAAGATAGAATAAAATAAATTTAGAAAAATGACCATTTCTTTTTATGTCAGATCAAAACAACTGATTTTTTTATCAATTCAAAGTACATTTTTTTCATTTGTTAGGCTATATAAAATATTGAGATTTATATTGTAAAGGTATATTTGTTATAATTTCAACCTAAATTTAAACCACTGTGAAGTAAAATTTTGAATTTTATTGACTAAACATTATTTAGTAGATTTTCTCATGCTACTTCTAGTGTTTTTTTTAAATACTTGGCATGTTTTTTTTTAAAATTATATATACTCCTTTATATTAGACAATGTTTTCTTTATTATCTAATATGTGGTTGCATTATTCTTATCAAATGTGCATTGATTGTAAAATTTAAATTTTGCAGCCTTTTGGTGCAGTCCAATTTAAATTTTATTATGTATGACATGTGAAATAAATAAAAATTTCAAAAAAGAACTGGTTAGTTTTCTTTTAATGTCATATAAACCTTTTTTGTGCTGTCAGATTTGTACAGTCAAACAAATTATGGACACAATTGCCTTATTAAAAAATATTTTTGTCATCTACAGTTTTTTATATTTTATTATGTAATAACAAGGTATTTGTAGGCTTCTAATGTTATAATGTTTGAAAAATAGAATCCCCCCCCCCCCCCCCCCCCAAAAAAAAAATTAATGTATTGTTATAGGTTCTAAATAAATCATGATAATTTACTTTGATAAGAACAAAAAAATATTAGTAGGAAAAAACAAAAACACAAATTTCTTACATTGAACTATTTAATCTTAAGCATGTTAAAAAATTTTTTTCACTCAGAATACTTATTGCTTTCAATCAATCATAATTTTTATTATAGCAGCAAAAATGTTTTTCTGATATATTGTAATGCATAAGAAAGAATTTTGAGAATTAAACCATTAACCGCTGGACTACCAAGGGGGACACCGGTGACCATCGGGCCCATACAAGTTACATTGCAAGAAATTCAGTGTGTTAAATTTATGGAATACATAGCAGTATATAAATAAATTTTCTGCAGAAACTACCAGAAAAACAGTAGTTATTCTATACCTAGTTTGAGTAACATCCCATACATATGGTAAGTATTTATTTACTAAGAATAGAACTCCCACAATCTTTAAGTTTTATTTTTTCTGTTCTGAGGATAATGGAAATGTACTTGTTTTTTCATTGAATCTGAAAATTCCACCAAAGGCAAATGTGTTGGTATGGGTATGTAATAAATATCCAATTTTTTTCCTCTCTTTACATAGTTTAGAGAATGGAGGAGAGACAAGCAGGATTACCATCATAACTGTGCAGGAATGAACAGATCAAGCTGCTGGAGATAACACTGTATGCATGGAGATTTATGCTTCTTTTACAATTCATACTTTTGCACAGAGATGGTTTTTTTTTTTTTTTTTTTTTTTTTTTTTTTGCAAAAATTTGATGTTTCTTTATTGTTAAAAAGTTTACCTATGATCCAACGAATTGATCTTTCATTTATTATTGATCCATATGTTATGAGTGTTTTATTTTAAATGGCTGATCTGATGTTTGATGAAGCATTAAACAAATTTTTGTTGCAAGGCAAAAAGATTTACACATTCGGTTTTAAAAATTTTATACAAACTAAAAAAAGATATATGGTTTCATCTCTTATGAGCCATCATAAATACAAAGGTATTTTACAAGAATTTCAATGGAAAAGCTAAGTTTGAGAAAGAATTTCTCTCTTTATAAATGCTCTATCAGTAAATTGGAAGTGTTTGACTTTTAAATGATGAAATGCAAAATACTCCCAACATTTTTTAACATTAAATATAGATAATTATACTTACATATTGTCAATTATATAGACATGGTGCAGTAATATTCACATCAGAAATTGAATCTCTTTTTATCTAGTATGCATTATTTATTCAACCAACAAGATTTAAAATTTTCAGAAAACGAGAAGTGTCTTAAAACTTTTTGCTCTCCTGCTTGATGCTGAATCAGCATTTGAAATGCGATTCAATTTTAAATAGTTGAAAAGAACGTTTCTATGCCAAAGTTTAAATCGTATAAATTTGTTGCAGCCTTACTTGTCTAATTGAAGTTTTTCAAATTGTAGACCTTGTTCAACTTTCTACCAAACAAACTGCTCACTACTGCTATTTTTTGCTGAGAATATGGAAAAGCTCATTATTGGCTATTTGAAAGCTTTTAATTATTGGAAGAAAAAAAAAATTTGTTCTTGAATGCATAAAAAAATAGCATTGATTTTTCAAACAAAAATTCATTTGTTGATAATAGCAAAATTTGGATAAAATTCTTTAGGGATAGCATGACAAAATGGCTTATTAATAAAAGCATTTAAAAAACTAGAAACATAAATATCAAGACTTCATATGTATGTGATACTATACCTGATAATACAGTACATTTACCACACCAAAAATATTGAAGCTGGAAACAATAAACACATGTAGAATGTTTGATTTTAGATGAATTTGGGGGGGGGATGTGATGGAATAGAGATTTTTTGTCACAAATAAACTTGGATTATATATAAAAAAACATAATTGAACAGATATTAGTCTTAAAATTATAAAAAGAATAAGAAAATCAGCAGATGAATCAAATGATACTATCATTTAATTACGCTGCATACAATTAACTAAATTACTGTACAATAAGTATACATTTTATTTATTATACTATTATTGCTGTTAAACTGTAGGTCTGCATAAAAAAGTTACTAAAAGGGCAGAGATTTGTAATGCATAACAGAATCAAATATTTTAGGAATTGAGTCAGTAATAGAACTTAAAATTTAAATTATTTTATTAGGACACATTTTTTAGTCAATTTGTTTAAATATAAATAAAGGTTTGTTCAATTTTACTTATTTCCATTGTTCCTTTCATTCTGATCAAGTCATTAGTTTGGGATTTTACATGGATAAACAATTTTTATAATAAATAAATGTTGTATCAGATATAATATAAATGTATTTGTGAAATGTGCCACCCAATAGTAGTTTGTGTTAAATCAGAGTCCAGTAATAGGCATGCAGCGATTGATTAATGACTTGCACTTTGAAATAGGATGTGTATATAATGAGAAAATTTTGAATTTCTTATAAACTGCAAGATCATTATTGTTAATGCTGTTCTCTTAATGACTTAAAAATAATAACCAAGAAAATTCTGATACAAAAGTGAAAATATTTTATTTAAATTTATCATTTGCATTTTTATATTTAAATTATGTGTCTTTATGGTTCTTAAATTTTTCTCAAAAAGGTCGATGTCCCCCCCCCTTCAATAAGATTGGGAACTCTGGACAAGGCATTATATAAATTGATAAAGGGCATCTATATTAAATGAGAGGGGGGGGAAGGTTAATTCTATGTTACACTATTTTATAGTCATGTGCTCTCATGTTTTTTACAGTAAAACTATACATAATAAAACATTCTATTTGTGAAATTAATTTATGCCATTTCTAAATTTTACAAATACAACTGATAATATGATAAAAATAATGTTGATATTGATTATTCCAAACTTCAGTGATAGTGAAGAATGTGAAATGTTGAATTCCTGATCCTGACAAATAATTATTAGAAGAATTAGAATGTTCTTTTATTTACTTGTTCTTCAGTCTGGTATATATTAAATACTTCAAAAGATTTCCATTTATCATTTTATAGTTGCATTTTTTATTAACTATTTTGAAAAAAGTTAATTTGAAAATTTTGATAGAATTTTTAAATTCAAAACAGAAAAATAAATCTTTTAGTTTTATGTTATGTTAAACTATTTCACATTAATATAAGAAACCTGGTTTTATAAATGTAACTCATAGGAATCTTTAATTGTCATAGTTTTATTTAAATAAATGGTTAAAATGTGGAAAGTATTAGAATTTGTAATTTAATCAATGCCTATTCTATGAATGAATTTTTTGGCACCTTTAGATCATATCATATATTCAAGGCATTTAACTTCCCAGTTATTTTGGGATTTTAATAAAAGCCCCTTGAAGCTAAAAATTTCTTTTTAAATAATGAGTTTCATTATACTGAATATTGATTTTCAATGTTTAAAAATTATATTCTTTCAAACATATAATTTACTTTAAATACATTTGAAATATTTATTTGGATGTAACTATATACAGTGTATTTTTCTTATTCAGTCAGTTTGAGTTATCCAAGTTCTATTTGTTCATAAAAAATGTTTTAGAAAGCCTTAGAGAAAATTAAACACTAAAATCTATACAAAAAACAACTCAAACAAGAATACACAATAGAAATTTAAATAGCTATTTCAAAACATATTTTTCTTCTTAAACATCTTAAGGTTTTTTTCTCCATTTATATTAATTTTTAAATATTATTAGTGATATTTTGCCTGCAATCAAGCTAAAATTCTACAATTTTAAAAAAAGTTTATTGTTATAATTTTTTAAAATTAGATAAATTTGTTATAATAAAAATTGTTAAATAAATAAAAACAGAGAAGTTTAATTTTTTTCTTTAGAATTTATATAAAATAAAACAATCGCACATCAAAAAGTTTTTCAGAAAATTTATTTGTAGCAAAACATTTTAAAGATGAATTTTCTTGATGATTCACAACCTTCTTTGGACAATTTTCGCATGAACAACAATTTCTTACAGCTGCAAATAAATAAATAATACAAATAAGAACAAAAAGTAATAAACAAACATGCAAATCACAGATTCATATTGCAACTTCATTTTTTTTTAAAGCATTTAATAAGCATTGCTTCCCTATACAGTTATTTAATATATAATGAAAACTTTACATTTTGATACTAGCAATTTAACAGCTTTGGAAATCTGGTTAAAGATTCTTCAGCAAAAATATTTGCACAAACAAATATATTACTCCACTAGCTCCATTTCATAGCTGGATCTTATTTTAAATTAATTTCACAGTCAGTACAGCATCTTAATTTTGGCACAAAATTTTTATTATAAGTGTGTTACTGGGTTCAAATAGAATCATTAAATACTGGGTTTAAAATAATTCTGAACCATAAAATTAGATTACATGGAATGATTCAAAATTAAAAACTTTAAATTTAAAATACTTCTGATCCCAATCAGCAGCCCCTATTTGTGTCAATTGGCAATACCACAATCACATAACAAGTGAAACTGTCCATATTGTTTAACTACATGACATACCATGCCACCAGTAATGTTAATGTTCTTTTAATTCCAGGGAGGATTGTAATAGAATATGAAAATTAAATTAAAGTGGTACACTTGGTATTTATCATACGAGAATAAACTGTTTCCACTGAAATGTGTTGTTTAGAAAAGCTATATTCATTCATAAAATTTAAACTGAAAACAGGTCTATTTTTTAAAATTAAAATTTTGCCAAGTAATATATTTATCATATTATTGTACAACTTATTCTTGCAGTTGTAGGATATTTTAAACTTCACTAATCATTACAGAATTAAATTTTTTGATTTCAGGACTCTCATACAACATCAAATTTTAAGCAACATCAATTGTAGTTGCATAATAATATGAAGAAATAAAAAGTAACATTGAAATTGTTTTTTAGCATAAATACTTCAAAATACATTTTTATTTTTGAGCTACTTGGTTGCAGATGAATTGAACATAAATAAAAAGTAGCACAGCAGCTCTTGGGCCAGCAAAATTAAAGAAATTGTCAAACGAAATATCATTATGATCTACTCAAAAATAATAAAATATCTGAATTTGATCATTGTGATCAGCAGACATGACAAAATTTGCTTTATAAGTATTTATAATATAGAATATTATTAAAACATAAAATAATAACACGTGATCAAGAATACTGTATAAAATATTAATTTCAGTTATTTAGTCAGATTAAGAAGACTGCATGTATTGACAAATTATTTCAGCTATTTAATCTAGAATAATGTATCAATATTTTATAGAACAAATTTGGAAAATCTTAACAATTTTGTTTCATATTAGCAAAAATAATTTCTAATATTTTGAGAAAAGAACTGCTTCATAGGAAAAATAATAAACCAATATTCCAGAAACATTCTAGTTACAAAAGTTATGCCAGTTTTTGGTTAAAAAAAAAAAATAATAATAATAATTCAGAAATGGGGGAAAAACACACACTTTTGAACAATTTTACTCTGCAGAGTTGAAGTATACAGTAATAAAACAAGTATTTTGCAAGGAAAATTTTTTTATCTATATTTTTCCCATACTGATATTTATTTTCTTTTTCAATAATGTAATTCTGTTTTATTTCTAAACTTATATCATGTTTCTACATAATTGTATGAAAAAGTCTTATCCTCCTATGTTAACAATTATCTTTAATTGCCCTTATAACTCTGTATTACCCCTTATCTATATACTTATTTTGGCAAATCATGCTGACTGGCACATATGCAAGAAATCAGAGGACTTCTATATTTAAAAACAGGTAGTATATAATCTATTTTATCAAAAATATCTTAATCAAACTTAATTTTTTTTCAAGTATGGTGGTTAAAAAGGTTTATTTACCACTTATATTCAATTACTCTTATCAGTCAGAGATCTAGGATAAATTTAAGAAAGGGCGACACCATTATTTATCGTTTCATTTCTATATTGAAATATACAGTGGTGGCCAAAAGTGTGGACATTTTTTTAGTTTCATGTTTTTCAACTTTGCGTGCTTGTAGAATATATTAATTTTCACTTAAATACAAATGTTTATATATCAAATTGAAGGTAATTTAATGTAGAATTTAATAACAAAAACAGTATTACAATATCTGTATTACAAAAAAAGTTAAGCTCATCTTAGTAAGATCTATCTTAGATTTGCATTTTTTTAAAGTGATACTTACACAATCAATACTTAGTAGGATAACCCTTATTTTTTAAGACAGTTTCACAGTGTCTTTTCATCGAGTGAACGAGTGTTTGGAGTTCATCTTTCGTAATCACATGATGCCTAGAATCAATTATAGATTCAATAAGTTGTCTTTTTATTGGATGGACGTTTTTTTCGTACAAGAATTTTCAAACGTCGCCACAAATTTTCAATTGGATTGAGATCAGGGCTGTTTCCTGGCCATGGTATACATCTATGCCTTTATTTTGAAACCATGCTTTGCATACTTCTGCTGTGTGGCATGGAGCGGAATCCTGCTGAAAAATAAATGGTGCTTTGTTGGGGAAGAAATCCCTGATGGAAGGTATCAATTTTGGTTCCAGGACAATTTCGATGTATTTTTTGCTATTCAGGATGCCATTAATCACTTGACTTCGCTTCAGGATGCCATTAATCACTTGACTTGACTTCACTCAGGATGAAGCGCTTCACCTACTCTACGTCTCATGTACTTTCTACCATCACTACCAAAGAGCAATATTTTAGTCTCATCGCTCCAGATTACTTGCTTCCATTGATTTTCTGACCATTTAATGTGTTCTTTTGCCCACTTAACTCGTTTTTCAAGTTGCTTTTGATTTAAATGTGGTTTTTTCCTTGGAATTCTAGCTTGTAGTCCAAATCCTGATAACCTTCTTCTTTTTGTTCTTGAACTTACTGCAATACCCGCTGCATTCATTTCACATCTAATGGCATCTGATGAAATTTTTCTATCTTGAAGGCATAGCTGTTTAATTTTTCTATCGGCAGTAGCAGTTGTGCATTTTTTTTCTGCCTGATTTGGCCTTATTTTCCACTGATTTTGTTTTTTCATAACATAAACAGAACTTTTGTACACCAGAAAAAGTCACTGAACCAGCAACTTGTTTTGCAATTTCAGCATAAGAGAGGCCATTTTCTCTGAATATGACAATTCGGCTTCTTTTTGTAAATGTTCAATCAGTTCTTCTTTTAGGTGTTGTTTGTTTAAAATTAGTTTAATTAAAAAAAAAAGGACTTAAAATATTCAAAAACAGCAATACTCTATTTAATTGTACTAGTATGCATCATTCCGCAAAATATTTCCATAACAATAACTTTTTTACCATCCAAATAACCTAAAATTATAGTTACAGATATTTGATGGGTGCTCAGAACAGTGTTTGTGATTGGCTAGTACGCTTTTATTACAAAACACGTCATTATTCAAAACGATTTGTGTTTTGATTCATGTTTTTTTGTTCTACTAAAATGACTGTAACTTTTTTTGTAATACAAATATTGTAATACTGTTTTTGTTATTATATTTTACATTAAATTACCTTCAATTTGATATATAAATATTTGTATTTAAGTAAAAATTAATATATTCTACAAGCACGCAAAGTTGAAAAACATGAAACTTTCAAAAAATGTCCATGCTTTTGGCCACCACTGTATATTAATATTGCTAAAAGGCTGATTTCTGTTCATTTAAACTACTTATAAATGTATCTTTCATTACTGCTCTTTATTTTCAGCTAACAATTTAGCTTTTGTTTCTTAAAAATAAACAAAGCATTTACAAATAGTATTGGCAATTTATTATTGCACACTAGCTGGCATGTTGCTGCCACAGAAGAAATAATTTTGGAAATATCATTTGAAATAGTTATCTTGTTAAATTAGGAATGATATTTATTTTCTTGTCGGCTATAAATACATTAATTGAAATTATATGATATGTAAAAGAGAAGTATAATTAATATTTTATTTATTGATTGATTTTATTTTTCAAGTATACTTTAACGTAGATAATATTTTTGGTTTTTTCGTCTTCAACAAAGGCAAAAAAAATTCTCAGTTGTCCGGCTCGTGATCACCCAGCATACAAAACAATAAGTTGGTAAAGTTTTATCGCCATTGGATGAATAGTATGATAGTGCATAAAATACAAATAAACAAAAATTCATTTTTATATATTAGATTACCAACACATTATTGTAATACAAAATATTGAATTTAAATGTTACCTTTTCAGCAGCTTGTTTTGCAGCATAAACAGTATTCTTTATCAGCATGATGACTGTCATGGGTCCAACACCACCTGGCACTGGTGTTATCCAAGATGCAACTTCTTTTACCTCATCATAATCCACATCTCCTACAAGTCGGTAACCTGATTTTTTTGTTTCATCTAGAGTAGATTTAAAGCAATAAATTAGGCATTGGAAAAACCTTTAGTCCTACTAAATTTTCATAACTTATGAAAATACTAAGATAAATAAATTGCTGGAAAGAAAATTGTGTTAAAATATGGAAATAAAAAAAATTTTAATCTAAAATAAAATGCATATTAAATGATTAGAAATCCTTTTAAATCCATCAGCATAAGAATTAATATAATAATATAATTTCGCATCTGTGCCAAAATGGTTTTTTTTTACATAATCAGTGTAATAAGTGAGCTAGATGAATCTGTTCACTAAAATTTCTATTTATTTAAAATAATGATTTTCATTCAGTGTGTACAGTTTGTTACATTCTTATCTGTTCCAAAAAAAAAAAAAAAAGAATAATTATGCATCAGAAAATTCTTATGCTTTTGTAAGCTTAAATGTCTAATGCATTTGTAAATTTGTCTCCTAAAATGAGCTTATCACAAATCGAGGTTATTAAACAATTTGTCATTTGCCCTGAGACTTTGAATTTCTAAACTCTATTTCCAGTACAACCATTTTAGGCTTCTAATGCATTACAACACTTTGACAACATCACTTCTAAATTTTTTCGTCATTTAAAAATAGAAACCTGGTTACATTTCAGCTCATTGCACTATAGTAGGTATGATGAGAGGAAGTTATAATTTGCACCACATTGCATAATGATAACTTCAGCTGTAACCTTCTTTAATTAATTTTGCATTATTTAATAATTAATTAATAAAAATAATTAGATTTCTGATCTTATACAAAATTTTTTAACACAGACTTAATTTTGCAATAACTAATTCTTGAACTGAACTTATTTCTCAAGTATATTTCCAGTAGTCCTTTTCCTTGATTTAAGAAGTTATGTAAATGCAAGTGACAAATAAAAATTAAAATAAATACCCCACATAGAGATGCTATTTTCCTATTTATTTACAAAAGAAAGGGCAAAAATTTTTATATTGATCAAAAATCATGTAACATTTTAAAAGTTTATTTTCAAATTTTAGTTTTTCAAAAAATTCTTTAATACTGACTTTTAACATATTTGAAGATGTATTTTCGATAACTCCTTTTCTTTATAACGCATAAGAATGTACATGCACTGTATCTGTTTCATTCTGTACTCTATTTGATACTGTACATGCACAAAATCACACTGATTCAAAACGCAGTGATGTTTCAGAGAGTTTAGAAATCAAACTAATATGGGAAGTTGATTCATGAATCTAAATTGTGAACACTGCTAGCTTTATTTCACTAAGTACAGGTGAAAATAAAATAAAAAATTAGAAGCAAAATAAGCTATAAGTTTTTATTAAAATTATAACCAATATAAAAATATTTATAGATATTATACCTTTAATACTATTTATACCACAGTCAATAACGACAGCTCCAGGTTTTACCCAATCTTTTTTTACCATTTGAGCTTGACCAACAGCAGCAACAATTATATCAGCATCTTTAACCTAAAAAAATGTGCAAATCTATTAAAACATATAAGTAAAAAAATAAAGAGATAAAAAATATATTAAAAAAACTTTAAAAATAAAACATTGAGAATATACTTTATTGTTCCCCCAAAAAATAACTTTCTTAAAAAACTGTAGAGAAATAATATTATCCTTCTATTTGGCCAAACCGCTTTTTCCCGTCATTCATTTTAGCCTATTTAAAAGGTTGCAACAAGTTCCCCATTTCTCACATATGGTATTCTTTCAAAGTACTCTAATCAGCTTTTTACCAATACCAATAACATTAACATTATTATGGTAGGAGCAATTGGAGATAGTAAAAAGTTGCAACACAGTGACAAAGTTCCTCAATATAAAATCATTTGAAATGGAAATATTTCCTCATTGATTTCAAAGTTTTATAATAAAAGTTTTCCCTAAGATGTTAAATTTATTTAACATAATAATTTGTTTTTATTTATTTATACTCATTTGAACTCCTTTAGTTTTTGTATAATTTTCATATCATAATATTTTTTCCATAATACTTTTCTTAACAATTACATAAGAGTGGACAAATTTTAATTTGTAAATCTGAAAATATTTTAAACATACTTTCATAATTATTTCCTATAAACGAACATTCTAATAAATTATAAAATATTTCAAAAACATTGAAAATAATATTATTTTAACAAATTAAAAATCATATTCATAATTTTAATTAACTAATAACTTTTTAAAAAATTCTCCTAATTTTTGTATTGTTCTTCACTTAGAAAGTTCAAGGTTTTATTAGACAATCTATCACCAAAACCAATGATCTGAAAGAGTGAGACTGAATTTGAGAAAATTTTCTGACTTAATAAACAACAGCTTGGCATAGACAGGGTTGTTCCTCAAATCTAGTAAAAAAATTCCCTGTGTTTTCTCTGCACATATATTCAAGATACGAGGAAATGCAAAAATAGCACTCATGTGCTAGTTATAATGCAATATGATTTTAAGGAGTGGAAAAAACAAGGAAAGGAAGAAACAATTTAACATTATTTGAAATAATATATTAAAAGAATTTTGATATTTAGTAAAAAAAAATATCTTTATTATCTAGAATTTAGTAAGACAAAATTTATATATTAAGGAGAGGGGGATATATTACCTCTTATGCTCTTTAATCGAAAGTCCCCAAAAATTAAGGACTTGGGTGAAATAAAACACAAAACACTTTTGTTATCATAATACAAATCATTTAATGATTACTTAAAAAAACATTACAAGTAAAATTATTATTTATTTATTAATTTTGTTAATTCATAAATTTGGGCAACAATTTCTCCAAATTTTCAGCTATCAGTTTCATGGAACTAACCTTTAACAAATAATATACAATATTTTTGTATGGCCTAACATACATTTTTTTGTTATTTTACTTTCAGTAAGTAAATATTTCTGATATATCATTGAATACATTAAGGGACAAATGTGACAAGAAGTTTTAGTGCCTATAAAAATTCAGCCTTAAATTATTGTTCTTGAACTAAAAAGTTCAAAATTGGTTTATTTTCTGACATTTAATTTCATGTTTTCAAATTTGACATATAACCTTCATTCCTTTAGATACAAAGTCTAATATTAATTACAATTTTTTTGAACTAACATGCAATTTTACTCCCTTTTTTTGGTATGACTACTAAGTGCCTGTTTTCCCATATTTCATAGACTTATTTTTTTACAAAGCGAGCAGTATGCAACAAATGGATTTTGTGGGACTTCTCAAACTGTTTCAAAATATCGGGATTGATTATATTTAACTGTCCAATTCATATTAAATACAAATTTTGAACAGCTCATTCTCTCTAAAAAAAAAAAAAAAAAATTCTGATCTACTCCAAATAAGCTCACAATTTTTGAAATAATAAACAAACCCTTCAATAAACTCTAATGTAAGTGACTAAATACCATTGCAATGTGTCTGCAGATTGAATGCTGCTATTCCCACCAAAGAAATGTATTCTAATCTTTCACACAATTACAGAAATTTCACACATGCTCATTAACAGTATTTCGGGAATCTTGTTGAAAAGAACATTTGTCTCATAATTTGAAACTGGACTGATCTATACAAAAAAAAGGGGGGGGGGGGGAGCAGAAATGGTGCGCGTATCTGTATTAGATAAGCGAGAATGGTATTGTTTCGCTTTTGGAAGTGATGACTACAATCTATTATCCTTATACTCTTTAGATATCTTCATATTTTAGATGAGAAAAAAAAAATAACTAAGAAAAAATTTCCATTTTCCCAGTTTTTTTAAGTTTATTTTTAAATTCCTTGTGTTTTTTGCGGTTTTCCTGGTTTTCCCGGTGGCGTGGCTACCCTGTTGGATTAGAATGAATGAGATATACTGTCAGCATATATGTAGATTTAAAATTTATATATGATCTTTACATTAATGTCAATGTACATTAATAAGATTTTTATTACAATATTTTTAAATCGAATTGTTAACAACAGTTTGCATTAAATAAATATCTGAACTTTAATCCATTTAGATTTTTTTTAATGTTCAAATTTTTAAAATATTTATATGATATTTATATAGATATTTTATAATTTTGTCTTTAAATTTTTTTTATCCTCATACTTTTTTTTAAATTTATATTCTAATATATGCATTTGAATTATTTTGAGGTGGATATGAAATAACTTCATGGAACACTACTAAAAATACACCCATTAGACTTGAAAGGGTTAATCTAGTTCTGTGCTTAAATAAGGAAGAAAAATATGCTTAAGAAATCTTCTTTTCCATTTAGAATGGTGAAGAATATTAAAGTAAGAAATTGTGGCAAACCTTAATTGGTTTAAATATTATACGAGAATGTTATTTAATGCTTGATTTCAAAGCTATTAAATCTTATTTATAATCTTATCAGCCTATAAAAATACAACTGCATGCCAAATTCCATGGCTTATGTATTTCAAAAGTTCATTTCTGAAAGCAAAATATTGTTGGAAAAACTAATGGAGTAAAAATAATAACTGAAAGCTATTGGTAAATAATGGAAAACTGGTAGCTTAAAAAATAATACCTTTTGGATTTTTCCACTTGATTTTATTTAGTGTTATAGTAAAATACAAAAAAGTAAAACAAATAATATAAAGCATTCTAAAGACATACAAGAAAACTACATACCACAGATCTTAAATCTTGTGTCCTAGAATGACAAATAGTGACAGTAGCATGATGCCAAAGCAACAATAAGGCTGCTGGAAGACCTACAATTTTACTCCTACCAATAACAACGGCTTTACTACCCTTAATGGGAACACCTATAACAAATATAATTAGCAAATTAGAATTAACAACTTTTATAAAGTTTTCATGAATTTATATTTCATGCAATATTTGAAAAAACTCAAAAAACTTAGGTCATAATTTAATAAGAAAAGTTTTCTTATTTTATTAAAACTAAATAGATAATGCAAGGAAGGAGGCAACAAATTTTAAAGTCAACTTTAAGCATATGAAAAAAAGAAAAGTTAAACACTTTTATTTTGAAATATTATTCATTCATGATAAGCACTTCTATGTGATAAGAATATTGCAATTTGTAAACAGAGTATAATATATAATACACAGAATTTTCTAAATGTGTTGAGAAAATAACTTTTTTTTTTTTTGCAGAAGAAATAAATTTTATAAATACACATTAAATAAAATTTACACATTTACATGATTAATAATTGTTTTTGAACTTCAAATTATGATAGATATTAAAGCTGTGGTTTTAATAGCACCACATTTCCTTTTTTGTGTAAAATAATATTCCTTAGAGAGTCAAATTCCATGACATTATAGAAACATTAAAAACGTAATTGGATAATCTATCTTATAAATGCATGTTGCCATATGCATACTACAGTTCCATTTACTTATTTCCCACGTAAACTGTATAATTTCTAAAAAGAATTTTTCTTTTTAATCCTTTAACAATGGAAGAAAATAAAGCAATTTAATATTTGAAGAAACAATGAAATTGATCAGAATTTCATTTCAACAATGAAATGTATTCCAGAAAATTATGCAAAAAATATTCAAAATTCAAGAGAAAAATAACAATAACAAAAAAAAATCATATAAAAAAGTGACATTTAAAAAATTTTTATTCAGTGATATTTTTGATACTTATAATGAATCTTGTTTCATTTTTAATCAATTTAATTTTGTAATTAAAACTTTAAAAAATCTAAAGTGAATATTTCCACCAAATTTGACATTTCTAGATGAAATACCCTGCTGCACAGAGCACCATGCATCTTCTTTATTATTAGTAGAGATAAATGCTATATAATTATTGTATATAAGTATTATAAATAAAAAAATAATAAAATTTTAAATTTATACTAATGATTAATTTATAAGTTTTTCAAAATTATTAATAGAAAACGTAAATATAATTAAAATTTATTTTCATTTTAAATTCAAACCAAAACTATTGTAGTTATGTTAATTTTTGAATTCTTGAAATATTTATTATTTTTCCTACCTGTATTATAGTACGTTAAATTAATATTTTTTCTTGCACTTTTTTTTCCTATTATAGGTTGAAAGAAATGTTAACAAAATGAAATTCAGTAAACAACAAACTAAATATGCTAAGTTAACTACTATAATCTTTGTTCATAACTATGTCCTCTTTTTTATTTTTTTTTCTAAAAAACAAAATTACAAAGTATTATGTGACAATGTAAAACTAACCTGTTCTTTTAATGAGTTCCAAACAACCAAGTGGAGTACAAGCTATAAAATAACCCTCTAATTCTCCATGAGATAATCTTCCAGCATTTTCATCACAAATACTAATGTAAAAATAAAAATTGTTTAGAAATAAATCATAATTAGATTAAGATTTTTAAAAAATGTCTATTGCCTTTTATGAAGTAAAAACTAAAACTTTTATAGGAATGCAAGTGCAGTCTATTCTCCTTAGGAAAAGCTGCCCTTTTGCCTGGATCGAGAATTCTAAAAGGTTTCTAAATTTAATATTGTTTTTCAAAACTGCAAACTTAGTTGTAATTTCAACTAAGATCAACAAATAACTACAAAATTAACATCATGATATAATCCTATATATTGAACCTCCATGCAACAAAAAATCCCTGAATATCAAACTTTTTTTTTTCAGAAATCATAATTTTTTAATAGAAAAACAGTTTCTCTGCATTGAATAAAATTTACATATACTGAGTAAGATTATCATGTTGAGAGGTATGTAAACCTATTGCAATTGAATTGTGATTATTGATTATGTTCATATGAAGAGATATAAATTAAATAAGGTAAAAAAAAATTTACATTGATTTTTGACATAAGAGAAATTTTCAGAAGAATGGAAAACATTTATGGAATAGGATTAAATTAAGAGCATGCATATGAATTTCATATTATTTTTATCTTCTATTCTATTCTATGAATTGCTTCCCTAACTTGAAACAAGACTTTTACTTTCGATTCGATAACTTTAGGTTTCTTAGACCAAAAATAAGATATTAGGATTGCATGTTTATGCATGCACATACTTATCCACACATTGTTAAGGTTTAAATTTTGTGATAGTTAAATACTTTCTTAATTTTTCTTACCAATAAATAAGTATGGTTATTTTAAGCAAGAAAGTGATGAAAAATTCAAACTATTTCTACAAACTGAAATTTCTATAAATTAAATTTTCCCCCTGGTAATATCCAAATTTGCTACACCGTTTGTTTATTGTTTGACTTTATATCAGCTCGAAATCTACATAATACTTTAAATTTTAAATAGAAACAATTTTCACAATTTCATATCCAATAAAGATAAAGAGATGCTGTCAGCAACTATTAAATTACAATAACTATTTTTTAACAATATAATTGCATGAATATCCAAGATAAGGAAACCCAATCATTTAAATATACTGCACTTATTTTTATAATTCATTCTTACTTTTTTCTAAGTGAGAAATTTAAAAAATCATTCTCACACTACAAATAAATATATAAATTTCAAAAGAAGCTATTTCATTAGAGAAGATTCAATAGTGATTATAAGGTAATAGAGAAAATACATTAATGCTGATAATTATACAAAAAAAGACTGAATCAAAAATATAATTTTAAATTATTTCTTATTATCAAAATAAAAATGGCTGCCTCTACTATCACTTTATATTCCATATTATTTCAGAATACTTTCCAAAAGTAAATTACATAAGAAATCATTTTCAAATATTCAAACCAAACATTCTATGGCTTTTGATATTTTTACTATACACTTTATTTTAATTTTTTTCGAAAAATATTGATAAATTCAATAAAATTTTCAATAAACACCTGGTTAGAGAAATATACCTTTTTTTAAAATTAATTTCAGTAAGTTATTTTATATATTCAGAAATGTGCTAGCCTTACATTAACTATTTAAGAAAAGTGATAAAGTTGAGAATTTTAATAGCATAACATATTTAATTTTTTAAGAAAAACATGTAAAATTACTTCAGAAATCATGAGATCTTTCAAATTTATCAAAACATATTTTTGGTAAATTTAAAACTAATTGCATTAAAAATATCTTCACTGTGACACTTTCTAAATGTATATGTAAACATGGGGGCCTTATATTGAAGTATTGATATAATTTTAGCTATTAACATTTGAATCTGAAATAATAAATACATTCATTAATAGCAAAGCAACAACCCTGATTTCTCATAGAATTTTATTTTTATTTTACCAACATTATTAAATTTCTATTTTAGAACATAATTACATTTAAATATAAGAGCATCCATTGGTTATTTAAGATAGAAAAATTAAAAGGGATGAGAAAAAAATGTTAAGAATCATTTAAAACGTTTGGAAAATATTACAAAATGAATTTTAATATCAATCCCAATGATTTAAAAGAGTTACAAGTATTCTTTACATAATATTAAAACAAAATCTATTACATTAGTTATGATTCTACAGTTTTTTAGAAATCTAAGTAAATGAATAGTAAAAGAATAATTTACTCATTATAATACTCAGAAACTTTTATCTTTTATGTTCATCTAAATGAATTTAAATCTATTCCAAATGCAGTAATGTTCCATAAAATATGACTAAACTGTTGCATATTAGGCAAGTAAATATTATTAGAAATGTAGAAGAATATGAATTCTAACTGCTTGGAAGTGTATTCAGAATAATTTCTTTTAATACATATTCATACAATGGATGATTTCTTAACTACATTACATACCAAAAAAAAAAAAAAATTCATGTAACCCTTACCCATCAACATCTTTATTAGGAGAAACTGCATTTGTAATACGTTTGGCATCAACAGGGGAATCGGTATCTAGTGGTAGCTGTAAACAAAATGAAATATATCAGTAAAAAGTATTTTTCATAAATAAGTTATATTATTAATAATTTATAGCAATAATAATGTAATACAAATAATATTTAAAAATTTACAGCAATTGCATTAAAAATAAACAGATTCAAGTGAGATAGTTAAAATTAACACTATTAAGTCTAAGTGAAATTGGCAATATGACAAGTGGTAGAAAATTTTCAAACCACAAACAAAATTACAAAATGCAATAGATAATTTTGATATATTTATAACTGTGCATCATTCCAAATAAAATGTTTTTAAAAAATGCATTCATATTTGAAATAAGAACTATGTCAAGAATTAACACTCCATGTATATACATATATCAGACACGGATTAGAACTATTTCAATCATTGAAAATGGTAAAATATTCAAGCTATTGTCTAAGCAATGTTGATAATGATGCTGACCAATAAAATTTCACACATTTGTCAGCACATTAATTTATAATGGAGGGAACTCTCCTTTGAAAACATTGCAAGTTTTAAATTTGTCAATTATGGCTGGTTTAGAACTTTAAATTTTAAGTTACAAATAAAATAAAAGATAAATAGTGGATTAAATGAACTTTAGACGATCATTTACCACACTTACTCAATGAAAACACAATTTCAACTCCTTCATTAGCAATTGCAGGAACACCCTTTATATGTATACACTAAAAAGACTTCATTTAGACTTACCAACACTAAATTACCAACACTACTAAAACTAAGACAAATTACCAACACTAAGACACCAAATATATCATCAAAAATATCATTATATTGCTGAAAAGCCAAAATTCTTTTCCATTATACACAATATAAAAAAATTACAAAATGAATTCATCAAATAATGAGATTTTGCAAGTGTAGTTAAGCTCAATCTTTCTTTTCAAAACATTTGTAAATCAGAATTCCATCAAGATAAGATGTAAATTAATTTATAACTCAAGTCTTTTCCAATAACAATATATTAAAGTTGTGCAATCTTCGTGTATATTATTAAGTGGTACTGCAACAGTTTTAAAAACAATTTATAAATACACTACAATGGCTAATAAATAGTATTGGTACAAACCTGGACAATTATTCCATGAATTTTAGGATCTTCATTCAATTTCTGGACTTCTGAAAGAATCTGAAAAATTTTAATATACTTTGTAACATTCTTTGTAATATCATCACATTTAGAAAAAAAATATACATTATTTAAACTGTTTAAATTCAGTTAAGTTACAGATTAATCATATATATATTTCAGCAATATAAGCATATAATAAATTAAAAATAAAAATGTAACAGTTTAAAAACATAAATTTTAAATATCTAATTTAAAACTTAAAAGATGTTCATTACAAAACATTCAAATAAACAGTAACAATTTTAATTCTCTCAGTGCATAATAATTTTGAGCTTATAATTTTTAGATTAAAAAATTAATTAGGCTGGTCCAAATTTGTGAACTTAGTAACATCTTAGAAATTTTAAACATTATTCATAAATGTTTAAGAAAATATGGCACTATGTTAATAAGGGAAATGAATGGCAAACTCTAAATAATATCAAAATATGACCAGAACTAGGTTTTTCTTAAATTTAATTTTTAAAACAATACTTCCTTTTTCTGCAATATATATACAATGGTGGCCAAAATTGTGCATACTTTTGAAAATGTTAATGTTTTCTAACTTTGTATGCTTATAGAAAATGTAACGTTTCACAAAATGCCAACTCTTACATATCATTTTAAAGGGCATTTAATGCTGATGTCAATATCAAAAGCAAAATTCAAATATTTTCAATACAAAAAAAGTTGAGAGGCAATAATTATCGAGATACATTAAATGCTGATGACTGCAGTGAGTTACCAATGCTTAGTAAGGTAGCCTTTATTTTTTATTACAGCTTCACACTGATGTTTCATTGAGCTGACGACAGTTTTAAACTCTTTCTTCGTTGTTGCGGGATCCCAGGAAACAATTATAGACTCAATTAATCCTCTTTTATTTGATAAACACTTCATATATATAAGAGTTGCAAACAGTGCCATAAGTTTTTAATAATTTTGAGTTTATTACTGTTTCCTGGCCATGATAACAATTCAATGCTCTTTGCACTAAATCACACTTTTGGTATTTTTGCTGTATGGCAAGGAGCTGAATATCCTGCTGAAAAATAAATGATGCATTGTTGGGAAAGAGATCACTGATAAAAGGTGTTAGTTTTGGCTCTATAATAGCGTCAATGTATTTTCTTGCATTTAATGTCCCATCAATAACATAAAAGAGATCAATACCATCTGTTGACACGCATGGTCAAATCATTACACTAACTGAGTTCTTCAGCTGCCTGAATGCACTCAGATTGTAGCTTTTCGCCTATTCTATGTCTTACCTATTTTCGCCATCGCTACCAAATAAAAATATCTTTGTTTCATCACTCCGTATAACTTGTAACCACTGATCATCTGGCCAATTAATGTGTTCTTTTGTCCACTGTAATCTTTTTATACACTGCTGTAAAATTTTTTATTGAATTCTACCTTTTAATCTAACTTCTAATAATCTTCTCCTGATTGTTCTTGAACTGACATAAATGCCAGCATTATTCAATTCACTTCTGGTGGCCGCTGATGACTTTTTTCGATCATGGAGACATAGTCTTTTTATTCTTCTATCATGAACAGGTGGTGTACCTTTTTCAGCCATTTCCTGCTTTGTATTTTATTGAATTTGTCTCCTAGTATCGTAAACAAAACTTTTGGACGTCATATGTAGTTACTGAACCACCCACTTGTTTTGCAATTTCAGCATTGGAAAGATCACATTCATGTAACACAATAAAGTTAGCTCTCTTTCTAAGTGTCCAATCTATTCTTTTATTTGTTGGCTTTGCTTCATGACTAAATATTAAAACTATTTACAACAATTAATACTAAATATTAAAAACCTTAACAAAATTTCTTACTTGTGATTTCATTACATAAAAAACAATCTTCCTTCTATAGAAAAAAGCACAATAATGACTCATTCCAACTTTAAATATGATTTCATTTTCTTCTGACAGTTAACATTTTATTGGTTCCTAGAATAAGAACAGTGATTGGCCAGGAAAGTTAGAAATTCCAATCCACTTCATCACTGTGTTTGTTATTCAGATTAAAGTAAAAATAACTTTTCTTGTATTGAAAATATTTGAATTTTGCTTTTTGTATTGAAATCAGCATTAAATTTTCTTTGAAATGATATGCAAGAGTTTGCCTTTTGTGAAATGTAACATTTTCTATAAGCAAACAAAGTTAGAAAACATAACGATTTTTAAAAGTGTCCACAATTTTGGCCACCACTGTATATACAATTCTGCAATATATATATATACACAATATATATTTATAATACAATATATATTTCAATAAAACAATTCATAATAAAAATACAACTGAAACCATAAATTATTAATTTTAATCATCCATAACATGCTGAATCATTAATATTATACAAAATTGAAATTCATGTCTCGATTTTTTTTTTTTTTTATTCAGCATTTAGTAACAAGTAGTGCATATTTCTTTGAGAACATTATTATGCGATTTTACTTATGAAAATAAGATTATTAGAAACTGAACTCTTCTTTTTAAAAACTTGCATTCTTTGATGTAGCTATTTACAATATACTAAAAAAATCATTTTGTCAAGAAATATCCTAATAATTAAAATTAATTTCTAATTTCAGTGTATAGTCTGCCAATCACAAATTCTACTGAAATTTTAACTACTTCTGGTTAGCAGGGTAGTTAACCAGAACTGCTCTTTAGCGCCTGTCATAACTACTGATAGTCTTGAAAAAACCAGAAATGAATATTCAACTTTTTGTATTCTTTCACCTCTCAAAACTTAGGTCGATAAATATGTCTGTATGCTCATTTCTTTTGATAATGATACAATTTTTTTAATGTAAATATCAGTATATTATTAACTCAAAAATTTACTTTATAAGATGCATCAGAAAATATGAAGAAACACGGTAAAAAATATATTCAAATATAATACTAATTTTTGCATAATAAGCATTCTACAGCCAGAATTAGTAATGTTAGAATTCTAAATTAAAAATTCCAAACAAAGAAATTTTTAACAATCAGGCTTACAATTAACATGTATTATATAGTTTGCTAATAAATTCAAGAGAACAGACAAAAATATAAATACTTTCAATATCAAATCAATAATATTTAAAATTTAATATTCAAAATTAATAATACTTACCTTTGTTAACACATCATACCTTTTATTATTATTACTTATATTTTATTGTAAATTTATAAAACTGCTATTCAATCTCAACAGCACCATTTTTCATCTGCGTCTCAAGATATATAATATTAGATAATAGAAATGTCATATACTAGCATAATTAGCCCCCTCTCTTTTCATAGCATTGTTTTTGAATTTACGTCTTCTCTCAAAATTAATAAAATGCTTAAAAGCATATGCCTTACAACAAGAAAAGATGGGGAAACCATCTTTAGGAGCACTTAGGTGATTTCACTTAAAAATCTAAATAAATAAAATTGAATTGAGCTAATTTTTAGATACTTTGCGCATAAACCATATGCAACTGATATATATAAACCATATGCAAACATGACATTTTTGGTGGGTTTTTTTTAATGATTAATCGTTGTTAAAATAATCACTAATTAAAGATTATGTTCCCATAAGCAAACATAGCAGCATCTAAGATTTGTTTATCAAACTCAATTTAAGATAGATAAAACATAACTAAGTAAAATATTTAAACAAGATTAATTATATAATGCTGATAATGAAAAATGTTTTTTGAATTTGAAAACTTCTAATACTTTTTGGATTTAAAAATTGATTTTTAGCAATCATAGACTTCAAATCATCGCATAGATATTCCATTTAATAAGTGCATATTTAAGTTGCCATTGACCATTAATTAATTTTTTTAAAGATAATTTTAATACTTTACACAGAAAATTAGCTTTTTTCAGTTTCCAAAAATCGTAAAAGGAAGTTTATCAATTTCTGAAAACATGTAAAATAGAATTTCCATTTTTTTCATACAACTGATTGTTTCATTTCAATTGAAAAAGATATCAGATAATAGAAAATGGCAAACAATATTCACACCATGCAGTTTTCAATAGCCAATTTCCTAACTATTATAAATATTTGTTACAGTACTTAAAATCTTGCGAACAAATACCAATGTAGAATAAAAGCTGTAATAAAGTTCTAAAGACAATTTATCAGTTAATTTTTCATTAGATAAAAACATGAAAAAAATTTCATTCAAACTAACCTAAATATATCAATCAGCACTTATTAAAAAAATAATGGTGCTAAAAAACAATACAAACATATACAAACCTCATTTTCACTCAAGGTCCTAGGCAATTGAACATGTTTAGTAGTAACACCAACTTCAGAGGCAACTTTTTTCTTCATACGTATGTAAACATTAGAATCCTCTCTAGCACCAACCTAACAAAAGAAAATTGAATCATCACAATTAGAATCGGTTCTCTTTAAAAGAAAAATATACGCAAAAAATAAAATTTTATGATGTTTAAATAACTCAGTCATTTCTAAAAATGATGGATAGTTTCATAAGGCTTTAATACATGGAATATAACATGTCTTCATAGAATATAAAAGCATGGCTATCTCTTCATCCAACAATATAAAGGATTTTTTTTTCTTCTACATTTTCTCTTCTAGCATTAAAAGTATGTGCCCTTCACTTCAATAATTTCAAAAGGCAGAAACTCATTACTTGCTATATTAAGATTAGTCATATAGCAAGATTTTAACACACTTCCGAATAGGTTTTTTTATAGTTAAGTACATTTTGTAGTTTTTCCTGTTATAGCATATAAATTACTTTAATATTAAAATATGTTAATTCTGAAATAACAATAAAGTAAAATTTGATGTTGGATTTCTCCAGATAAAAAAAAAATTATGAGGTAGAAATTTGTAAGTTATTACAAACTATGATTATAAATGGTTCACAGGACATAAATTGCAATAATACATTCAAACAGACTGCATTGTTTGATGGGGACAGAAATAATAAGAAAATTTCATAACAAATCATCTTAATCTTTTCCCTTTACATAATTATATCTCTGAAACAGAAAAATTTTACGAATCCATTTCTAAAAAATTCTGTCATAACCCCAAAATTGAAAAATAAATGTGAAAATAAAGCATCAATCTTTTGTACTGAAATGTATTGTCAGACACATGCTTATGTTGGATTACAAAATATTTGAATTTTAAACTTATTTTTAATTTTAAGTAGCATTTAATCATTAAATGTGGCAATTCATTTAAGGATGCGAGAAGTACCTTTGATGTTTAGCAAAATTTTGGTCAAACCTGATATTAAATATATCTAAATTTTACTAAATGTTGCAAGTTAAAATTTTTCTGCACTGCTTTTGTATTTAAATAGGCAAATGGTAAAAAGGGAGATGTAAATGCTTTTCTAATCATATAATTCTTCTGCACAATCACAACAGGACAAATTGTGAGAACACAATTTACTATTTACGAGCTTAATTCTATGAAATCAAAAATTATATATCATACTTTATGTCATCCTTAACCCCTTGCCTGCTGCAGGCGTATATATATATCTCCCTAAGTCAATGTTTTAATTGCCCCTGGCGTATATATACATCTTGCAATTATATATGTATATATATACGTGGCACTGGGGACCAAATCTCGCAAGTTATCCTCGGCAGGTAAGGGGTTAAACCCAGCTGATTGTAATCCAAGTCAAACTTTGCCAAGATTTAAAAGAAAGATTCTATTCAATAAACAGACAATTCCAATCATTAATGGTCTAAAAATCAGCATTCATGCTCCACACGTTAAAAAAAATTATGCTACGCCCTGCTTCCCTTTTGTATATTTATAGCTGCATGTTCAGTTACATTTTTCAACACATATTTTTTTACTATCACAAGTATAAGAAGAAGAAAAAAAATTTTCAACAGTAGAGCAGCAATTAAAATGGATAATAAATGCTCCAAGTATATTCACTTTTTATTTTATAATCTTACCATTCTTTTAAAAATTTATATTGCACCAAAATTCAAACTTGGGCATGAATGCAGTTTGCTAGTTAATAAAAAACACATTTAAAAATTATACAAGTGGAACATAGCTTTACTTCTTTACACTGCCATACACCTTTATGAATTGTCTAGTGAATGATGTCTTTAAGCTGGATAATGGAAAATGATGTTTTATTTCTTGAATATTCCAGAAATAAAAAGAAAGTAATAAAAACAAAGCTATGATTTACACATAAAAAAGTAGCATTTGTAGAAATTTTCAATACAAATAGACAGAAAATCACTAATCAAATCCTCACACAGCCCATTACAGCACTCAGTGTCAAACAACTAAACAGTTCATACTATGAACAAATCTCAAAGGAGGGATTCATGCATTTGAGCACTTCAAGCTTATATTTTTAAGCCGTTGTGTGGCCAAAGAGAAGACACTTTGGAAATGTTGAACTTTACTTTATTCCTTCCCGGGAGGCCCAATTTATGTAGGTAAGAAATATGTCAGTTTACATCATGACACAAAAGCAAACAAGAATGAAAAAGACACTGAAACTTTTTGCCGAGTGATTCTATACTATGAGATTCTGTTAGAGATTTCTTTGACACATGTTGATTTAGGTAAGGGAATTTTAGGCATGTTTAAAAGAATGAACCATACATTAAGAGTTTTTATCCCTTCACTGGAAGCATGGCAAAATGCAAAAGTTTGCAATTTTATAGAACACCTGTTAAAAGTAATTAACTAAAAAGTGAAATTGGATCATGAAATAAGAGAACATTTTAGAATGACAATATGGGTTAAATTAAGACAAAAAGTAGGATTAAAAATTAAGGATTTTTTATCCTGTCACTTGGAGCATGAGAAAATGATCAAGTAGGCATTTTTATGAAGCATGTGTTGAAAGTAATTAAATAAAAAGTGAAATCGGATTAGGAAATAAGAAAACATTTTAAAATGAAGTTAATATGGGTTAAATTTAAAAAAAAAATTAGGAAATCAATTACAATTTAAATTAGATTATCATTACAATCCCCCCCCCCCACACACTGCAAAACGTGAAAGTGTGTCAGGGCCCTTTGACACACAACCCTACATTACAATGGTGTCCAAGTAAGAAATTGAAATTTAAAAGAATGTCAAAAGTGATGCCTAAGTTTATATTACATTTAAATTAATATAGAAATCATTTTCAACATGGATATTAGAAATATAAAAACACAAAGTGTAATATTTATAAAAGTGTAATATATAAAAACATAAAGTGTAATATTTATTATTATTTAAATCTAAATAATCAACAATAACAAAATTTTAATAAATTAAAAAGGTATAGTACACAAATGTATTCTAGCCCTTTTTCTGTAGAAGCTGAGTTGATAAATTAATTTGATAAGGATAATCTATGCTATGCTTGCCTATATTATTCTTAAATATTATGAAATTTGTCTCAACAAAATTGCTATATTAGTAATAAAATGCTAAATTATTATAAAATATCAATATTATGATTTCACTTAAATGAAATACCAGTATAGTCAGGATTTCATATAAAATATTTAGAACTGAAAATAATAAACATAAGATTCTAATTTTCATATAAAACATTTGGAAGTGGAAATAATAAATGCAAGATTCTAAGATTTCATACTAAACACTTGTAAATGAAAGTAACAAATACAAGATTCAAAATACTCTTATAATAAACACTTGTTATTAAATAAATAGTATAAAAAATATTTGGTTGGGAAAACATTTGTATTTGGAAACTTATGAGTATTTTGACACAAAATAACCATTTCTAGATCAACAGGTTCTTTTCAAAATCAATGAGTCAAACTAGGGTAAAAGTTGATGCTGATTGTAATTAATTAAATTGTTTTTGTACAGTATCATGCAAGAGGAGTTGGCACCTTGACTTTATGTGGCTTTCTTATATCATAACAATTAGAATAATTAATTAATTTTTTTTAGTAAAATAGTGTGTACATAATAAAGTTTATTTCTCCCCAAAGAAAAAAAAAGGAGAATATCAAAATTTTAAAACATTAAAGTATAGTCTTTCCATAAAAAAAATAAATAAATAAAAGAATTCTTATAATCAAAACGGTTAAAATGTGACCAAACTAAATGGTTTAATGTCTGACAGGATAAAATCCTGATACCAATTCCCCTATTTATTCTTTTACTATATGCTATACCAATAACTTTTAATAGAAGACTTTTTAAAGATTTTTAGATATCTGATATATCAATGGTTTTTCTTCTTAAAGCAACAAAAAAAAAAAAAAAAAAAAAAAGAAGAAGAAGAAGAAGAAGAAGAAAAAGAAACACTTTAAGATTTTATCATTTTTTTCACCAAAAAATCCACCTTTATAATTTACAGGAATTCCAATCACTGATTTAATCCCTATTCCCATTTAATTTATAAATTCCCATAGTACCTTAACATGTTGCATGCAGATGCAATTTTCCACATTTTTGAATGTATAACAGGTGAATTTAGCTTGTTTTACATGTTAGTCAATTTGATAATATACAAATAAGTATAATGTCAATAAAATTGATAAATAAAAGAGAATGCAACTTCTTTTAAAATCATAGAATGCGATTTTGATGTTATCAACCATACAAATGAAATGAAATTAATTAGTTTCAACAGCTGACTCGAAATTTGATCAGTGTCCTGCCTGCTATGTCTTGATTTGACATTTTAATATTGACATTGACTGAATAAAAATATAAATGTCTTATAAATGGGATGTGGGACATAACAAGTTAATGACCCTGTGGCCAAATCACCACAAGGCCATTCTTTTTACCTGGAGCTTATCATCCATAATTTAATCGAATATCAAAAGCGAGCTTTGAAAAACAGTCTGAAATCCCATTTACAAACAACAAATTTTTGGACTGATGTTCTACCTTTAATTCTTCCTGGCATTTGGTTCATCATCAAAGAAGATATGCATTGTTTTTCAGTTAAACTTATGTATAGTACACCAATCTATTTATCTGGAGAATGTTTCAGTAAATCTCCAACTGTCATACAGTCAAATTTTATACAAAAATTGCAAAGTCATATCCAAAACCTAAAATCCTACTCTGACAATCAACAATGGGAGAAGTTTTTTGTATATAAGGGCATAGCAAATAGATCACATGTATTTATCTATAATATTATAATTTCATCTTCTCTTCAACCAACCTATCTTGGACCATACTTGGTCAAACAATATTTAAAGAAATTCTTCAATGTGATAGTTTGGATAAAATTTCAAAAATATTGACAGATAAATCACAGAGATGAAGTGACAACAAATATTCAGACATATGAAGCCAAGACCATTGCGTCGTGGCAATGCTCATTTCAAAGATATTGATCCTAGAAACACAAGAACTGATTGAAGAGTGAGATTTATCTGTATACTTGAAAGACAATGAGGTATAATGCTATCACTGGAAAGGGTGTGTGTTGCGACATCACAAATCACATCCACATGTCAAGCTATTTTCTTTTTGTTTTCGATCAGAAAAAGTTTTTGAGCAATAACAAGGAATTTCCATTTAAAAAACTTGGTATTGCTTGTTTTACTTCATAGTTAATAACATTATATACAGAAATTTGTTCATTTTAGTATATTGGCAATTCATTTAACCTTATTTAATAAACTTCAGGCCCCAAGAATGTCTTATAAATAGGAATAATATCACTAGAAACTATCACTAGAAATAATAAGCTAATGGCACTGTTTTATGCATTTACCTATAATTAGTTACTTTACTAATTATCTAGTAACAGTATTCATAAAACAATATAGAATGAGATTAATTTCATATAAATCTTTTTAAAAAGGAACTCTTAAATTTTAAAGATGAAGTTAAATCATCTTTGATGAAGTTAATTCCTCTTTGAGGTTCAATTCTTTAATTAAATTTTTGACTAGTGTTCTGATAAAATGGTTTAAACTCTTTTCACTATAGTATGATTTCTTCTGTGAAATGATACATATTATTCATATACACTGAGCATACTGATAATTGATTGGGGTTTTTTTTTTTTTTTGAGATAAGTACTTTATATTCAGCTATTTTGTCTCCATGATAAGAAATTCATAACTTATTAACTATCAATTAGATAACTGTCTGTTTTCCTTCCATGTTAATAATAGAATTTGAATGAAGAAAAATGACCACAATATATATATAAATATAAAAATTACAGACATTTCCCATGAAAGAAGTACTTAGTATAAGTCAATGCCATTCACTTACAGGTATAGCTTACTCTTGTTATAGTGACTTCTAATAGAAGAATATTCTACCTAATATAATATTAAAAATTAAACTTGAAACAAAACCTATTAGACAAGAGTAAATATATTATTTACTTGCACAATGGCCAAAACTGGCTCAAAATTTGGATGTTCCTCTTTCAGAAGTTTCACTTCTTCTTGAAGTTGTTTCTGTATATCTCTAAAAGAAATAATGATCAAATTTAATTTTATATTCTACATTCCTAAAGAAAACCATTTTTCAATTTAAGATATGTTTTAAAAAATGAGGTTAAGTAGATTCTGAAACAAAAGTAACATTTTTAATTAGCAACTTTAAAATCAACTCAAATTACTAAATTTCTATAAAAAATTAAAAGAATGTGGATGCAAACATGCCAGGAGAAAGTGCAATTCTATTAAATAATTTAATATTACATATATGGAGACATGAATAAGCAGTTTTTATTGTTTTACACCTTGAAATTATAAACAGTGCTTCTGATCAGGATGTATTTTGCAAAAGTTTTCTTAAGAAATATTTGATTGCTTTGATTTCTTTATATGTATATAATGTTTTTAAATATTTTGATTTTAATTTCCAAATTAATAAATAAATCATAGTAAAATGCAGTCCTGATATATTCAATGAATAATGTTACTTGAATATTAAGTTTATCAATATCCAACTAATTTTTTGTTATAAATATTTAAATAAAAGATTTCCAAAAAAAGTCTAACTTAAAATTTTAAAAAGAAAGAAGCCCCTCGAAATATTTTCGTATTATTCGAAAACCAAAGTGTACGATCGCGAGATATTTAGCTAATTATCAATCTAATTTAAATAAGAAAGTAGGTTTCTAGAATTAAATTTTAATGAAAATAACTGCAATTTACTCAAAAAAATTAACCACACAGTAATGAAAATATATCGGCAAAGTTAGATAGTTCTAAAACTTAATAACAAACAGAATGGACGTACAGCTTTTTCATCTGGCATTCAAATATATTTTGAAATAAATATTAGAATTTCTTTAATCTATAACTTACAAAGAAACATCTTTTCCACTAAGAATATTTGAGCTGGCTGTCGGCATTTTTATTAAGTTTCGCTGCAAATGAAACTTGAAGTTAAAGGTAAGCAACTTGTGTCTGGTCCTAAAGTAACTGAAATTTCTACCGCTGTAGGGCAAGTAGCCACTATCAGGAATATTTAAGATTGTGCAGCTTATCAGGGGAAGACGATAAACATTTCGCAAGAAAGAGATAGAGGAATAGTGAATCCTCATAATTAGTGTGCTCATATTTATCAAGATTAGCTTTCATAATCTTTATCACATTTGTTGCATCAAAAATAATTTTATCGCTATCTTAATATTTGGCGCGTAATTCGCCCGCCATTCTTTGTTTCGAAACGCCCGAAAGATAAACACTGTTCGTTCGATAGCGTATCAGTTGGAACGAATTCTCTTTGATGATTCGTTTTAACTTTAATTCATCATTTCTGTACCTCTTTCGAGAGGTATTCATTTGATATAATTAGATTACATTTTTAACTGAATAACTGAATGGAATCTGATATAAGCTCAATACAAAATTTTTAATAAAACTTTGGAAAGCTGCCAGTAAATTGCATCCTGCTACCACGTCGGCAGACTTTCACTTTACAATTTCTGGATGTACGGTTAGATATATAAAAGGGGGGGGGGTATCCTTGTAACTTTGTAGTTTATCACCATATTTCATAAAGCTGGCATTAGAAATTATTCGAATGAACAGGTTTATCCCAATCGATTAATTCATAAAACGAAGTAATCCTTTGAGGCATAGTGATGTCGCCTGAATCAGCAGGAGTTTTTATGAATATGTATCAAATTTTATTCTGAAATTCGAAATAGTTCTTGAGATATACTTAATTTTTCCTGAATTTCCACCCAGAAAGAGTCATCATTTAGAGATCGTATGTAAACAAATCTGATTTTAACAGAGAAACTATGCATTTCTTCTTTTTTTTTTTTTTCTTTCACCGCTATTTCGAAAAAAGAATGCAATATAATTCAGAACATTCCTTAATATGAATGTGATTTTTCAAATAGGAATATTTTCATATTTTTTATTTAAATATTGAGATATTTCCAATAAATTTTTTATCAATTCATCATTAGTTTCTAATTTGATCGTGTCTTAAAAAATGAGAAACCATCGTTTATTTTTTTATGGCGAATGAAATACATTATTTAAACCACTTTAAGAAATTACTTATTAGTAAGATGAGAATACTGTAAAGACATTTTAAGCAATTAAAATTATCGGTGTTTATTAAAGGATATTATATTTTCAGACTGAAACGATTATTAATTGGGCAGAAGGTTGAAATGGTTTTATTATTATTATTATTATTATTATAATGGAAATATATCATTTTTACATTTGACAATATTTTAATTTTTTCAGTGCTGTAAACAAATATTAAATATTTAAACAAATTTCTAATAACTTTATAAAAATAAAATTTTAAAGTACGGAAATATTACGGAAGTTAATTAGAGTGGTAAAATTCAACTTATCCGGTTAACGAATTGCTAACAATAAAATTTATCGGTATGAAACATTTGGGAAAATTGGAACAAATCATTTTACTTGCCCATTTAAATATTGTATCACTTGCTCTTATTGTAGAGTGGAAAGAACTATAGCCTTCATATGAATTGAGTACTAGATTTCAGTGAATTTTCATATTTCAGCTCACTTTGAGCCAGAAAAAAAATGATGTTACACCCATCTACCAACTAACTCAAAAGTGCAACAAGTTAGAAGGACGGAGTTTGTTATGTGATTTTTCCATCAAAATCATTAATTTGCGTCAAATTAAACCTCTAAAAGAATTCTGTCTATCTGCCTAGCTAAATCCAAACAAACACTCTATATTATTTTTAAAAAATCTAGATGTGTGAAATTTTGTATCAATTTCAAATTTTACCATTCCAATACCATTAGAAGATAAAACCTCTCGGTATTTTCTTCTAATTACGGCAACGGCAATGGCAACGTCGTGATATTTCGGAGTTCCTCTGTGTGTGATGTGATGGAGTTCCTTGCACCTACACATTATAATTTGAAATAGGAATTATAATTTGTAAGTTTAGGGAGAGATTAAAATTAATTAAGACTAGATTGATTGATTCATAAAATTGATTCATAAAATTTGGTATAGTTATTAAATTAATATTTTAATGATATAATTATAAATAGAAAATAATAATTTGATTATTTATGGAGAATAGAAAACTTTAATGGAATTATGCTGCACATGCCTGTGAGGAATAAATTAAATATTTTGATAAATTATTTTTGAAAAAAATCCAGAAATTTCTCGCGTATAGCTCATCGTAACTATCTTAGACAGCAACAGAAATAATATTGAGAAATTTTAATTCACCAGATTGGTAACGGAGTTAGAAAATTCTCAATCTTTTTACGGACGGTAAATTAACGTAAAGGTCTTTTCCTAGAACTGGGCGCAGCTGGATCATATGCTGGTAGTTAAAGTAACTCGTTTTGAATCTGGATTAATTTTTCGACAAATTTAATTCGTGTTCTTTTAATAAATTCTGGAACAGATTCAATTTGGAGATTATGAATTATTTTTCTTCTGATATACGAGTGTGCATTAACAATCTTTATCAGTTTATTTTGATAAACTTGCAACTTCTTAATGTTTTGGGTTTAAGTGGCCCTCAAATTTGGGAGCCACAAATCAACACTGGTCTTAAAAATAGCTTTATAGAGTAGAAGTTTGAGTCTAATCGATAGCTTACTTCATGCAGCAATTAAGCTGTTGAGTTTAACGCTAATAATCGTGGCTTTGGTGAGAGCCTCTTTAATATGACTATTAAAGGTTAATTTTGCGTCTAAAACTAACCTCAGGTATTTGTACACATTTACCCAAGGGCGACGCGCTGGTCTAAAATTTAAATTGGGGTTAGATCGAGAATTACTAATTTTTTAATAAATAGGAGGCACGCGCGTTTAGTTGGAATGACTTTTACTTTTGAAGCCGATGATTCAGCTCTGTAAAAGAGTCATGTATTGTTGTAATTGCGTAGTGATTATTTGTGGATCCCTATGCGATTACACATAAGGTACTAGAAATGGAAAATTCGGTTTGTAATTTTGACTTCTAAACTGTCCTTTATAGAATTTTGGATTCGATCAATTTGAATAAATGTGACTCAAAAGAAAAGCCGCATTATCTTCTCTAAATTTAAAAAAAAAAAAAAAAAAAAAAAAACTTAACAGAAGCATATTTTGGTATTGTGGAATTTAGATTCGTGAGTTGGCTTACATTCTTGGTCTTTAAAATCTTTTTATAAATATTAATGTGTGTAAGCTGACATGTTTACAAAGTGCATGATTCTTTAAAACAAAAAGAAAAAAATTAGTACTACAAAAACTGCTGCAACAATGACAGAGGAACTGGTATCCTTTCTATTACGCAACAACTGGCGCAGTCAAGACGAACAAGAACAAATGAATTAAGCCTAGCACGTTATCATGCTAACATTTTTGCGAAAATATAATTTCGCACTAGAGGTTCAAAACTGTATTTTTATTTAAACGTAACTGCAAAGAGGAGAATAATCTGTATCACCGAAGGAATAATTTTAAGAATTAGAAAAATTTATGAATAAATGCTCATCATTAATCCATTGAAATAATTGAAAGAATTTTAAATGATAGATATTAAATATTTTCCTCATTTTTAATGTTAGTTAACTTACTAAGAGGTAAAAAAGGTGAAGATTTTCTTATACAATTTTATTGCTTTTGTGTGCAAACAATAATTGCTGGTAAAGTGATAAAAACTACCCACAGTCAATCTCCCCTGCCGTAAAAAGAAAAGAGAAAGAAAACAAATCACTAAATTTGGAAAGATGCCAAATTTTATAATCTGAAGTGAAAATAAATGTAAATACTTAGGTAAAAGAGTTTTTCTAACGGCCGTAATCTCGTACTTCATGAATTCAAGCATATCAATCAAAAAGTAGGTTTTGCAAATAGACGGTGGGAATTTTACAATTTTTGTGAATATTTCGAAAATTATTTAGGGTATATGCACAATTTTTTGAATTCCAGCATTTTAACATGGCAGCTTTACTATGATGTATAAGTTAGACTATGTAAAAACTCACTTTTCCACGTAAACTTTTAAAAGTCATTTAAAAAATATTAAATTTGAAACATTATGCATTTATTTCTAGATTTTCGGAAAATAATTTAATTTCTTTTAGTGGATCAATTTTCTTTGAGAATTGTATTGTAGTTTACGATATATCGTGTCTTATCTAACAATGGAGGCGTGATTTTTCAAAACCACATAGCTCTTGAACTTATCATCAGAATTCCGTTTAGTTTAGTGATATTAACGTCCCGTTTGAAGCAGCACTTGGGCTATTTTGGGAAGGACCTCGTAATTTTGAACCGCGGTCAGATGACGAGGACGACACCTGAGCTGGCACCCCCCTCTCCACACCACACCAGCGGGAGGACGTTTGGTCAAGACGGATTTAACGTGCAACAGACCCCCTTACACGACAGTTCTTCGGTGGAATCGGGTCTCGAACCTGAAACCCTCCGGTTCCGAATCCGAGACCTTACCACCAGGCCACCGCGGCCCCAGAATTCCGTAAAACTTTATTGGGAAGTTAATTTTATGACGATAAATGGATATAGTGAAAAAAAACTGATATCCACAATAGAAAAATTTCGAAATGCTACTTAATTAATTTCTTGATTGAAACAAACATGCCTGCATTTCCATCGACACCTATTTTTTAAAAGCGATAATAAATAAAGTTACAGAAATGTGCCAATTTTTTTTAATAACTAACTCTACATTAAACAATAAATACTTTTTGAGGAAGCTAACACTAATAATTAATTTTTATTTAAATAGTTGGCTATGAGTCGTTTCTTAAAACTAAATAGGTAAAACTATGTAATTAAGAGTGAAAGTCAAAGAATAAATTTTGAGAATATACAATTTGAGAAGATATATTTGAGAATCACAAAATATTATTAAAAAAATTCTAGTATTAGATTTTTCAAAATTTAATATTAAAATATTAACAATCTGCCTTGCGGCGGGGAAGTTACGCACGGCAAGTAAATATGCATTATTTCAATCATTTATTATTATCGAAAATAATAGTTTGTTTTTCGATTTCATATGAGCGTTTTGCAAATTCTAAAGCAAAGAAGCACTCATGAGTATCTTTTATATCTTTCAAATTTGACTTGATTGCACGTTTTTGAAGATAAGATATCTTATCGTTAAAAGCCTGCAGTCTAATCAAATGCACCGTGACCTTCCATTTCCTCAAGATTTTTCAGCGGTGTGTATTATAATGATGGTAAAATAGTTTTGTACAACAAGAATCTTTTCGGAATGATTTCTTTTTTGTATTTCTAATAATAATGATGAATGTGTATTTTGATGCTCTGTAGGTCAGATTGACGGAATTAAAATATAAATAAAAAATAAATATATATGAGCCATTTCCCCTTTCACTTTTAACGTTTCTCTCTTTTCGACTACTACTAGAATAAAAGCCCATCTTCTGATTAATGAGTTTTAAGAGGAACAGCGCCCTCTAGGAGAAAAAGTACAGAAAATGATGCAGGCTTCAATATGTCAAATATTTATTCGGTAAATAATTTTATTAAAATGTGTCGAGTAAATAATTCAATATAAGGTGAAAATGGCATTCTCTGGGAAATGCTGCAATGTTTCAAGTAAATTTAATATTATTTTATGGAGAAAAAAAAGAATTAAGAATGATTATCATTGCTACTTGAGAAAGAAATAATAAAATTCATATACTTAAAAAATATATATTTGTATCTGTAGAAGAAAATGTCAGAAACAATGATAAATAATTATTTTTATTTAGAGAAAATTATTTTATTCGTTATTTATGAAATCGTTTGAATTTCAAGCTATAATATTTCCGGAAGATAGCTATAATATTATGATAATAATAGGGTTTCTGAGATCTATTTATTCTGGTTCACATGAAAAAGGGTTAAATGTATACAATACAAACAAGCAAATATTTATTTTCAAGTCGCTTCATTAAACTCATTTCTTTTGCCATTGATTAATTATTGTCTCAGACAATTCTAAAGGTAAGATGGTAAAAAAAAGAAAAAAAAGGGGGGGAATGTATTGCGTTCTATTTATGTCTCGAGAAATACCACTATTTTAAGATATATCAATTTTATGAAAATTAAAAAATTGAACCACAAAAAGTAATTTTATTTTTAGCTCATTCTCATACTAGCCGCCGTCATGAACGGTGGCGATATGGAGGATGTGAGGAGCAAGCGAGACCCACGACGACATGGAAAATTGACAACCAAGACACAACTAGAGATAGCCAAGATACGCCTATTTACGAGATACGCAACCAACGAAGGTTCACGGAGTTGGCTATTTATGGAATCACAATGGAGTTAGATGGATTAACAAAGGTGTTGCCAAACTGGAGAAGGAACCCTAATCTGCCAAAGACCACCCTACGTTTATGGGTATGGAATTTAAGCGAGCGGATGCCATCTCAAGACTGGAGGAAACTCAAGGTTACTTGAATCTTTATGTCTGTCAGGATGTTAAATGCAACAAGAACAGAGCCCCTACAATTTTCCAAAATTTCAACCCCTACAAAAATAAAAACTGTACGCATTAACGAAATTCAAAAGCAAAATCAAGAAATATTACCCCAAAACCACTTTTCTCCTATCGAGAATAATAAGGAACCCGACACTGAAGCCTCGCCCTCTAAAGTTCTGCCCATTATGTTAAGATACGCGAATAAATACCGGCAAATGCTGGCAGACATTGAAAAAGTTTGCGGCCAAACGGAAAATAAATTTAATAATGGATTTATAAAAAAAAATTCCGACCTCAATTGAACAGCACCAAAAAATTCAGAACTATGTTCCACCCAAGGATATGACTATTGTATCATTAAACCCAAAAGAAAACGCCGAGTTAAAATAGTTATTAAAGGCCTTTCGCTTGATCACGACTCTGACGAAATTTTTTCTTATCTCAAAAGCATTCTTGGCTACCCTGTCATCAAAAAAGTACAACTTGCCCAGACTACAACAAAAAGGGCTCTTCCATTTTTTTATATTCAAGCTCGATCACTTCGATGAAATAAATAATATTTACAAGATAAAGAATATAAATTATCTCCGAGTCAGTATTGAGCCATATCGGGCAAGGAACATCACCAGGCAATGTTTTAAATGCAATTATTTCCATCACAGTGCAGATTATTGCAATAAAAAGCTCAGATGCCTTAAATGCGAAGCACGAAACTAATGCCTGTGAAATTAAAAATCGAATTGACACACTTAAATGTATAAACTGTGGTAAGAGTGGTCATGTGGCTTCATATAGAAGATGCGAAGCATTCCCTAAAATCAATACCCCCCCCCCCAACAAAATAGAACTAATCTCTCAAATTCCCGTAGAAATACTTTTAATAATGACCAGTCATCCATCAAAGAAAATGTTTCGTTCACTGATATTTTTAAACCTGCTGAAGTCCAACAGATGGCGCCACACTAAAAACCAACTATTGATAAAAACGATAATTTTCCACTCAATTTTATGAACTCGAATGACTTCAAAGAATTAATTGAAGGTATGAAAGAAATTACGAAATTTTTAGGTGAATTTCCTAACCTGATCAACCAAATTAGAAAAATTAAAAACGCTAAAACGTCAGTCGATAAAGTTCTCATTCTTTCCGAAATTTTCGCAAGTTTAGTCAATACCTCAAATAAATAACATTCAAATGCAACAGCCTGCGTATTGCTTTCTGGAATGCAAATGGTATTTCCAACAAAATTAATGATTTCCGTACCTTTGTAAATAAGTATAACCCCGACGCTATTCTTATTCAAAAAATTCACCTCAGACCGCAAAGAAAATATTTTCTCGCAAATTACCATTCTCACTACAGTTACAGAACTGATAGCACAGGTGGTGGCACTGCATCATGATTACAAATGGTATCCCCCACCATGAGATAATTCCATCCACGCTACATTACGTCGAAGCTACTGTGGTTGCCCTTAATATTAAAAATAACCGAATCATTCTTATATCGATTTATACCCCCTCAAGCTTGGACAATGTCTCTTTAATGTTGACATTGAAAACCTTTTACAAATTAGTTCCAACGAAATTATTTGTGGCGATTTTAACGCCCACCATATCAGTTGGGGATGTTACAATAATAATGCCCGCGGCAACACGTTATATTCTTTTGCACTCCAAGCAGATTTAGAAATTTTAGCTCCTTACTCCCCAACTAGATATGGTGTATTTTTGGCCAGTACAATAGATCCTGCAATTGTTAAAGACTTCCTATTTCCCTACGATATTGTATCTATTCCTGACCTTAACTCTAATCACAACCTAATACTTCTTAATTTTTATTTTAAGTACTCCTTGCGTGATTGTAATAGAAAAATAGCTACCAATTGGCTTAATTATAAACAACAACTCTCGAGTGCTACTATTGACCATAACTTGGATCCCCAAACACCAGAACAACTTGATGAAATTGATCATTTTGAAAAAATTATTATTGGTGCTGAGTTTGCTGCTTCGAAACCAGTCAAATTCAATTATGCTGATCCTTAAATTCGCACCCTCCGTATAGAAAGGAATTATGCCAGAAAAAGTTTTCAAAACACTAGAAACCCAGTTTTCAAGAGAATCATGAATAAACAATAAAACGTTGCAAAAACTGTTGTTGTTTCATATAGCACTTGCCGCGGACAAGCCCGCTATTCAAAGATAGCCGATTTAAGCTTAAGGGGGAGCACCTCTTGTTTTTAATCGTAGAGCCAACTTGGGGCAAGAGTACGACTTGACTGCTCACGCATCACTCATTCTCTTGCACAACCCCTTTTTACAGAAGGGTACATTCACACATCTCACAGATAGAACAGGAAGAACAACCGTTCCCAAACCGGGACTCGAAACCGGTACGCCCAGATCACGGGGAAGATGCGCTACCGCTATGCCAGGACGCCGGCGATGCAAAAACTTAATGATGAAACCTAGCAAAACGAATTCCTCAACATAATTATTAACGTTAACACATATGACAGCACATTCTGGAATTTTGTTTCATCTTTAAAAAAGAAAAACAGGACATCTCCGCCCTTAAAGGCCTGGCCAGGATTGATAAAGCAAACTGCTTGGCTGACAGCCTTGAGACTCAGTTTCAATTAAATAAACTTAAACACGACGAAACAGAAACGCTTGTAAATAACACAGTGAAAGACTTTCAGAATACTTTTCCTAACTATTTTCATGATGTTGTCAGCCTATTTCTTAAATTAATGATTGTATTAAGGATCAACTAACCCGACTTAGACGGAATTAATAATAAAGTTATACGTAAACTCCCCCCCAAATTTAATTTCTATCCTTCAATTTATAATTTTTTAAAATTATAGTCATTGATCACTTTCCTACTAAATAGAAAACAGTAGTTGTAGCCCCAATTCTTAAACCGGGCCAAAGATCCCACTGAATCTTGCAGTTGTAGATCCATTTCACTACTTCCTTCCATAAGTAAAATTGCCGAACATATCATCTTGAACAGGCTTAATAAATTCCTGGATGAACATAATATTCTCTGCCCGGAACAATTTGATTTTAGAAATAATCTCTCGACGATTCATCAACTTGTTAGGGTAGTTGAACACGTCGAAGAGGGTTTTGCTAATAATCAAAAATCCGCCGCTGTTTTCCTGGATATTGAGAAAGCCTTTGACAGAGTTTGGCAAGACGGCCTTATTTACAAGCTTATTACTTACAATATTTCTCCTACATTATCAAAATTATTATTTCATATTTGAATGATAGATTCTTCTGTGTTAGGGTAAATAATAATTTATCAGACATTAGACATATTAAAACTGGCGTTTCCCTAGGCTCCAAAATTGGTCCTATCCTATTTTCAGTTTACATTAATGATATCCCTAAACAATTCAACACTATGCTTTGCATGTATGCCGACGACATTGCAATACTATCCAGAAATAAAAATCCAAATTTCATTTCAATAGCTCTCACCAGACACCTTAAAACTCTTAAAGACTGGTTCATCAAATGGAAAATAGAAATTAATGGAAGTAAAACAGTAGCAATTATGTTCACTAAAAATCACGTTAAAAAGTCTTTCGCCCTGTTAAAATTAAAAACCAAATTATCCCGTGGTCTAAGGCACAGCCAATGAAAACTTGAGCCTCGTCACGCTCCTCCCATCACCTCTCTTGTTGGTACTATAAAAGAAAATGCAATGGGCTTTCGAAGATGGTCACGTCAACAACTGAAAGCCAGGCCTTTTTTCAAGTTTTCCATTTACTGGAGATTAAAGCCCCCGACCGGGGCTAGGAGCTCCGTGAATCATGTTCTTATCCACAAAAAATAATTTTAAAACGTTAGATTTATTTAATTATCAAAAGACACCTTTCCATTGGAGACTGGTGAGTTAGAACAAAATCGAATATTGGATGATGCACTGTGGGAAATTGGAACGGCCATAGGTTGCGACGGGATGATGATGAATATGTCGCTGGAAGTAAAACGCATGGATTGACGTGCATATATGAAGAAATAAAATTGTGGTATCCAAATGAAATTGTGGAGTCTCAGGAGAAGCATCGGGGAGTCAACAGAATCTTCCTTGGTCTGGTGTCAGAGAGGTGATTTCACAGAGAGTGCTGTCAGAAATAGGAAAAACTTTCATTGCCGGATTTCTCGGGTGATGATATTGTAAGTTGAAGTGAGAGGGTGAAAAATCAGATTATTCAAGGTAGGTAACGTCTTGATGTTTCGAAGTTCCGCCGTGTGACAACGTGTTCACGAGAACTTTCACATCATAATGCGGAATAGCTATTAATAATTAATAAGTCTACAGGAAATATTAAAATTATTAGGACTAATTTGAATAGGCATAAAATTCTAACGTCATGAAATTTGGTATATGTATTTATTTATTATGATCAAATTAATAACAAAGATAATATTTTTATTATTTATGAGGGTTGGTGAAATTTAATGGAATTGCGTTGATCGCGCCTATCTATTGAGGTCTGATTTATTTAATACTAGCCGCCTTTGGCGACCAGCCGGTTCGCCAGTATTACCGCTCGCTACAATTTTCAATTAAATATTTTAAGTAACTGGTCTCTTAAAGGATTCTCAAACAAAATATTTTTAATCTTCAAATTTTGATATTCATACCAAACTTATATTGTTTAGATCGTTTCGTTCAATTTACTATATATATATTTTGTTAATTTGTTGCCATTTCCGGCAAAACTTCAATTTAATTAAAAATGTAAATGACGAAATTGCAATTAATATTAAGATATTTTTTAATAAAACCAATCGTTTTATTTTATTAATCATCTTTATTGTTATTTATTAATTATTATTATTATTATTGAATATGAGTATTGCAAAAAGAATCGCTCGGTATTTAAGTCTTATGTTAACTACAAAATATTTTTCATAGTTTATGTAATATCTCAAACAATAATTCAACAAAAATTTCTGAGATTCAGAATAAAATTCAGTTTTTAGTTTTGCTTTCAAAAGGATTGAAATGAAATCAATAATAATATTTTGTTCCTGCTTATAAATATATTTCAAAAATTATGAAGTCTAAATGTAATGCAGTAAGGTATCATATTCTGGACACACCAAATTTTAAATAAATGAATGAATGTTTCTATTTTCCACGATCAACTAAGACTTATTTATGAAGTTTTAAATGTTAAAAATTTAGAAAAACTCACCATTTTCATAATCTTAGGCCAATTAATCTTCAAAAACCTGCGCGCTAATTGGCGTATTTTATTTGAAACGATCGATGAAAAATCTAAAATTATCCTTTTTTATTGAATAGTGATATTCAAATCTTCATAAATCAGTCAGTTTAAGTGATTTGAAATTAACTCTTAAAAGTCAATGATTTAGTTGATTGGAAGTTAACTCTATGACAACCATAAAATCTGTGCTTTCTCTTGTGGTGTATGCATTCTCCTTAATATCCGATCGAATAAAACATCAGATACAAAAGTACTACATAGAAGAAACACATCAAAAGTAAACATAACATTTCAATAGTTGCCAAGAACAGAAGAGAGAAAAATGCAATTAATAAGCAGACGATATTTAGAAAAGTACAGATATTTAGACTGGAAAATGAAATTATCTGAAATTAAAAACACGCGCAGACGATATTTACAAAAGTAAAAATATTCAAACCTGAAAAGGAAAATTTATGAGTTATCCCATCAATAAATGCCATAAGTTTGTTTACATCTTCATTATTTTATGAGTCATTAAATATCAAAATGGATCGGGGACTGAATAAAAACCCTGTATAGAGAGTGTAAAAGATCATAAAATAATTTTTCTTGAATTTATTTTTTAGAAAAAATAATATTTCATATTTGTTTCATTTCTTACAGACACGTGAAGAAAATTATATTTTTGAAGATTTCATTTCCAAAAAGATTTAATTTATTTTCAGTTAGAGCTTTAATCAATGTGATGGCAACACTTTGAAAAAAGCTATTTTTTTCTCATGAATGCGAAACGTGCTTAATCCTCATTTTTATTTTTGACGAAAAAATTATTGAAAAACATAGTTAAAATATTTATTTAAAAATTCATTAAAAATAGAAATTTAATTTTAAGATTAAAACAATAGTATCATTTAAAAGATAAATTTTTTATCTTTAACTTCATGTAAAAATCTTTTTTGTGCGGTAATATTTTCGGCAGTTATAGCAGAAACACTTCAAAATTTCGATTAATTTTTAAATAAATAAAATTCTAGTTAAAAATTCGAAAAAATAACCCCCAGGTGCACATTCCCGGCCTCCAAGGTATACACGTGCCAAATTTGGTAGCTGTAGGTAGAATGGTCTTGCCTGCAGAGCGCCAACACACACACACACACACACACACACACACACACACACACACACACA
>JAPMOR010120576.1:17703-113772 GCA_026543865.1 Argiope aurantia | reverse complement strand
ACACACACACACACACACACACACACACACACACACACACACACACACACACATTGAGCTTTATTATAAGTATAGATTGCTTTTTATTTTTATAGGGGAGCGATGAAATAAGGATTCTTCTAGTGGATTCCTAATGGGCCAACCGCAAGATTCACGCTCTCCTTCTACAGAGAATGAACTACTTTCTTCGCTGAAAGAACCAAGGTGTTTACCTAGCCAGCTACGCTTTCTATACTTGATAATTCGACCTTTGCCTGGACTGTTCTTTTTCAGGATATATGCGGAAAGAGCCCGTCGAAAACTGCAAACACCCAAACGACATCATGATTCATGAGGTCCCAGCGACTCAGCCATTTACAATGAAATAAGAAGAATGAACCAGAGCCACCAGACCCACAAGTGTTCGCATTTTCGGAGGCAATTTTAATATCGATGATTGAACATCCCGTCATCCCTACCCCTGTTTTAAAAATGGAGGTGGTAATTATCCCCTCATTAAAACTGCGTCAGTGTACATGAGCGTAAGGGGAGCAAGTTATTTTCTTCCGAAAAAATCTGAGAAAATTTTCTTCTGCGAAAATTTGGAATAAGTTAATTTTAGAATACGTGTTTTGTTATAGCATTCTAATTTTTGCTAATTTTTAATTTTATAATATTTTTTTTAAACTTTCATCACATGGATGAATATTTTTAGCTTTGATATTTTCATTGCTAAAATAATCAAAATACAATACGCAGCCCACAAGTAGTAATCGGTAGCAATAACAATCAGAGCACACAAAGAGGCCAGACAGAATTCAGCAGGAGAGGGAATCTTCGTAGCTTCACTCTACGGTCTCTCCAAACGACTGCAATTCTCCACTGTCTTCTCGCTTTAGCTGTATCCAACTACAGACTCACTACTACACGGCTGGCTACTCCACACACGACTTGATACTGCTTCCACAATACACATTAGAACTGGGCACATAGCTCAATTCAGCAAAAGCTTGAGCTCGACATAATTTGATCTGACATTTGAAGACTTCTGCACTTTCGGTGACGACATCGTTTACTAAATTGGCGACAGCTAAAGATCCTTCCGAACCTTCTCGTTGCTTTTGATTTACCTCTTCGTCGTTTCGGATTGTACATCCAAACTTGATCCCTTTCTTTAAAATGCACGGTTTCCCATGAAGCCACTTTTTTATATCGTAACAGGACTCTCCGAATCGAATTCTAACCACGCTGGTCGATTAGTCACTTTGAACTTCTTAAATCAAACCATGAGAATATCAGGATGGTTCAATGGTGCTTTCTGGAATCCACTTGAAAACCAGGGATTCGCCTTCTTCGTCAAAGCTTTCGCGGGTATACCTCCGCCTATTCCAGGTTCATTCTCGACACTCGAGAATTGTCTGCAGTTCTCAACACAGGATCGTCTAAAGAGCTCATCTGCCTTTTGCTGGAAGGGTCCCTCTGCTACGACGTAACCTGTCCGGATACACAGAAGATTCCTCGGTTCCTATTTGCAACACACTCCTATGCAAATCCACAGCAAAGCCGAATTCTTGAAGGAAATCGAGGCCGAGACTACAGGGATCGTCGATTCGAGTCACGTAGTTTTCATTTGTAGCACTTAGCAAGGGGCTACTAAGAGGCTTACAAAGAGGTTGCTCCTTTAACCTTGGGTCCAATCCATTCCAAATAAAATCGCATCAACTCCTGCATCCATAGGCATCGAGCATAGGTCGCCACTAACACCCGTCCAAAGAGATTTTGTCTTCTCCATCCTCAAGTCCCAGAACTTTCGATTCCACTTCAGGAAACTCATTCGGTGAAGACTGTTTCAGCTCTGCAGTTATTTGACAATCTCCCTGCTCGTACCTCTCCTTATTAAACTTCGTTTCATCCTCAGGGTCACTAAGCTGCTTTCCACTGACACCGGTCTCCATTCGATCTTCGTCATTTTCTTCTTCCACTTGGTTCTCGCTGTTTCCTTCAATTTCTTCTGAGACTTCTTGGACGTCTTCCACCACTTTTTGAACATCTCTCACTCTTTCGACACAACTGTCAACATTATCTCTAAATTCGTCGCATCGTCTTACAATAGGGTTTTTAAATTCGTCGCATTTCTTTTGCAGAATGCATTGAACTCTCGCATTTCCTCTCAACAAGCTCTATTCTTTTCCAGCATTTTCTTTAATTCAGCATATAAAAAGTTCACATCAACGCTTCCAGCCATTATTGCTTAGGATCTCGTCAGCGCTATACACTGTTCACCACTATCCGACTTCTAACACCAAATGTTATGGAGCTTCAATTTTACTACTAAGTCCATAAATTCACCGGGTTCACTTGTAGTGGGTACATGATAGAAAAACAATCAGCAGACCTAAATAACGAACTACGATTTTTATTAAACTCGCAGAACACGAATACAAAGACGACAGATATACAGCCGAGACAAACACAGGACAGCACACAGTATCACAATACAACACACAGTAGCCCACAAGTAGTAATCGGCAGCAATAACAACCACAGCACACAAAGCGGCCAGACAGAATTCAGCAGAAGAGGGAATCTTCATAGCTTCACTCTACGGTTTCTCCAAACGACTGCAATTCTCCACTGTCTCCTCGCTTTAGTTGTATCCAACTGCCGACTCACTACCACTCACTACTCCACACATGACTCGATGATGCTTCCACAATAAACACCTGAACTAGCACACAGCTTAATTCAGCAAACTCCTGAGCTCCACACAACGCTTGCACTTCGCTGGAATTCGCTATCCTCTCGCCGACTCTATACACGACTACAACTCCAATTCATTTTGAGACTGCCGGCCTTTTATAGTTCCCGGGAGGCTGACTGAGAAGGTTCTAGCCCAATCAGGCGTGTCTCGATTTCTATTGGCTCAACTGCTAAAATTCTGGAAGTGTCTAGTAAAATCCATTTTCTTGCCAAAGTCGTCGTCATGTTACCAAATGGTCGCCAAGCTCTGGGATCAAGCGGCACTCGATCAGTATCTTACACAGCTGATCGTAAAACGGTCTTTCTAGTGATTGAACTAACCGTGATGGGAAGCAACATTGCAGGTTTGTAACGATATTTAACAAAATTCTTTAATTTATGCATGAAATTCACAAACGGATTTGCTTTCTAAAATTTTCATTATATATTAATGTTATTTATTTTCATTGTTTCGTTAATTGTTATGTTTTTTCAATAAAGTTATTTGATATTATTTTGAATGTTTCAATTGAGTGTTGGTATTGAGTACAGAATGCTGTAAAATTAATTAAAGGATTGTAATTTGCTTTTATATTTGGAAAAAATAACGAACTTAAAAAATGAGTTGTAACACTTTTTTTTTTGCTTATATAAGAGAGAGTCTAAATTTATTAAAAATTAATTACTGATAAACTTTTTTTAAAATATGCTAAGAGTTAGTATACTACTAACGAAATCAATAAAAGAACGAAATCCATTTGCGAAATCTATTATGGGGAGTTAAAAAAATGATCTGAAAGAATTTTCAGAAAAGGAGTAAATATAATTTATTTTTAAAAAAAATATTAAACTTGTTAATTGGTTAAAAAAATCAAAAAAATCTTTTAAATTATAACTATTTTAGACAGAATATGATTATATTTTTTTCTTATGTATCAATTTATTTTCCAAATCTACTATTAATTTTTGTATTAAAGAAAATCGCTTAGGTGAATAGGGAACATAAACTGATTAAGTTCTGTTTTAAAACTGCTTTGACAGAAATATTAAAAACGGATTGTAGAAATTTATGCATTCTTTTATTTCATAATATTCATCCATAAATGATTAAAAGTAATTTATCATCAACATGGCTGTCATGACAAGATATTATCAGAGCTATTTCCCTTATCTCAGCGTGACTTATTTCTTGTTAGTTCTAATCGGTACAAAAGATGGCGCCCTTGTATATGTGGAATGCTAAGCTAAAAGATTTCCTGTAAGCGTCTACGTGACCTAACCTTCTAATAAAGGTTATAATCTCTGATAAAACAAGACTATATCTACAATTGTGGAATGTATAATTCTTTTTCCCAACAAAGTTTTGCTATTAAATAATGGTAAAATAAACATTACATTGAATGATATTTTCAAATTCTCTCACAGCACGCTTGGAGCAGAATTAATCTTCTGATACACTAATCATCCAGAACAAAGTAATTTAATACAGAATAGAAATTGATGATATAGCTTAACAAAGCGACATGAAACAGTCTTATTTCTAAAAATAATTATTGATCTCTCTCAATATGAATCAGAATAAACAGTATTTAAAAGTATATACTAAGTTATATATTATGACAGTGTCTAATAAGTAAATAAAAAGTGTCTAATAATAAAAATCTATATATATATATATATATATATATATATATGTAGTATGACAGGAAACGGTTTGGTTCTTTGTTTTATAATAAGCTGTTTATGTCTGTATTTCATAAATAAAGAGTAAAGTAATTTTTTGATGATCCACAAGATTATATATCTTTGTTGTAGACGTATTTTTTTAACCAGATACTATATCCGGTTTTTCAGAATTTAAATTACACCCTGCCCATGCTCGAAAATATGTTTTAATTTTCCAAGTCTTGGAAAAGCTACGAAAATTAGAAGTTTCAATTTCCTTTTTTTTTTTTTAATTTAATTCAAAAGTACATCAGAATAAATCTGAGAGATAGATTAATTAATAATGTTTAGTTTTCAATGCGTCAAGTACTAAAAAAAAATCCTTCAAACAATAGGTGAAACACTTTTTTTTTAAAGTATTGCTCTCCATAGGATAACATAACATTCTAAAATTGTAGATGGCGCCCTCAAGCGTTTCTCAACGTCAAAGACAGAGGTAACACTTGTGAAGGCGATTTTGATGGACTTGTTAAAAAATGGCTTCTAGTAAATCTCTGCAGACTGGAAAGAAGGTGGGATAAATGCATAGTGTGTAAGAAAATATTTCGGGCAAAACTTGGAGAATAAGTATCGACGATAATTCTTTTATCAATTTTTTCACACTCTTTAGTGAGCAGCCGACGTAAAACAAAAATTGGACAAAGGAAGTATTTACTGCCTTTGTCCAATTTTTGTTTTACTTCGTAAAATAATGAAACTTATATCAAAATAAAAATGAATTAAAAAATTCTGGCTCAAGCATTCACGTCGAAAGAGAAATATTTTATTTATAATTTGAGCTTAAGCAAAAACACCTAAATGAAAAAAAACAAACAAAAAAAAAACATTTTTTTAGCATTATTGCTGATTGTCTGCCCAACTCTCCAAACCGCTTTGTGGTAAACAAATGAAATTTCATATACGATCTTTTTACCAAATTTGTAGATTTCTATCAAATGTTGAGCAAAATCTGTTCAATGGAAACCTGTCTGTCCGGCTGTAAATAAAATTCAGTACACACATTTAGCATCTAAAATAGAGATTGCATATCAAATTTTGAACCAAATCTGTTTGCATCTGGCCTTCTGTAGGTCTGTACTTTCTCGTGCATGTAAACGCGATAATACATAAATGCAATTCGTTATGTTGTCTTGTGATTACAATTGTAGTTTCTTGTCAAATTTTGATGTGAATTGGCGAGAAAAAAGCATCTAAAACATGTATTCTCAAAACAGATTCAGTAAAAATGCTAGATTCATATCAAAGATCTATATTTTGTAACTGTCACCAGATCTGTAATTTGTAACTACTTCGCATGGTGTTATTAAACACTTTCATGGTAATGGTGGTCTTATCCAAAGTCCACAATTTTATGCGAGGAGTGGAGGGGAATTAATTGGAGGGTATGCAACAATGTTTTGGGAGGACTATTCTTGTAGCTTTTTGTGTAAGGATTGAAAGGAATTTGAAAATAGTAACTTAGATGAAAAGGAATCTCTCTTTGATTTCCAGTTTCCCAAAAGGAATTTTTTTGAAAAAAAAAAAAAAAAAAACGAATATGGCAGATTTTTATTTACAACGGTGCCCCTTGAATGTTCTATTGTTCATATCAAATGTGAAAAAACAAATCTGCCAGATTCAATGTTGGTTGCAAAAATTTCATTTTTTTCGATTCTTTTGAAAATTTAAAAGGGAGTAGAGTTTGTTAAGACATGAATTGAAACTTTATAAATATACAGGCATTTAATATAAGAAGGCTTTCTTCTAGATATATGAGGAGCATTACAATTATTTTTAAAGAAAATTATTTTGATAATTAATGCTAGGGAATTCTGAATGAAAACACTAGTAATTTTTTTTATTTTTTTATTGTGACTGTTAGATACTCTGCATTTTCCTACGTGATAGTTGAATACTTTATTTCAATACTTTAACTGCTTAATATGTTTGAAGGGAGTGGGGAAAGAAAAATAGTATAGTTATAAATGTTTAGTATTTATTACAATAGTTATAATGCAATGAAAAGAAAATTTATTACACAGTAAAAGTTACATATGTCATTATGCACAGATGTGAAGATGAATGCCTGTTTCTTTTACTATTTACAATCCAGGCATAAAATATGCAATACTGTCCAAAGTTCTCCGTGACACATCTTGAGGAAGGCTGTTGAGAACAGGAGATTCTGAAGTCAAACACAGAAGAGGGCCCACAACACAGAGAATTGTATCCAAAAGCACGGAGAATATTCCTGACACAGCCAGTTGACCCTATTAATAAATTAAATAAATAACAAACCTTTAGCAAAGTATTTAAATACTAGAAATATATACAATTTCCAAGTTAATTACACAGGTATCAACCACTTTGCGTGACAATTCTTGTAAATGAAGCAGTTTTTTTTCCACTTTTAAGTTTAACTACATTTGCAATTTAATTTTTTTTAAATTTAAACTACTTCTTTAAAAAACTAACATGTATTAATATCTGCAATAATTCCTGATTGTCTTAATACTTTTATTTGTCATTAGATAATTAAGTTTTAGATTTATTGTTCGTAATGAAAAAAATTGTTTTCGACAGGGTGCGGCAGAAAAACACGAATAAACAATTTTTAAAATAGCTTGATTAAAAATAAATGAATTAACAAAATATAACAAATAATAAAAGTAGACTTTTACGAATTAATAAATTTAATTTGTTTCAAAGTGACTACCTTTTGCAGTGATGCAGAGGCGCAAACGCTTACTGAAATTTTCAGCAATGGGCCCGTAAGTTTTCTACCTTTAATCTATCCTATTCCTGCCGAAGTCATTGTTTTATAGAAACCAAATTTTTGTGTGGTTTAATGCAGGATCTAGACACCAAAATGGATCATACGCTGTAATTATGGGATTGAGATTCGGCGAGTATAGTGCACGCTTTCCAGATGATAGCACGTTCGGAAAATGCGCCTTAGAACCACTCTTCTGTCTTTTTGTGCTTGTGAGCTGGTGCAGTCTTGTTAAAACTCCCACTTTACATTGCCGAAATGCGTTTTGGCTAACCGGAAACCGAACAACCTCTAGAATATCCAGCTGGTAGACTTTTTGATTTATTTTAACGCCCTCATCCAAAGCCAGAGATGTTTTGCTGCTTGCGCACATTTCGCCCCAGACCATGACCGACATCACAAAAATCCATTTTTGCAATATGCAGCACTTGCTGAAGTGCTTGGAACGTCTACAGACTAGATCCTACAGTTCTAAGAGTTATGAGTTTTTGGACGGTAAAGAGCTTCTCATTAATGAAAAGGAATCTCTTTCAGCGTTGACTTGCGGCCCGTTTCAAAAGTTTTCGGCGTCTTTAGAGCCGCAAGAGTTTGTTTTCTTCAGTGAGAAGCTGAACTTTATGGAACTTGTAAGGCTTCAGTCGAAGCTCTGTTTCTGCCATTCGCTACACTGATCGGTCCCTTATTCCAGTTCACGAGCTATCTTTCTCATGGAATCCTTCGAATTTCATTGAACTCGCTTTTAGATAATCTTACGGCTACTGAAAATATTCACCATACGTTTGTGTTCACTTCCTGGGCTTTGACCATCATTGCCAAGCATCATTGAAACGATAGATTGCATCCGACACTGTTTGCAAAGGCACATTAACCAAACGAAGGACTTCATATTGTTCGTTTCCAAGTCTAAAATATCATATCTTTTGCATTATAAAAAAAGCCAAAAATCAGTATGTAAACTAAAAGATACAATATAAAATGTTATAATGAAAGTGATAGACAAACAAATGAACAAAAATTTAAAAGAAATTAATTAACTTCTATTCTATAATATAATAACTTTGTCCGAGGTTTTTTTTTTTTTTTTTTTTTTTTCCCCCCCCCCCGTTTTTTATTTTTAAATTTTTCAAGATAAGGAAAAGGGGGGGGGGGGGAGTGCATACTGATACTGCAGTAATGTGATGACTTATTAGTCTGGCAGCTAGTATGAGAATTCCAGTGCTTCAACATCCATGCTAGTTCTTAGAAGATAAAAATAGAATGAATCCTCTCCTCCATATGAGCAACTACACGCAAATTAATCTTTCAATCTTAAATTTTTGTAACAATTTAAAGCAAGGTCAGTCTCATGGTAAACCAAAAAGTATAATAATACACACAATTTAGAGATGAAATAGATAAATAATTTATTGTCATGGACATTTGGCTATCAAAGAAAAGTATGGTTTTGGCTATGTTGAATTACAATACTCTCAGTAACTCAGCCCCTCAGATAGCCTGCCATTTCCAGAAATATAAAAGAAAAGCTTTACAGGAAAAATAATTCACTGTATGCTAATACTGCCCTACGCTTGAAGTAAACAAACTGCTGCTAAGATTTTGAATTAAATTATATGATAGTTATTATGTAATTCTCTACCATAAATATAGATTTTGCTATCAAAATATGGTCCCTAAACAAACTTCCACTAATTTGGCACTTTCCTTAATATGTCTGTTATTATTAGTCAGTCTGGTCTGATATCAGCTGAATTACAGATAATCTACTGAAGTCTACTTTTGTAGAATTATATGAATTGAAGTTTTTTTTTTCTCTTTAAATTTGTAAATACAGAACAACATTTTTAACATCTCATCATTCAACATAAAAATGTTTACTAAAAAAAATTGTTAAAAAGAAATTTGTATATCAAGTTACAAAAATGGGGAGGGGGAGATGTTTTAACTTACTAACAGATTTTATTAATTTTAACATAATCCTAAATTGCAAAATCTCAAATCTTTTTTTGATTACTCTGCTTTATATTACTGAGAAGAAAAGATGCTGTTGTAAAGACTAAAATATATCTTAAGTTATACTGTTTTGAGACAATGATTTTTTAAATGTTTCTTTAATAGAATTTGCATTATTATCATCATTTATTATAGTATCTTCTACATTTCTGAACATTTTGTAATATGCCGTACTTCATAAGATATTGCATAATCATGGTATTTTCATCAATATGAAGAAAATTAGAGCACTCTTACTTTCTTCAATAACTCCAACATAATTTATATACTGACCCATTTTATGGCAGCTGATTTTTTAATACATATATAAGTAAAAAAAGAAGAAGAAATGTGGCTCTTGGCAGTATATATATAAGCATAATTTTAAAATTTTTTAAAGCAGAACCGAAGATAGAGAAGAGACTCTGATATTTTAACTTCATTTTATTCTATCCTGGGAGGCATGATTTATGTACAAGTAGAAGCGATGAAACACATCGCACAGAACAACACAAGAGAAAATGAGGAAAAGCTAAAAAAGAAAGGGAAAATACTTTTCCCAGTGCTTATATACCATGAGATTTCAATAGGGATTTTCTACATATGTCGACCCAAGCAACGGAATCATATGGATCTTTTAGAAGAATTGGTTTAGGTTAGTAATTTTTTATCCCTTTACTCAGAGTGTTGGAACTGTTGATTAAAGCATTTTTACAGAGCTTTCTATTGCATTAATTAAATTGGAAAAGTGGAATGGGATCAGGAAATAAGAGAATATTTTAGAATGAAGTTAATGAGTACTGAATTGAGCTAAAAATTAGGAAATTAATTAAATTAAATTTTAAAATATCATTACATATATATATATATATATATGTATATACGTTTTGTAATATGAAGGATAAATAGCAGCTAAGCATCATCCAAAGTAAAAATTCTGAGAAATTTTTTTTAAATGGAAGCTCTATTATCTTTTTATACAAATAAAATTATTTATTAAATTTTCAAATGAGATTATATGGATGGTATTCAGTTTTTATAAATGAAATCATTAAAAACTTCTAATAAAATATTTCATAATCACTTCAAAGTAAATTCCATTAACAAATTACCTCATGTTCTGTAAGTCTTTGTCCAATCACACTTAATGAATCTCCAAGCAGCTTGAGATAGGCAGCAGAATCAATAGCAGATGTTCCAAGTGCTCGAGTAGATTCACCTGAATTGTGCAAAGGACTCTCACTACCAATGCTCATTGTGGAGCGACTGATAACCTTGGTAGAGGAGTCATTAGCTGGTCCAGTGCTGATAAGGCCTCCAGAATTTTTCAAGGCCAGTTTCTTGGCCTTTCTTCTCCAAGCCTTAGAAAAAGAAAATGTAATTAATCATCATTTCTTCAGTATCATCATTCATTACAATTTTTTTAAAACAACATTAATAAACATTAGTTATATAATTAGTATGAACTTTATGATAAGTTTAAGAATCTTTCAATCTTTTTCCTTACTAACCATCTTTTCTTTATCAGGCAAGGCTTGCCATGCTTCTCCTAATTTTTTCCCTATATTTCCAAGTCCTACATAAAAATTAGAGTAAATAAGCACATTAGGAAATATTCTTTGAGTCTAAACTTATTTTATTTATGCTTTGAAATATAAAACTGTATATAGATATTGTCAACTATTATCGAGGTCTAATAGCTGATTTCTAAACCATTAGAGATAAAACATACGATTCCAATTGGGAAAAAATGCTTTAAATATTTAAAAGAATTATATTTTATGCTGTTTGAACCAATAAATACATTTCTTAAGAAATTACAAATGCTAACCTATTATAGAGTTTCCTGGTCTTATCAATCACATTTAATAAAATATTTTTGAAATTATAACATTTTAAACAAAAAAACATTCTTTTGCTGTTAAAATCAAATGAGTTCTGAAATACTGAAAATCATCATTTTAAATGGATTTCATAACTAAATTTTAGGTATGAAAGAAAAGCTTATAGGATAACTTAAAAGTGAATTTATACATTGTTGTAATATTAAGTTTAGATTTTTTTCGAATTTTAGATGAAGAAGTGCAACTACTACTTCCAAAATATTTATTTTATTGTATATATATAAATACTCTTAGCCAATCTTTTGATTATTTTTTAGTCTAATTTTTTTTAGACATTTTATTTCAGAAACATATTCTAATTTGCATTTCATATCTATATATACTTTTTGTGCTAAAATGCACATTTTACGTTTGAGTTATTGGAATTCAACTACTTGCACAGGGAGGGGAAAAAAAAAAAAAGAAAAAAGAGAGAGAGAGAGAGAGAGAGAAGAAAAAATATATTTATGCTTTTAAATATAAACAATAATTATGATAGAGTACACATAAATTATCAAAGGCTAAATGAAAATTTAAATCATTTTTATATGATGCAAAATTTTAGCTGCTTATAATAATATGTTATGATTTATAATATTTTATTACATTTTTATGCAACAAGCTATATAAGATTTCTATTATTATTTATACACAAGTGGAATATATATTTTATACTTCTCTATTAAATACAAAAACACTAAAAAAATTATAAAGATATTTTTTTAAATTTCAACAAAACATTTTATTTTTCAAATTGCTCCTCAAAATAAATTGGAATATAATCCCCCATTTAGGTTAAACAGTTACCACTTGGTAGATTTTAATTATAAAGGCTATGTTTTTTTTAATTGAATGTTTTAATGTGTCAACTAAAACACATAATATGATTGATAGGATTATATAAAAAATTTGAATTCATAAATTCTTCTGAAATGCATTTATTGATTCAAATAACATAAAATATTATTTATCCTGCCATTGAAAGCACATTTCCAAGTGAAATTATCTCTAGTAGTTTAGATAGTAGTATTAAATCTATCTGTAGTAGTTTAGAAATCAGCCATTGGACCACAATAAGAGTAGAAATTCTGTATATAAGAGAAATTTTAAAATTAAAAAAGAAGTTTAATATAATAAAAATACCACACATTTTATTAGTTTTTAAACATGAAAAAGAAAAAAGGTTGGAGGAATTTAAGCATATGATTATTTGAAGAGCAAATAAAAATTAAACTGACTTTAAAAAAAATCACAGATCTCCACAAAGGTACTTTTTATACTGTACAATAAATAAATTAGTTATTTTTAAATTATTGTTTTTTTATGTATGACAGAGAAATGCTATACTTTCAAGATAAGAAAATATAAAATTATTTTTCTATATAGATACACACAATTAATAAACTTATTATTTATAAAATTTGCTATCTTATTTTCAAACTGAATTACCATGGAATAAAGTTACTTACTGAAGAAGAAATGATTTCCAGATGTATTTAAGAAGTTAGATTTAGTAAATACAATGCAAACTGATTTTTCTTTATTTTATATTAAACTAAGTCAATTACAAAATTGTTATAATAACAGCAAACAATTTTAACACATGTTGTTAAAGTAACAAGGATACAGTTTAACTAATAAGTTGACATTGTAAAGAAATCAAATAGTAAATAATAAAGTGAATAATCAATAAATATTAAAACAAAAGAAATTGTGAAATCCATTGAAATATGGCACAGAAATAATGTCCGGCTATATTATAAACCCAATGAATCTTATAGAACGAGATATTTAGGGGGGGGGACTGAAGAAATTTAAAATTTGATTCATAAAGAGGATTATACGAATCTGGAGTTTGCAGAATGTCAGTTTTCTTTTAATAAATTAGACATGATAATCACAAAAATGTCATGCTTTTTTCTCCATCATACATAAATTTTTCACAAATAAAATAACAGGAATGATCTTTCCAAAACATTTTTGTAGATGCTGTAATAAAGGTGTTATTCCCTTCCCAATTTTTGCATAAAAATTATAAACAGGTAAGGCAATGAAAATTTTAAGACAGTTAATTACACAGAGAAAACACAGTTGATCTACCTAACAACAATAAGAAAATAAATAGTTTTAGACAATAACTAGTCATCAATCAAATATGAATAGAATATTTTTAAATAACAGTTTTGATTTACTATTTTAATCTCACGATATCCTTGTATGAATTAAAGTACCTTATTTTATTTTTTTTAATAATTCATTTTTAGAAAATCTCAACTTATTGCTTCATTAGAATAGTGTGTCAATTGTACTATATAGTTAAATTTTGACATTTTTGCATCCACTTGAAAAATAAAATTCCTAAAGAATGTTCTTTTCTAATCTTGGTTTTCAAACATACTTTTTATAGCAAAAGTATATAATAGTTCTGCCCAACAAAGAACATAATTTATTTATATTTTTCAGAATCAACAATGATTCTGAAAAATAAGCAAGTTTTAAAAGGAAATCCGCTGTCTGAGGTATTGTTTTAAACACTGAACACAGTTCAAAATTGCAATTGTAAGGAAATAACTTTCTATAGTTCCTAATTGATATGGTAAAACAGCTTAACCATATTAAGCACAAATATTTTATGATCATCCTTCAAAATATAAATGAATGTGAAGGAGGAAGAGGGGAGTCAGGAAAACATCATAATACTAACTATGATAGAGAACACAGGGCAGATGAAGTAAAACTAGTTAAAATCTGATTTTACATAGATTTATGAAAATTAATTCTTTATAACAAGATTTAGATAATAAAATAGCTTATACCTATATGACCAGCAGCAACTTTTTTCCTGTTTTCACTGCACCAGAGCATATATGCTGTCAGAGGTTTTTGCTTTCCAGCCTACAATTTAGTTTTTTTTTTTTTAAAGGAATTATATGAAATATATTAGAAGATAATTTTCAAAAATGTAAATGAACTGAATTAATAAAATAAAATTATTTTTAGATACAAAAATAATGTGATATGAATAACACACAAGACAAAATTAGTTTTAAAATAATCAGTTTAAAACAATTCTAATATGTAAGCAATCAGTTTTAAAAAAGAAAATATAACAGTATAACAAAAACAATAAAATACATTTTTACATAATAAATTCAGAAAAAATTTAATTGATAAATAAATAGTTCTAACTAATTCCAGTCCAATGAACTTCATTTTGTGATGGGGAAACTTCTATAAATAATAACAAAATCACTTACTGATTTTTAAGCTTTAGCTCTAAGATGATGATTATTTTTTCATAATACCGCAGTTGTTTTGGAATGCATTAATATCTTTAAGATTTTTTTCTTCCTTTCTTTTTAAGCATATAATTTTTAATTTGCATCAGTTCAAAATTCAATTTCATATACCTGATGGCACTTCAAATCAAATCTCTTTAAAATCTTCTACAGTAATCATACAACTGAAGATGTATCACAATTATCAGTGAAATCTACATTAATTTTATTATTAATTTGAAAATTCAAAAAAATGCTTTATTTAAAATTATAAAAATTCTGAATATATAGAAAAAATCAGTTATTTAACTAAAATATTCATAACCTGTAGTGCAAATAGTTTCAGATTTATAAACATGAAATTTGGTATACTATTAAAATTATATATATATATATAATAGTAATAAAAACCAAGTTAATAGGAAAAAAAGTATCAAAATTAAACCAAATAAAATAAGAATCCGGCCTGAAGACTTTCTCAAGGGTCACCCTCAGGCAGGCATTAAAAAAATTTTTTTTTTTTTTTTTTTTTTTTTTTTAGGAAAACAAACTAAAATGTTTAATTTTTTGATTCCTCTTGACCTGAAAATCCTCTGAAATTAGGCCTAAGAGATACACCATTTTTACAAAAAAAGAAAACAAAACAATAAATTAGAAGAATACGACCACTAATAAGCAAAAATACAATAACATAAAGAAACCATATAATAACACTCAAACCAATTATTAAAAAAAAAGAAAAGAACATACCAGCAGCAGGCAAATTTTTTTTTTTTTTAACACAAGCTCTCCCATTGTGTTTCCTGCATCCTAAACTGTGATTCCAAAATAATTTAGTTTTGGTTTCCAAATTATTTTTAATTTTAGATTTTTTAATTATAGGTTTTAATTACCTAATGCTAATATTTTTTGGTTACTATATATCAAATGAATTAAATAATGAGTTTTTTATTTGTAAAAAAAAGTATTGATTCATTTCATTGTTGATTTCTGTACAACACATTTTCGAAAAGAAATAAATAAATAAGGAAAAAAATGTTTCATACCAAGTGTATTGTTATACTAGTTAGTATATTAATCTTTCTTTATAGGTTTGTACACATTTTAAAATAAATTCAAAATAAAATTGAGAAATTTAATTGCAGGAAACAAGAAACATGTACAATGGATAGTATAAATATATACACTTCCAAAACATTAAATGAAACTGCAGGCTTATTTCTAATAAAGAAAATCCTCATTTTATTATACAGAATTATTTTTTTTAATGAAATAAGACAGTTGATTCTTTTAATTTACTCCTTTGTTACCATAGATCATACCTTCCAATGATTTAAAAAGGCTCTTCAATTGATATTACTTTCTTAAGATCACAATTTCATCTCTAGGATTCCTGTCTTATCTATACTGCATATTTATTAACAATAATCTTCAAAACAATATAGAGAAAATCTAATACCCTGCCCTTCTCCACACACAAACCACCAATATGTTACAGCTACTAAATCCCTAACTCTACATACAAAAACATTTACTTACTGGTTTTTCCTTTTTGGCAGCTACAGCACCAGTTGAATTTCGATTGGCTGGAGGGCGTTTTTTTGCCGGCCCACCTTTTCTTGCTGGATAAGAAGGGTCTTTCTTAACTGGTTTCTTTTTTGCTCCAGATTTCCCACCTCTTGAGAGGAATGAATCATTGGATTCCTCAGCAATGACAAGACCAGAATCACTTTCATCATCATCACTGGCATCCATTGCAGCTTCACTGCTCTGATCTCCAAATGTGATTGGTGATTCAAACTGGGAAGAAATTAAACAGTTCTTTGAAAAAAAAATAAACCACACTGATAATAATCTACTGGATTACAGTTTTGAATTTAACATACAAAAAAAAAACAAAAAAAAACATTCTTCTTGATGCCAATTATTTTTATCTATAAATTTTTCAGTTAAATTTCCGTAGAATTTATGACTCCCCCCTCCTTTTGAAAAGAATTGCATTTTGAACAAAGTAGATTAAATAACTTTTATTTCTCAATTCTTTAGATTTAATCTTTATCCAGCATACAATTGCTTAGCTAAATCAATTAATGGCAAGTAGATTATTTGTGATCAATAGATAAGTAGTAATTAAACAATGGACTATAGCTTAAACAACTTTAATTTTTGCTATATAAACAAATCAAATCAGTGAGCAATTTCAAATCAGCAAGCCTGTTCTCAGAAGCCATGCAGGCATCTTTACTCATGTTCCAGAACTAATCTGACGAAAAACAAATTTTTGTCATTATGTTTAACCCAGATGCCAAATGCAAATGGTAAACCAATATTTGGTTTCATATGGAAGACTCAGAAGAAAGAATATCATGAAATGAAAATTCTAAATTCTATATAAAATTTCATTTTTTAAAATTTTTTAATTAGTAAAATCTTAGTGCTTTCAATTTTTTCTAAATATTTCATTCTTATACTTTCTGATCTGACTAGTACTGAATTTGTCATTTCTATGAATTACTAAAATATGCCACACTGATATTGTTACATTCAATTTTTTAAATTATAATTTTTTTCTATTATCTATCTATATTAGAAAATAACTTCCATGAAGAAATTATTATCTAAAGAATTTATAATAGGTTCAATTAAAAATAGTTGCTTTAATATAATATAGTAACATTCAAAATATTCTTAAAGAGAAAGTATTTTGAATATTTCTTTTCTCTAATAAAAAGCATGGAAATATAGATACAACTAATATAAAACTGAGCAGTATTTTTATAATTATATAACGTTAAACATATATCCTAATACAAATTTATATATCTAAGATTTATATATCTAACTAGCCGCACTTGGCGACCAGCCGGTTTGCCAATATTAATGCACGTTAAAATTTTAATAATTAAATATTTTATGAAACTCCCATTTTAATTGCTTCTTCATTAAGATATTTTAATATTCATATAATTTACTCATAATATTATAAAGGCCTTCAGCCATAACGTAATATGTATCTCTCTAATTTTCTGTTAGCTCCCGTAGAATTTATGCTTTAAATTAAAGTGGAAATGATTAAACTACAATAAATATCATAATATTTTTTTTACTGAAACAAAGCATTTTTTTTTAAATATGAGTATTGAAAACAGAGTCACTGAGTATTTAAAACTTATGGCCCTAAAGAATATTTTTCTTAATTGATATAATATATCAAGAAGTTTTCATCGAAATATTCTCAGATTCATCATGAACAGATCGATTAATTAACAATGTTTAGTTTTAAATGCATCAAACACTAAAAAAATTAAACAGAATCGTTTGAAATAATCTATCGAAAACATATTAAGCCTTTAAAACCAAGTCTGTATCCGGTGAAAATACTTGTCAACAATCAGAACACAATGCACATACGTGAATTTTCAATGCCAATTATGGTAACGCAAATGCATGAATTTTCTACGCCAGTTGGGGTAACACTATGCAGATCAGAAATTTTTAATTTCCTTTATTCTGTTTTATTTTAATTCAAAAGTACTTCAGAATTAATCTGAAAGATCAATTAATTAACAATGTTTAATTTTAAATGCATCAAACATTAAGAAAAGAAATAGAATCTTTTGAAATAATATGCCGAAAATTTCTTAAGCCTATCCTCTTTAGCGTGGAAAAAAAAAATGAAGCTTTACTCATTTGGCGGTAGGGAAATGAAAAGATATTTTTGGTGGGAAAGTAAGTTTTTAATTAATAATTAAAATTATAATTAAAAATTCAAAAAAGGAGATCCCAGATGCACATTCCCGACCTCCAAGGTATTTATGTGCCAAATTTGGTAGCTGTGGGTCGAACGGTCTGGCCTGTAGAGCGACAACACACACACACACAATGAGCACTAGCCGCCTTTGACGACCAGCCGGTTCACCAGTATTATTGCTTGCTACAATTTTCAATTAAATATTTCAAATAACTTGTCTCTTAATATCTTCCCAAAGAAAATATTTTTAATCTTCAAATTTTGATAGTCATACCAAACTTATACTGTTGTTTAGATTGTTTCGTTCAATTTACTATATATATTTTCCTAATTTGTTGTCATTTCCGGTAAAACTTCAACCTTAATTTAAAATAGAAATGCTGAAATTGCAATTAATGTAAAGATATTTTTTAATGAAACCAAGCATTTTATTTATCATTTTTATCGTTATTTATTTGTTTATTATTATTGAATATGAGTACTGTAAACAGAATCGCTCGGTATTTAAGTCTTATGTGAACTACAAAATATTTTTCATAATTTATGTAATATCTCAAACAATAAATCAACAAAAATTTCTCAGATTCAGCATAAAATTCAGTTTTTAGTTTTGCTTTCAAAAGGATTGAAATGAAATCAATAATAATATTTTGTTCCGGCCTGTAAATATATTTCAAAAATTATGAAGTCTAAATTTAATGCAGTAAGGTATCATATTCTGAGAAATAGTTTGGACACACCAAATTTTAATTAAATGAATGAATGTTTCTATTTTCCACGATCAACTAAGATTTATTTATGAAGTTTTGAATGTTAAAAATTTAGAAAAACTCAACATTTTCATAATCTTAAGCCAATTAAGCTTGAGAAACCTGCGTGCTGATTTTCTTTGAAACGATCGATGAAAAATCTAAAATTATCTTTTTTTTTTCTTTTTTTTTAATTGAATAGTGATATTCAAATTTTCATAAATCAGTCACTTTAAGTGATTGATTTAATTGATTGGAAATTAACTCTTTTTATTTAAAATATTAGTGTTTCAAGAGCATTTTGTTAATCGTGATTTCCACAGAAGAAGCTTTATGTGAAATCAAAAATTCATTATTTATTAGAGCATTTATTGAATCAAGTTAAATAAAATATAATAATTTTCCATTTAGACCATTTTAGCAGATCTGTGTCTTTCTAAAGGTTTACAAATTAGCTGTGTGGCACTGATTTGAATGATTATCCTGTTCATATTAAACAAAACTTGCCTTAAAATAAAACTGATTTATTGGATTAATAATATAGAGAGTGTAAAAGTTCATAAAATAATTTTTCTTATTTTTTAGAAAAAATAATATTTCTTATTTGTTTTATTTCCTACAAACACGTGTCGAAAATTATATTTTTGCAGATTTCATTTCCAAAACGATTTAATTTATTTTTAATTGCAGCTTTAATCAATGTAATGGCAACAGTTTGAAAAAAGCTAATTTTTTCCCATGAATGTGAAACGTGCTCATGCAACTTAAATTTTATTTTTATTTTGTACGAAAAAAATTGTTGAAAAATATAGTTAAAATGTTTATTTAAAAATAGAAATTTAATTTTAAGGTTAAAACATTGGTATCATTTAAAAGATAAATTTTTGATCTTTAACTTCATGTAAAAATCTTTTTTGTGCGGCAATATTTTCGGAAGTTATAGCAGAAACACGCCAAAATTTCGCTTAATTTTTAAATAAATAAAATTATAATTAAAATTTTGAAAAAATAATCCCCAGGTGCACATTCCCGGCCTCCAAGGTATACACGTGCCAAATTTGGTAGCAGTAGGTTGAATGGTCTGGCCTGTAGAGAGCCAACACACACACACATTGAGCTTTATTATAAGTATATATATATATATATATATATATATATATATAATATTAAAACCATATAAAAATTACAAATGTTAAATATGGTTTGCATTTGTTGCCATAATCATAATTTTAAATGGTTTGAAATTATTACCCACATTTTAACTCATTAGCACTTGGTAAACCTACCTCCATATTCCCAGTAAAAAAATTAGTCTCTTCTTTTCCTGATATCTACCATTTTAATCACAATCTAAATTATTCATTAAGGTACAAGAAGTGGCAATTATACGTTTAAAAACATTTCTAGAACTTATCAACACAAGAAAAATAGTGGGATATAAAACCTCATATGAGTACTTATGGATTAAGATTTATAGTAGAAAGGAGCAAATGATGGGGAGGGGGGGGGGAAGTGCCAAACCAACAAACCTGTCTGTATTGTTCCACAATGACTTTTTCTTGTTGAGGAGAATGTTGGACATTTTGCATCAATGAGCCGGTCTTGACATCAACATGGGAGTATCTTTGGCGCACATCTGGTAACTCTCCATCAGATTCTTCAGATGATGATGGAGAAGAAGTTGATGTCTCACTTGAAGCTGAACTCGTGTCTAAATTAAAAGATAAACTAAGGAATAAGCATATTAATTTATAAAGCTTAATGAGAAATAGCAAAACTGTTTAGCTAGTTAATAAAACTATTTGCAAACTATACTCATTAAATAAACTTTGTACCTATGACTCAAAACAGTATCTAAGATAATAGATGAAGTAATAATATAATTTTTGAATGATATATTGGTATTCACTTAAAAAGTTGGAATTTGTATATTAACCACATAACAGCAACTAATTGAAAAAAAAAAAGGAACAAAGATATCATATTCGCCTATTGACCATGTGTGTCATTAAAGCTAGTTTTCAAAAGGCATGCAGGTTAGTAAAAAGTTCACTGATGGCTTGCAATTAATATTCAAGTACTAACAAGTTATACCATCAATCAAAATGGGTAGCAATTGACATATTTTTAATTTTTCTATTGTGAAATAGAAAAATTAAGTAAGTGAAATAGAAAAATTAAGTACTGATACCATTTGAAAAGGAATATGATGAAATACCTTTAGTTAAATCACAAATAGTATCTGCATGTATTTTGATAATTAATTTACAGGTTCATCTTTTTTTTCTTTTTTTTCTTAAACAGAAACACATTTTACCATAAGAGTTGGTCAAAAGAAACTATCTTAAATTTTTAAAAAAATATAAAAGAAAAAATAAAATAATGTGCATATTTATGTTATTTCTTGAATACTATTTGATAATCTATCTTCAGCATACTGTTATGTATTTTGCATAATGAATGTGTTTAGAAAATGATAAATGTCTTATATTAATCTAATTTACTTCACTTATAATTTTCAAAATCTTAGCATATCTAATGATTTAATATGCACAGAAAGATTTAACTTTAGTATAAAATATTCAAAAGATTGTCATTGGTAAAACCATTCTTCGCAAACAGTAACTTGTTAAATATTTATTACTTTAAATTTTTCTGAAAATTTCTCATATTTTGCATTTTCTTCATAGAAATGAATATATTCCTACAACTGAATACAAATTTAAAATGAAAGAAAAAAGAAAAATATCCATCAAGTTAATTTTATCAAGTTATAAAAATTAATAAACAAAATTAAGTCAAGTTTTACTGTCCTCAGTTTGATGTGAAAAATGTAAATTCATAATATTTTTAGGATAAAAGACTGAAATAATTTATCAAATCACAATATATTTATTTCAGTGTAAGAAAATGCATTAATTATAATTTTAATCAAATTTCCATAAGTATAACTTTTATAAATTAAATTTTATAGTTATACTACAAAATAATTAAGATGCAATAATTTATACATTATATGAAAATATATAAAAGAACTTCCTGAAGTAAATTTTACAAACAATAAAAGATGGACAAAAGAGTACTCAGTATTTTAAGTCGAATATGCATCAATTTGGAAGCGAATATTGATTATGGGTTATTAATTTCTACCTATATTAATATTTGTATACTAAATATCCTGTAGATTTGAAAAACTTAAATAAAGAGTGTTCAAAAAATTTTGTTATCATTGAAATGATATTAAAAAATTAGCATTATGATGTTTTGTAAATGTATGCAGCATTATAGGCTATTTGAAAATTCTTGGCAGAATTAATAACAATGTCTTCCAAAAGAATATAGATCAAATTGTTTGGGTCAAATAAAATAATAGTTGCAAATTTCATTAATTTTTAATTCTTTCTTAAATTTTGATTCATCAAGATTTTTAGTTTTATATATAAAACAGCCTACAATGTAACAATTGAAAAAAAATTGAATAGTGATTCAATCTAAATATTATTTTTCCGTCATATTTCTTGTCTGAAGAGTTTTGATTAGAAATTTTAGCTGTGCAGAATTTATTGCAGCTATAAATTAAATTTCTTTCAAATTAATTATGGTGCTAACATTCATTGTTACATTCACATTAAAATATTTGCCTTGAAAATTTCATCTGTAAGATTAAAATTTAAAAAATTATTATTTTTTTAAATAACTATGTAATCTATATGCTGCCTTTTAATTTAATTTTGATTTAATCAGGTCAAATAAAATAGCTGTATTACTGTTTGTAATTTTCATGTACCCATTTCTTTAGAATCATCAAAATGAACAGGCAAAAATTAGAAAATATTTACCAGTTTCTTTGGAAACATCAGAGTCTTGAAGCATATATCTCTTTGCTTCTGTTTTAGCTTTCATAGCATTAGAAGCCCCCATTTTAGGCATAATCTGGGGTCTCTTTGCTCCTGATGGCAGGTTCAAGGACATCTTTGGTATTTTGATAGGAGCAACTCTTTTGTCCTCAAATTCATCATACTCGTCAGAGGTCCTACCTTTTTTCCTTGGTTTTCCTTGCATGTCTAATTCATTGATGTCAAAATCTTCCATTTCCTTGACCTTGGCGGATTTCTTCAAAACTCTGCCAGATCGGGATATCTGAGGAGTCTCCATTGCTGATTAAGATACATAAAACTCCACTAGTTTCACCCAGAGTCTTTGCTAAAATACAGAATGAGTTAGCAAACAGAAAACTAACACAAAAATGATATTTAACTATAAAAATTCTTAATGGGAACATTTAATTAATTTCTTAGGCTTAAAAATTCTATATTAAATTAATATAAATACTTCAGCATCTTATTTAGCTCTTCATAATTCAGTATAATAAGTTTGATTTATACTGTAAGTCAGAGATCTAACTTGGATAAAGTTTGCTTAATAACATTTGTTTGATTACAAAAAATTTTTAATGAGAAAATTCAATTAATTTTTGAGGTTTAAAACTTTAAGGTTAAAACTTTTAAATACTTCATCATATTATTTTATTTTTACAACATGTTTTATCTACACTGTGAGTCAAAGAGCGAACTTAGGAAAATATGCTAATAAATACATAAAAAAGATTTTAATTGCATAGTATCAAATTGTGCAGTTAGGGATTTTTCATTTTGAATTATGAATGAATTATTAAGATTAAAAAAAAAACATTTCTATACTATATCAAAATTTGCAGATTTTACATGAAACATACATGTCCAGAAGGATTTTTCAACTAATACCTGATCCTTTGATCTAATTATCAAAAATGCACATATGCTAGTTTAGGAAAGTTAAAGGACCTGAGATGTTACTAATATTACCCTTTTAATATGGAAAATAATCAGGAAATTTTTTAATTAATAAAAATAATTTCTTAATTAATGTTTTTGGTGCAATTTAGATTTAATGATGATCAAAAAGTACCAAGAAAAAAATCGTCAATTTATAAAAATATACTCAAGTGCATTATATTTATTATGAAAAATTATGATTGTGCAAATCATATGCTATATTGTTTGACGATTAAAATTCTCAAATTAGAGAAGTTTTTTCTATTTGCTTTTTGGTCAGTGTTACAATTGACAAGTACCAAATTTTCTTATCAGACCTTCTTATAACCTATCATGAATTTAAAAAAAAACCATAATAATTTTTTGTTAATAAATAATTTATCTATTAAAAAACAATTAAGAAAAAAATTATGTGGAAATCGTCAGTATACAATGCAAAAATTTAAGTTACAGTACTCCGAAGATGTTTTGGCATGAGATGCCACTGTTTATCATTAGAGTAAATTGAGTAATTATATCTTCCACACTATATTTTAAAAAAATGTTTAGTTTTATTTGTATCTTCTTCAATCAGTAATTCTTAAGTATTATTTATGCACTTACTTCATGTCATCAAAACTGTTGGTGTCATGAGATTTAGCCAATTTTAACATTAGATACATTACATTTTATACTAATAACATTCAATTTTTACTTTGACTAAAGTTATATGATTCTTTTCTATTTAAAAATATTTTTCTTTTCAAAGCTCATTTGTTCTGCATAATAAGAAAGTTTTTCAAGTTCTTAACTGTATTAAAATGTTCTAAACTATATTTTATTTTCAGACTTACTACAGAATTTCCCCAAACATCTGTTTAAGACCAAAAGTGTGTAGCAAAATAAATCCAGGAGGTTAACAACGCTTTTTATCATCATTTTTTGAAAGATAGTTTAATACAAATAAGGACATTGTTTTATAATAGGAATCAAACTAAAAAATCAAACTCTCAAATAAATTTATAGATGTTAAAGCAATAAATAAATGTTATAAATGTCATCAGAACTTATTTTTACATTAGTTAATATAATATTAACAAAACATTCGATATGTTTTTAAATTTAATTTTGCAATTTATAATTAAAATTGAAACATTAATATAAAACTTTTTTTTTTCTTTTTACCATATATTTATATATTTGCATGCAACAAGAAAATATTAGGCAGTTAAAAGTTTGATATACAGATGAATGCAATTTCTTGAAATATAATAACAAATAAATTCAATATCATTATTTAAACACTTAAAAAGTAGAAAATTCTGCTTCTTATGTTTACAAACAGACATTTACCTTTTAATATTTGACGAGAATCACTTAAAGAAAACAAAATAATATCTAAGATGGCCGCTGAAAACATAAACCTATGCTTTCCAAAACAGCGCAAAGAAGCTTTAAAAATAATGCGGAATTCCAAAAATAGAATATAATCCCTTGGAAAACTAAGAACAAATTTATTTACACATTATTATTACTTTCAACATTTACAGTTGTTGGCATCATAACAATGAATAACGATGCCAAAAATGGCTAAAAAAATATTTTCAAACTGCATTTTGCAAAATTATAATAATAATAAAAAATCACTTATGACATCATTACTATGTTTTTAAATTTCAAATCTACATAATTGTTGAAATAATATTATCTTTCCCAAGATAGATGAAAGAATGCGTAAACAAATAATGTTATATTAAAAAATATAATTTTTTAAGCTTTATGCCAGATTTTATCTATGCATTTAGTTTTGATTTGCTGTTAGTCTTTTGAAAACTATATCAATGCAATGCTTATTTCAAGCAAATAGTATTGCTGTTTTTCTTATAAATAATATAGTTTTAAAGCTTAATTGGAAAATAAGGCAGAAATTATCTTATTTTCTTTATTTTATTCAATCAATCACTTAAAAAAAATACTTTCGACCTAGGCAGTTAAGGAATCCACCTCAACTCTCCCCCCTCCTTCCTGAGTTTATAATATTTTTCTATCCGTTTACATTTCGCAACGGCGGTTGTCGTTTGTTACATGTGTTGTCATTTAAAATTACCAACTTGTCATTAATCTATTTTATTGTGTTGTAACATTATAAAGTAAGTCAATCCTTGTTTAATAACTTTGAATAATTTTAATCCAATATTTGTAAATGGGTATTTTATTTATCTCGAAACAATTTGTAGTCAGCAAGTCAAGATTTTTTCTGAAAAGTTGTTGAAAACGAACTTCTGAGAAATATATGTGGATTTTTTCAACGTTTGTGCTCATATTTTATATTAAGCTATAGTTAGAAAGCTTTCACTTCTGATTTATTTTGCTTTTAAGTAAGGGACTATTGCAAAATGGTTTTACATGTCTTATACCTTCCATTTGATATATGTAAACAAAACTTTTATTTGATATTATAACCTATTATTCATCTATTAAATTATTTCTTTGGCTGTAAATTAGTTCAAAGTAAGGATTTGTAGATTTGGTTATATTTTATATTATATATGTGAACTTATTTGAAATTTCAGTATTTGGCGGGCTTTAAACATGTAATCGAGGCTCTTCCGATTTCCAACGTTTAAATATCATCACTTGTTAAAAGAAACTAGAATTAAAAATATTTGCTTTGCATGACTTTTAATCATTTGTTTCTTTATTTTTCGTGTATGATTAATTGTACAGGTCATGAAATTTAGCATTAAAGATCCGTTTTTTATACTTTTGCGAAGATTAAAAAAAAAACTTGAAACTTGAGTTTTCTTTGCTTATTTGTGACAAAAAAAAAATTGATTAAAAAATGTTATAGTTTGTTTTTAATATTATTTCATTCATTCTATTTTTTAAAAAAAAATTTTTTTTTGCATTTAATTACATGTAGTTATATTTGCTTTGAATAATTGATAAGTAATAATATATTCAATTTTTTGAAATCTTGAATTTATTACTCAGTTTATTTGATTTGGCAGATTTTTATATTTAGCATCTTTTATTAAGTACAGAATATATTACTTGTAATTAAAGGCAAAACTGAGCATTAAAAGACAAATAAAAGTTTGTGTGAAACTTTATTGCAATTTGATATTAAAATTTAGTTTTGTAGTAATGAAAATTTCTGTGTGTGACATGTTTTTTTCCCCCCAATCTTGAACATTGATTTTTGGAAAATTTTTATTTTTGATAAAATTTTTCAGATAAAATTTCTTTTATCTTTGAGAAAATTCTTAAGCATTTAATGCAAATTTAAGTAAAAGTAATCATTTCAGAATCGTTTTGTTTTAAGAAATGGTATTTATTTTTTTAAAAATTGATATACATATGAAAAATGCAACTAGTTAATTGTTGAAATAGGTAATTTTTCATAAACTTAATGATATATTAATATGGTCTAAGCTCTTTAAATTCAGTAATTTTATATTGTTAATCATGCAGTTTTTCATCTGTTTCATAGAATAAGATTAATATTTACTAACCAGTAATAAAAAAAAATTATGTACTTTGTGTCAGCATTCATGTTTAATGATAATTGTTGTGTTAATATCAAAATTTTCCTATCAGTATTAAGCTGTATTACAATATTATTGTACATGGTTAAAATCTGCCCCCAAAAGAGTCAAAGAATTGCAATTTTCAAATAGAAGTCTTGTTAAATTTCTCTGCAGTTTTCTATTAGAAATTTTTCTCGTGTAGCATCAAAAGAAATTCTATTTGATGAAAAATATTCTGTTAGCAACACTATGTGCTGTCATAATTTATAAATATAATATTAATGTAAAAACTTCCTTAAATAGAATTTTTATTGCATTAATTTGAGTTATCACTAAAATATGAGTTTCTAGTGCTCAAAATTGAATCCAAATCATGCTTCACATTGAAAATTTCAAATGAGTGTAATGTTCGTTTCAGTATCTTGAGAATGATTATTTTTTGACAGTTTTCTCTCACTAAGGGGTGAGATGCGGAAGGATGTACTTTTCCGGAATTGAGTTTACTGTTAGATGTAGACATCTCCACTTTTCATCTCCCCCCTCAGCCCTGTTTTGTCGAATTAAACCCATCCTAACACACGCACAGAAGCACGGAGGGTTTTAGAATCCATTGGCAAATAATAGATTATTGAATTCGTAATTGGTTATGTTATTTTCAAAAAGTTCATTCGTATTAATCAAGAAAAATCAATTAAATTAAATATGCTTTTCTATATGGTGGGTTGTAGGATTTTAAAAGAAATTGGGATTGAAATATTTAGATTGTGTAAGATTTGCATTGCCTGTTAAGATATATTCCTTAATACAGGTATTCTCAAATTTTTGAACATTACAATTTACTTCTTAATACCAATTCCATAGTAATCTACTTCATCCTTATTGTATTAGATTTTCCCAAATACGATCAGCATAAAGAGGCTATACGAGACAAAAAAAAAAAAACATTTGTGAAGAATATATATATTACAAAAACTGATATTAACCATTATATATTTTGATGCAAATTTTGAGCCCACTTCACATTTTTCCAAATCCTGGAAATACACATTTAAGATGTAGCAGCTATCCATCAGAAATTGACTTGTAACTTATAATTTGAGAATCCCGTCTATAATAGAACATGCCAAAAAACTCAATGCTATTTCATTGTTTTGTCAGTAATTGCAAGAATCCATTATAAGCTTTTAAAGGATAAGTAAAATTTATTTTTGGAAATATTATAGTTTTATTGCATATGAAATATCCTGTCAACTACAATTTAAAAAAAAGTTGCATTCTTTTGAATGTGTAAAATGCTTTTATCAAATGATTTAGAGTAGATACTAATTTTTAATTTTTGGTTTTCTGAATATTGTGTTATTATAAATATATTTAATGTTTTTTGTTTTTGTTTTTTTTGCAGTTAAAAGATGTTTTATGCTCATTTTGTGCTAGCCAAGAAAGGGCCATTGGCCCGAATCTGGTTGGCTGCACATTGGGATAAAAAACTTACTAAAGCACATGTATTTGAAACAAATATTGAAAGCAGTGTGGAAGGTATCCTTCAACCTAAGGTATGATTTTATATAGAAAAAACATTTTAGATGTTTGATTTGTCTTGAAACAATTTTTGTTACATTTCTTGTTACTCTAGTAACTCCTAGATTTGTATGAAATCTGCCACTTTCCCATTGGCAAATTTTCTTGAAATATATAAATTTAGCTCCAGGAAGTTTGTGCCCATTTATCAAGCATTCTGTATAACCTGGCAGTATTTTCGCAATATCTGCATTAACAAAACGGTAATATTTTTCACCATTAATGTGTTTACTGCTGATGAGTATAAAAATAATGTGAAAAAGTGCTTTAAAAAATTTAGCTTTGTTGTAGAAAATTTTTTTAGTTCAGAAATAAAAAAGATATTTTTTTCCAATGCTGTAATAATTGTATTTTTAAAAATAACATCAATTTGTACTTGTGTATTAATTATATGACAATGATAAATTTTTTGACGAGTAATCGCTGGTTGTAATAAGCGTGGCATCTTTGATCTTTTTGTTTTCTTTTTCTGTTTAATTGCTGGCATGCAGTCATTACAAAGTACATTTTGGATTTATGTAATGATATATGTTAAACTAATTTAAATCCTAATTAATTTTCTAGCTTTTATCTTAAATTGGCCTATATTACTTTTAAAATTTACTTTTATTTTCTTATCTAAATCCTGCCTTATAATTTAATTATTTCTGTCATCCATTCTAAAAAATTGACGATTCTATAATGTTGTAAGCAAAGAGATAAAAATTCCTAATGTCCATGCTGTCCAATTCCTAATGCCCATACATCCAAAGATACCGGATTCTCTTTCCTGAATTACCACATGTCATAGAAATCCTTAAAAAAATCTGAGTTAAAACATTGAGGTGGAGAAAGTTTCTGATACTTTCCTGTTGTGTTTTAGTATGAACAAACATGTTCCACCATCATTTCTTAAGTATTAAATATGATCTCCCATGGGAAAAAATAGAAATTAAGTTCCCAATTTGTCTTCTTGTCGGCCATGGGTTTTAGCTGCTGAATAAAAAGTATACAATTTCTGATTATGGATATTTTTGTATAGTTGCTTATTTGGGTTGTTACATAAGGTAAGTGCAGAAATATTTTATTTTTGGACCTAGATATTGTGAATAACCTGAATATTACGAAACTAATCTAATGAATAGAATTTCGGGTCCCGGTGAATTTATTAAATTAGGGTCCCAAGATATACATTGTAAATTTTTCTGACAGATACTCATTCCTCATTAATTCCTTTATCCTTAGGTGAAAATGGCTTTACGAACATCAGGACATTTACTTCTTGGCATTGTAAGAATATATTCCCGCAAAGCTAAGTATCTGCTGGCTGATTGTAATGAAGCATTTATAAAGATTAAAATAGCTTTTCGGCCAGGAGTTGTTGATTTGCCTGAAGGTAATCGTGAAGCTGCTGTAGCTGCTATAACTCTTCCTGAAGTATTTCATGATTTTGATACAGCATTGCCTGACATAACGCAAGTATTTTTGTTTAACAATGATAGCAATTAAAAAATAATTCTGTGATAGAAAATGAACTTAGTTCTTTTTTTCAATTTACATTAATCTATGAATCTAAAAGATTTTTAATTATGTTGTATCTGTTTTGATTTGTAGAATAGACATGGATGCCCAAGTTAGTTTGAATCAGAGTCGTGCTGAAGATATAACATTGAAAGAAGATTATGGAAACCTAAGTCTAATGGCTGATGATGGCTTTGGTAATTTTGATAAATTTTATTTTTACATTTTAAAAATTGTCAGTTTACTGTCATATAATATTGTTTCAAATACTTTTAAACTGTAGAAAGTGTTATTTGACTCTTAAATTATTAAAATAGGCTCTTTCAATACTTGAATATAAAGAAATTGTTGGTATTGATAATTATTTTAAATCTTTGATAATTAACAGTATTTAAAGTGTATTTCAAGGTATACTTATTTATTTCATGTGTATGAAATGAAGAAACAACTATATGATGTATTAAATGCAAAATGATTCTTTTAATTCATCAACTTGAGAGTTTTAAAAACTATTGGTATTGGAGTAAATTGAGTGTATAGTCAGTATTTTATTTAATGATTTATTTGTTTAATACAAGAATTTGCGGATTAAGCCTCCTATTTTCTAATATAATGTGACTACTATTGTGAAAGAAAAGGAGGGAATATTGATGTCAGGTTTTATTCATAACATGGTTATTTTGAAAGCTAAGCATACAAAATGTAAAGATGCAACAGGCATATATTTTTGACTTTCAGTTCATCTATCTATACTACTATATAAATCTTAAAGTTTATATGGATAGATGGATGAATGTTTGTTAGTCAATCACGCCAGAACTGCTGAACGGAATTGGATGAAATTTCTCGCAGAGATAGATTATAGTCTGGAATAAGACATAGGCTACTACTTGTTCCGTTTAATTGAGTGGTTAATTTTTTATTAATGAAAAACTAATTTTCCCGCCAAAAGTCTTTATTTCCCCACCGTCAAATGAGTAGGGCTTCAGTTATTTTTCTTTCCCACACTGAAGAGGCAAGGCTTAAGATGTTTTCGATCGATTATTTTAAATGATTCTGTTCATTTTCTTAGTGTTTGATGCATTTAAAATTAAAGATTGTTAATTAATCGATCTTTCGAACTCCTTCTGAAGTACTTTTAAATTAAAATAAAATAGAATAAAGGAAATAAAAATTTTCTAATCTGCATTGCATTACCCTAATCGGCGTAGAAAATTCATGCATTTGCGTTACGCCAGCTGGCGTTGAATATTCACGCATGCGCAGTGTGTTCAGATTGTTGACAATTGTATTTTCATGTTAATTAAAAGTTTAAAAATTATGTGTATTATACTATTGTAGCTATCTCAAACTCGATCGATAAATAAAATAGACTTGACTTGATTTTAAAGAAATACGGACTTTATTTTCTATTTTGTTTTATTATATATTTTTAATAAATTTATTTATAGCTTTAAGTGCATTGTTTTTTAGGTTATTTTAATTTTTTAAAATTTGTTATTATTTGATACTTTTTTAAAATTCCCAGAAAACCAAATCTAATCTTTCGGAGAGGAGTAATAAAGCTCAGGCTTTGAAAGTAGCTAGAAGACCTGTTAGCAATTCTAGTGAGTACTTGCAGACTGTCAAACCTCCTCCAGTTGTGGGATACAAACAACGACGCTTTGTAAAAAATCATGTTTAGGCTGGAGGAAGGCTTCGTATCAGAGAGTTTGGCAGTAATGTTATAAAAGCTACCATTATTACAGGAGATGCTAAAGGAGGCAGTGTTTTAATTAACTGCATACCTGTTATTCCAAACAACTTGCCATTTTGTTTCAAGAGATTGCAATTTCCTTTAAAATTGACTTTTACATTGAAGATCAACAAATCCCAGGGCTTAATGTTGCATACATTTAATATTAGAATAAAAATAAATGTTGAAATTTTCTTGTAGGTCTTTCTCAATCAGTTACAAGTTTCTTGATTATATCACATCAGACTCTGCTTTCAACAACACGATAATGATACGGTTTGATAAAATTCTACATCTTGATCAGACCTCAATTCTCATACATATGCATCAAAATTTCCATGTGAACGAAGTCGCAGGTAATGGCTAGTACTTAAATAAAGCTAAAGTGTGTGTTGGCGCTCTACAGGCCAGACCGTTTGACCTACAGCTACCAAATTTGGTACATGTTTGGAGGTTGGGAATGTGCACCTGGGATCCCTTTTTTAATTATTAATTAAAAACTAACTTCCTGCCAAAAAAATTCTTTATTTTCCCCACCGCCAAATGAGTAAGGCTTCATTTTTTTCCCCACTTAATCAGGCTAGGCTTAAGATTTTTCGGCTGATTATTTCAAACGATTCTGCTTATTTTGTTAATGTTTGATGCATTTAAAATTAAACATTGTTAATTAATTGATCTTTCAGATTCATTCTGAAGTACTTTTGAATTAAAATTAAACAGAATAAAGGAAATTAAAAATTTCTAATCTGCATAGCGTTACTCCAACTGGCGTAGAAAAATTCACGCATTTCCGTTACCATAACTGGCATTGAAAATTCACACATGCGCATTGTGTTCTGAATGTTGACAATATTATCAATGAAAGATTCTTGATTTAAATTATTTTTAGGTTATATGCATGCTTTTGTAATTAAATTGCATTTATGTTAGTTATATATTTTTTGTATATGCTTATAGTTTTAAGTACATCGTTTTTTAAGTAGTTTTTTTTTAACTTGTTTTGAATCGATTATTTTAAATGATTCGTTCTTTTTCTTAGTGTTTGATACATTTAAAATTAAACATTGTTAATTAATTGATCTGGTCATGATTAATCTGAGAAAATTTTGTTGACGAAATATTACATAAATTAAGAAAGATATTCTTGAGTGCCCATAAAGTTTAAATGCTCAGTAACTGTTTTCAGTAATCATATTACAAAAAAAAAATGTTTCAGTAAAAAATATTATTATATTAATTGCATTCCCACTTTAATTTAAAGTATAAATTCTACGGGAGCTAACAGAAAATTAGAGATATACATATTACATTATGACTGAAGGCCTTTATAATATTATGAGTGAATTATATGACTATAAAAATTTGAAATTTTAAAATATTTTGATGAAGAAGCTATTAAAGTGCATAAAATATTTAATTATTAAAATTTTAACGAACATTAAGATTAGCGAACTGGCTGGTCACCAAAGGTGGCTAGTATATCATAAAATGCGTTAGTTTTACACACACACGCAGGTAATTTATGTACTTTTATAATACATTCTGTTTCAGTATTTTTTCTCAAATTAATGTTGAAGAATCATTTTAAAATAAAAATCCGTTAAATGTATTTTTAAAATTTTATAAAATTATTATTTATATTTTATAAAGTTTCTGCAATATTTTATTCAATTTTGAATGCGATTCCTTTAGCTGTGATAAATATTTGGACACATAACATGTATAAAAATTAAATTTTATGAAAGATATATAATTAATTTCTCTTGATTGAAGAATTTCCTTTTATATCTGTGCTCTATTTTTTTTTTCATTTATTAAAAGTTGAAACCTAATAAGAAATTTGTCAAGTGAGTTTAAATTGTTTGGATTACTTAAATTTAATTAAGTTATATTGGGGGAAAAGATCATTTTCAATTTTGGTTTGTAGAAATTATTATATTTCACAATTAAATACTGTTCTGTTTCAGTTTTAATACATAAACAAATTTAAAAAAAAAAAAGAAATCTTTAAGATGCTGCAAGAAAAGTTTATATTTTTTAACTTTTTGATTTGTCTGTTTTCAGACGATATGGGATTTGAAGAACCTGAAGCAGCTCGTGATGCTACTAATATTGAAGATGGCTTTGATGATGCAAGTCTACTTCTGTGTGAAGACCCTTCCCAAGAACGACCAGATGAAAGTGCACCAGGAGTCAGTAATGCTAGCATTGTGAGCAAACCAAAGCTTTCTCTGGATGCTCCTCTCAAAGATGATGGATTTGGAGGAACAGTTGGTGAAGGACTTCTAGGTAAAACTTTTATTCTTAGCTCAATAGAACTCCTTAATTTTATCTGTATTTTAGGAATTTTCTGTATAACTCCAGACTTTTCAAACTTACTATTATCTACAAAAGCTATTTAAATTACTAAAATGGGATATTTACTGTTTGTATTATTGTTTTAAATTTATTATTTAACTTAATGTAATTTTTATTTTTCTGAAATTTAAATGCATTTAAAAATGTGCTTGTTAATGGTTTGATCTTAGATTTGTACCTATTTCTTCTGCATTTCCCTGAATGGTCTTGGCATTCTTCAAATTTCCTTCCCAGGCTTTTCTGTTTTTCGTTAAGGATTTTCCAATTCATAAACTTTATGATTGTGAAATCCTTTTCTGGGCAATTTCTAAGCCTGTGTCTGATTTTTTCATGCATATGTAATGGTTTATCCCAAAAAGATTTTTCATGGTTTTGTTATTTAATCTAACTTTAATTTCAATGCACTTTGATCTTTGAATTACGGAGAACTTAACAAACCTGGATCTTAATATATTTCTGATGTTTCTTTTAACATATATGTTCCACCAGATATGTTGCTTAAGATCTTTCTCCCCCTCCCAAATTTTACAAAGATTACTTGGTCTTGTTTTCATGCTTTTAACAGCATACACAGAAATAGATATAATTAAATTTTAGTAAATAAGTTGTTTATTTCCTCTTTTGATAGCATTTGATTTATTTATATTACTAATACAAAAAAATTACAGGAATTGTAATTTGATTATGAATTTCTGATATTATTTGACTTAAATTGTTTTCATAGCCTGAATATTTAAAACTGTAGTAAACAATTCTTGTTTCTTGGTGGAATTGGGTGTTAAATGAGTCTTAAAACATTGCATTGCATTAAGGTATTTATTATTTAGTTAATTATTAGATACATTTTATATGCTTCTGGAGATATGTCAGGCTGTTCGAATGTTTCAGAATCTCTAGCGATTATATCCATATCATTAATGAATTAAAAAATTTTATGGATTTATTTTAAATAGTTTTTTATTGATGAATCAATCATTGATCACCTTTTGAAAGACCAGGTTTAAGTAGGTTCAAACTTTCTTAATCGTAATATATTAATGCAATCAGTGCTATTATTGGAGCAAAAAATTATTTTTCATTTGCATTCCAAATTCTTTATTGTATCTAGTTTTAAACTTTTTCTAAAGTATTGATATAATATATTCAGGATTATCCGAATATGGATGAAGTACTAATAAACTTCTGTAATTCAAATTGAATTTCAGATACTTTGATGTCATATTAAAATTTTTAGTTAAAGGAAAATTGGATACAGTATTTGAAAAATATAGATTTCTAATAATAAATAATACCGACTTTTCTTGGTGATTTTTGCTAGCTCGTCATTTGTAGGTTTTTTTTTTTTTTTTTTTGTGTTGTTGTTGTTGTTCTTATGCAAGAGTTATGTGAAATGCTACTTCTAACATATTCTGAAAGTGGAATTTAATTTATTGTTACTTTTAAATTGCAGTATGAGTGATGTGGTATATGTCATGAAAAAATTGTATGGAATTCTCTGTTAAGCAGAATGTTGCATCTAGAGCCCCCAAATTTTGCTTAGTTAATTCTTGTGTAATATATATTTCCCTAAGAAAGAGTTTTACAAAATTTTAATTGCATTTATAATTGAAATTTTGCCATTTTCTCTTAGTGAATTTGAAGCTTACTATTAATTAGCAATAACCATTTTTATAAAATTTTAAATAAATAAATAATATAATTTTCAGTGGTTCAAACTTTATTTCTATACAATTTTAATTATACTACTAACTTGTACTTTTTTTTTTTTCATTTTAACAAACTGCTTTTCATTTCTTTTTTAGTAATTGCATTTATGTATATGTGCATTGCAGCAATGTTACATGCATTTTTGTGGGTGTGCATGTCATTGCTGCAATATCATTAAGAGGCACATTTTGAAAATGAAAGATGATTGAATTGAGCCTAAAACATTATCATGCTTCAATGTTTTATGCCGGACATTTCAAACTGCTTAAAAGTAACTCTTTTTGGATGTGTTCCAATTATAATTCAATATATTGGAAAACAATTATTGATGTTTACATTTATTCTTATTTAGTTTTTTTTCTCTTAAATTTTATTTTGACAGAATGAGGAATTAAAATTTATAAATGGAGATAGATTTTTCAAGTACTGTTGTCTTCATTTCAGATGGTGAAACCGGAGGCCTGTTTGAACCAGCTGGTTTGTTTGATGATGCTCCTTTGGGTCCTGTAGAGTTAGACAATACTGCTACAGAACCTACAGTAAATGAAAATATAGAACAGCCTTTAGAGAAACCCATCGAACAGCATGCTGAAGACGATAGTGATGACGATATGTATGGTATGTGAATTCTACTTTATATTTTGTTTTAAATAAGCCTTGCTGATTTCAAAGGTTAGATTATTAATCCTTTGTATTCACGAAGAAATCATATTCTACAAAGTTAATGTGGAACAGAATGTGTTTTGTATTATTCAAAGGAGAAAGTGTATTATTTAAACAAACCTAAATATTGTTGCAATTATAAGGAATTAAATGAAGCAGTGTTGATTGGAAGTAATGAATAATACATTTAATTTGCTTCATTTCTGCACCATTGCTTTTATTACTGCTTAATAAATAAACATTGATACAGTTTTTTTTTAGCTGGTGTTTTTTTGGGACATTAAGTAATGCAACTCTATAAAAAAGTTGTATTAAGAAATGCAAGGTTTCTCGACGTCTCTTATAGAATGCTCTTTCTTTTCTTTATTTGGATTACTCCAAAACAGAATAGTGATCCCAAATGAAATATGCAATAGGAAAGCAGTGATTATAAGTACTATCAAATTTGTCATGCATATAGTTAAAGTACTCTATTTTAGTCTAAGCTGAAATTATAATATTTGTCTGATAAGGGTCAGACAAATCTAAATTTGAATATTATAGATAAACAAATCTTTATTTATTCCAATAAAAAATGCATTCCTAATATACATAGAATCTAATCATTCTGTTTATCCAACATTATTACCTTTTCCCCCAAAATACTGCCTATTTGCTTATAAATATTATTTTGCAGATTCTTTGCTAAACATTTAATGAAAGGTATAACATTTTGTTGTATCATTAAGGTGTCTAAGAAATGTTCTTATAATTGAACTGTTTTTTAGATAATATGGTAAGTGTTAATAAATTTTTTATGGAATCATAAGATTCTTACAAAGTTTTAATTCTTACAAAGATTAAATTTTATATAAGCTTACAATGTTGCTTATTATTCAAGAAGTTTTATTTTTCTGTTGATTGTATTTTATATCCTTATTTATTAATGTGTTTTATTAATTCGAAGCATTTAAATATTGTTTAATATGGTATTACAGATATGGCTCCAGGATCCATGGGTGCCCCTTCACCTCCCTCTTCTCCTGAATCTCCAGGTCCACCGTTAAATACTGATGGAAATGCTCCAGAACCTGAATCTAGGGTAACTGACCTTGAACCAAGGGAAGAAAACCCTCTAGATCCTTTACCAAGAGGACCAGATCCTGCATCTGATCCAATACAGGATATGCCACCTCCTCCGCCACCTGAAGAAATGCCTCCTCCGCCTGTTCCTCATATCCCAGCTCTCGACCACACTACTTTGATCAATAATGATGCGGAAAGTTTTGCTCTTGCTCCATTGGATGCTACCATTGTTCATGGTAAGAATTCTGGTGCATGATAAATGTGTTGTATTGTGAAAATTAGCAGACCTTTTATTTTTGACGGTTTTTGCACTCTTTTATTTAACTTTGACTGTTCATAATCTATTTTTCCTGATGACCTAGAGTTTTAGAATCTTGTGTATGTTTACTCAATGATAATACTTATCTTAATAATTCACTGTTGATTCCATCTGAGTAGCATTGCCTGGTACTAAATTTAACAAAAAGAATGATTTCAAAAGTCTATATATAATATTTAAAAAAATAGAAAATAGTTTAAATAAAAAATAATTTTATTTGTATGCTAATTTAGGTGTTTTAAAATGTATTACTGTCATTTATATGAAGTTGCCAGTTGACTCTTAGAATCTGCTGTGATGTTACTGTTTTTGATATTTTTATTAAACTAAATTTAAATATAGTATATAAAAGAACTATTTGAATCAGTCAAGACTATCAAGCTTAGAAATAAAATGATAATATGAGAATAATCATTTGAAAGTAAGGTATGAAATGGACATCTGAATCAGCAGATTAATATTTGGCAATGGAATTTTTTTTTTTTTCAAATTAAAGAGCATAAAATAAGGCCCCATTTCTAAATTAGATATTATTATCATTAGTAATTTATTTTTATTTTATTATGCATAAAACAATTATACATTAGAAAAAAATTGAAATATAGAAATGTTATCAAGATTATCAAATTAATGACATTTTATATTTTTGGCTGTATTTGCAATGTATATTTTGGCTGTATATTTCAAACTCAAATGAATTTACTGTTCAACTTAAAAAAATTAGTTATTTAATCTTATTTTTAATGATCAAGTTTATAGCCTTTGAGCAAAAATTTTTATAGAAATGGTGGGAGGGTAACATTTATTTCTTCCTTCTAATTACCTTTATTTATGAAAAACTTATGATTTGATCTAAAAATGGTTAACAGTTTTTAACTCTTTAACATCCAAGCACTTTTCAAGCGGTGTTCCCTATAACATCCAGACTTTCTCAGTGTGTCTTTGGAAGGCATAGATTCTTCCAAGCTGAGGGACAATTACCCCCCACACTCCGAAGTAATAAATCTGTCGACACTACCTTGAATAATTGCCCTGCGGTTTTCAACAACAAGATTCGTTTTCTATCAGCTTAGGAGTTTTATTCTGATGTATTTATATTCTTTTAGTGTGAAGCGTTTCGCTCTCGTATTTGTGGGGTATTTTTTTTAACAGAAAATATGAAATTTATTCTATAATTGAAAAAATAAGGGGCGGGGTTGTAAGTTTTATGTTAGGCTTCCAAACCATTTAAATAAAAACGCTGTACTAGCAATTTCAAAACATCTTTATATTCATCTAATTTTCATTAGGTTTCAATTGTTTCGATAGATGAGATAACATATTTTTAGACTTTATTTAATACTGAAATACAAATATATATGAAATAAAATTCGTGTGTGTGTGTGGGGGGAATTACTCTGCGAAATATATTTTGAAATTATATTCCTTCAGTTTTCAGCCTGAAGATTTAACACATTTACTATTACATTCATCATAAATATTACTTTTTTAGTGTACACTGTCATGCTGAACTTCTGATTTTAAAATGTTATGTGAAGTTTTCAATAGTGTTGTCAAGTCAAGCTAAATTTTTGAAGGAAAGTTTCATATAAAATTTCCATAAATGTACGCATGAGGGAATCATTTGCAAATTTTTGATAATAAGTAAATTATATAACATTTTTTGACTCCTCATCTCCATCTCTCCTGTTCATCTGATCCTCATTAGTTTCATCTCCTGCTTCTTTGTTTAGAATAAACAAGACAAGCTAAAGTATCATTTTTTGGCCAACCATCATCTTCGCTGACAGATCATAGTCACTTTCATCAGAAGCAAGTAAAATTGCTTTAATTTCTTCTTCAATGTGTTCACGATTTCTTTTACTGATAATGAAGAAATAATAAGCGTTTCTATACAAAAATTACTCTGATAATACAACAACCCGATTCACAGTATATAAAATAAAGAGTAGAAATTAACAATTGAAGAGAAATTTTCAGAATGGCATTTGAAAAAGGAAATCAGTATTTATATAACTTATATCACTCTGTGAAGGGGACAATAAAGAATACTCCCAATTTTTTCTGGTTTTTATTGCTATTTTGAAAACAGTAGTTTGTACTTGGCCTCGGAAATTCCACAGTCCTTTGATGACAGAATAAGACGCTTGGAGTGTAAAACGACTTCCATCTACAATAACAAGAGTCGCTACACATTTTGTGAAAAAACTGCAATGTGAAAAGGCGGCATTGACAATGCAATACTTTGCCTTTTAAATCATTACAATAGTCTTAATACTGAAAAGATCTTCTGATGCTTATCTGAAAAATAAACGACTTGTCGGTATCATTATATATCATTCATCGTTAACATGAAACTTCAGTGGAAAATTTTTAATAAATGGCCATAAAATCTTTCCAATTTTGTGCAAACAACACATGCAAATAGAAACTAAAACCCTTTTAAAATACAAAATATGTGCTAACAACCTATTTACTGAATCCCTCCTCAACCCCTACCACCCTAAGGCACAGGGGAAACTACTGTGAGAATCAGTGATTGTCAAAGATAACGAGGACCTACTGGAGTGTTTACTAGAGTAGCCGCTTTTAATACCCATCTCCCCTGAAACAGCTAGCAGCCGCCTCAAACCGACCCACTTGGAAGTTATAGGGTAAATTCTCAAACCGTCCGGCTGGAATTGAGAGGTTTAAAAAAATGTGTGTGGGGGGGGTTAAAGATAAGATTATGAAAAACCATGTATTTAGAAAACTGTTAGGTATTTTAAAACACCATTTAATTATATTAGTTTATGAAATTATTATTTATTTGAGTAACATTCCAGTAGTATTTTAGGCATTTATATAAAAACTGTGGTATATTGACTTTATTTTGATATTGTGCAGGTTTACTTTGTTAGTATTATTTTTAAGTAATTACGATAAATGAGTAATTTTTAACAAAAATTAATGGAATTTTTACATTCTATTTTACATTCTATTCTATTCATAGGGGCTGAGAGAACAGTGAAAGCTAAACGAAAAAGGAAGCTGGTTGTTGATGAAGTGAAAAGCATATCAGGTGAAGAAATGAAATCTCAGCTCTCTGATACCACCGACATAGTAGCTACACTAGATTTAGCTCCACCTACTAAACGACTTATGCATTGGAAAGAAACAGGAGGCGTTGAAAAGCTTTTCTCTTTGCCAGGACATCGGATTCTCTCCAAGACTCTTACACGAGTGAGTTTCTGTATTTGAACTTTCTTTGAAAACTGTTTTTTAGATTTTTTTCCCTTATTGATGTTCATTTTTAAATTCAACTGTTACCAATAACTAAGCCTACTTAGTGCTTTGGATTTTTGACTTCAATTTTATACACACTTTTAGTTTTTCATAGTATAAGCCATGTATGTTTCTTGTGCAATAATATGCCAAAATTTAAACTCAAATATGATTAATTATATTGAACTAGGATTTCTGTAGGACTTAAAAAGTTCTTAAATATCAAAATACGTTTTGGGACAGTTTAAAGGAATCACAATTTTTGTTTCAAGGCCCTTTATCCGTTTTTGAGGTCTTAATTTTCCCTTCGTTTGAGCACGGTAAGAAAATTTATGAAAGTGAAAACTGATTCATCTACAATGCAAAATCAAAAATTTCGAGGTGAATTGTGATTTTTATAAAATTTGGGCAATTTGGTGTTGAATACAAATAATAAATCTAGTAATAGGAAATAAAGGGTGGTGTCCATCGTGTTCTGAATGGTGCTTGAATGTCATGTTGAAGTATATTCCCTTTAAAAAGGATGTAAATTGGCTTTGCCAATTATTTTGGGCATCATGAAGAATGCCCAAAAATTTTCAAAATGTCCGAATTATATATATTTTTTTATAATTTAGTTTAGTTTTGTTTTATTTAATTATTTATAAAGGCAAATATTTGATTTCTATTGTAATCTAAATGAATATTTTATGTACGATTATTTTTGTAACAAACTTGTTTAGTCAATATCACATCAAATCATTATATTGCAAATTACTCATACCTTACCTTAAGAAAGTGATAGTAGCCTTAGAGAACCATTAAAAAAGCCTAAATTTTTATGCAGGAAAAGAGTGAGAACCTTCTGAACTTATAAACTACAAAGCATTCAGTAATATTTTCGACATATCTGTTCAGGGAAAATCACTAATGGAAAAAGTAAAAATGAATTTGTTTATCCTACAAATTACTGGATGATACAGAAATCTTTGAGATTGGTTTTATTTTTTATTTTCTATGAATTTTTAACACTTCTATTGAATTATTTTGTTTACTTTAGATTTATTTTTAGAAATATGCTTTGCATTTTAGATATTCACAACATTTTTGGATAAATTATTATTCTAATTGAATTTTATCATGGAATTTTAACTTTTATATATGCACAGAAACTACTTCTGAAAGTTCTGTACTTACACTTTTTCTTACCTTGCATTTGGTACAATTTAACCAAAATTCGATGCTGTACCATAAAACATAACCATCTAATTCATACCTTTGGTAATCAAAGAAAATAAATTTTTATTAAAAAGAGTTTGAGAAATAAATATTGCTGTGGTTGATTGATGGGGGGTATCTTTATTTGTTATGCTGTTTGTTTATTTAGTATGCTATTTGAAGCATTATGTATTTCTGAAATACATTAATAAATATATTACCTTTATTGTCTTATACGGAAGTTTAGTAACTTTCTAAGTCATGTTAAAAGTTTTTACATAAGATTTTCTTAGAAATCCTAACATTTATAATTGGATATTCTTCATTTTATGATAAATTTATTTGCAATTTTTTTTCTGTTAATATGTATATAATATGTAAATTAATCTGTATATAATATTCACTTATACAATTTGAGAATAAGTCAAGCAGGTAATGAATATTAATATGTTTTAATGCAAATATTTGGGAAGAAGCTTAAACAAGAACTTGGGAAGTTTGTGACTGTCTTGTTCTGTTTAAATTGGCATATAGTATAAGCTTTTGTTATACTGTAGAGTACATATATGATCATCTTGAAATGTAATCCAATTTTATATTATAATACATGACAAATAAATTTAATATTTTGGGAAATTTTATAAAATTTCTGTGACCTTTTAATCGTCAAGCAGTCAATTATTTTTATTTAGTAACGTTTCACTCAGAAAACAATTTTTTATAATGATTGAATTTTATTTTTTCTGATTAGAGTTTCGTAATACGAAGAATATTTTGTGTATGTTAATTCGAGAAAATCTGTAGAAATAAACGCAAAATTCAAAGTAATTGGGCCTATAAAAATCTAAAATTATTAAACAAATCCCCCCCCCTTTTCTCTCTCTCTTTTCTTTTACAAATGCTGTGAAAAATAAGGAAGGTTTTATTTATAATTTTAGATATATTAAATAATTTTGATTCTTGAGTTGCCTTTCTTTGTTTTAAAATTAAATGTTCTAAAAAAATATTAATGATTTATGCTAAAAATTAATTTTTAAAAATTGTAAGTACAAGTAATATTTTCATTATGAAAATTATATATATTATATTTTATTAAAGTATTTTTTTAGTTAAAATATTAATTATGGAACATTTTTTTATCTTAAACAATGTCAAGCATATCAACTGAGGAATGAATAAATATGAAATAGCTGTTTTTTTTATTTGTATCAATATATTTTTCATATTTCACTATTTTATGTACTGTTAGGCACTTAGAACATTCATTTTTTCAGCTCAAATATGTCTCTTACAAATGAAAGCTGCAATTTAAAATTTTGGAGAACTTGATTTTTTTTTTTTTTCTTTCTTTCAATGGGGAAACAGAAAAATACAAAAATATCTTATAGATAGATAAATTTACTTAAATTTAATGAGGTTTTAATTTTTACCTCACATTACATCATGTTTGTGTAAAGAAGGATAAGTTTATTTTGGATTTATAAATTTATTTCTAATAGTTTTCTTTAAGGAAGCTTTTATCTTCTAGGCATATTTAAGACATTTGACTACTCGATCAGTAGAGAATGAAGTATATGGTAATGATGATGAGCAAGATGAACTAGACTCGGAGATTGAAAAAGGAAGAGATGAAGACACATCAGGTATGAGATTTGTTTTTATAAAAATTTCTTACTGAAGCCTTTTAAAAAAATTAATAATTTTTATATACATAATTTTTAAAAATAACTCATTGTTTCAATTATCTTTAAAAATCAGAATGATTTCTTTGTTTTAATTGAATGAAAACTTCAGATGTTAACTTTCTTTTTGTAATGCATTATAATCTATTTTAAAATGAATATATATTTTTCAAAAGATTTAAGAATCAAATCAAATTTGTTCTTTTTCTGTTTGTCTGTAATTCTGTAATTTGATATAAAAACCATAATAGATAACAAAATTCTTTTCAACTTTAAAATCGGCTTTCTATGAAAAAAAAATTAAAAAAATAGATTTTCAGTTGAAATGTGTGTTACATTACTATTCTTTCAGTGGGTAGCAGTAAGCGCAGGCGGTTGATGGAATCTGAACAACTGCCTCATGACCTGTCACATCTAGATTCGTTCCATCTCGACTCGTCTCGACCTTCATACCCTAATGAGCCCAGCCTGCCTCGGGCTTCCTTCACCAATGAGCCTAACCTATCTCATCCATCATTAGATGTTCCAAATTTCATGCCTCCCCAACATCATCTCTTCCCACCCAATTATGACCAGCAAATGATGCCTCCGCAGGTAATGCAGCATGGACACATGGTGCTCCAACCAGATCTGCACCAGCTTCCTCACATTCCACAAATGATGGACTCTATGGTATGTGATGGATAATATTGCTATTTTTTTTAAAAATCGGTATGAAATTGATAAAAAAAATAACTCAAGAGTCAATAAATTGACTCTTGTTAACCATCTTCCTGCTTACTTTATTGCACATGAAGCATTGAAAGAGAAACTATTATAATTGATAAAAATTCTACCTTGAGATTTTGATGAATCTCCATGCTAATTTTCTTATCCTAAATTATAAGATTATTGACTTGCTTTTGAGATAGAAATTCTAATTGTGGACTTTGTTGGCCTACCTTAGCAACTCTTTAAGTAGGTTTACTGCCCTTAACTATATTAAGATCCATTTGTGTAACTGTAATTTTCACCATTTTGCTGTTATTGTGAGGAATTTGCATATAATAAGGAATTCGATATTTGTTCTCTTTACTAATTTTTATCCAAAGAAGTTTGATTTTCTTAAGAATCTTTAAATCTCCCACAACATGAAATCCTTCTTCAAGCAAAATAAAAGCCATAAGAAAGCAAGAAATGAAAATATGATCTTTGTTTAGTGATGTAATGAGATTTATGAGTTTCAGAAATGAAAGGTGATTCTTAAATAATTTTCGGTTCTAATTCAAGTTGCTTGACGATTTTGTCTTGCTATAAAAGGAGGAAAAGTAACAACAAAGAAAATAAATTTTTCAAAAAGGCAAATTAGACCAAAAATTGGAACCTAATTTTTGCTTAAAGGAAAAATGCTCTTCAGTATTATAAAACTTTAGATTTTGAAATTTTATATATCTTAAAATAAAGTTTGATAATCTTTTTGATTCTTCTTATGTTTATTTAGTATAAATAACTATAGGAATCCACTCTTCATTAAATTACGTATAAATGTGTTAGCAAGATTTATATAGTCGTTTTCAGATACAAAGCAGTATCGGTATCTGAAGTTTCAACAACCATAAACAGCTGTTTTTTGTAAATGTTAATATAAAATAGTTCAAAGATATTAAGTTTATTTGCTGATGTTTCAGTTTGAATTTTAAAAAATTGTATAAACCTGATTGTGAAAAAATTAAGCTAATTTGTGTATTTTTCAAATTGCAAAATATCTCAATATCTGGTTAAAAAAAGAGTATCTAGTTTTAAGAGATCTTATATCATTTACTTAACCCCTTCAGGACAAATGATATTCTCCATTGCATAAATGCAGTAAAAAAACCTGTTGATACATTGAGCTTTAGGAATGAAATGATTTTTATAAGATTGCATCATTAATCTATGCATTTTTCTTCAAAAGATCAGTCCTATGTATTATATTTCTCTCTCCAAGTTCTGATTGGAGTTGGCCAGATGTCTGTAAATCATTTATTTTTTGTAAATACAAACAGAAACACATGTTGTTTATGTGAATTGAAACAGATGATCATTTTGAAATGGCTGTCATAATTTATTCTCTTATTTGGGAAAGGATTTGTTTTAATAAGAATCTCTGCTTCATTTGTATGATCATAGCTATAAGACTGCTTATCTTTCTGAGAAAGTCGAGGGGGGGGGGTATGCAAATTTATGAATGATAAATTATGGTGTTTTTTCTCATGACAGTAACAAAATATTAAGTTATTCATGGTGAAATAAATGATTAAAAATTTAGAAGATATCTAGGTTGCACAAAGCAAAATAAAAATAAAAAAAAAAAGGAAAGACAGCTATGAATGTAAATTGGATAATTTATGGCTCAGATAATATATCAAAAATTTCTAGATAATTCTGCCAATATGCATGTGAATTTCTAGTAAAACATTCATTAATTGATGGGATTATAAAATCTGAAATATTGTCACCAGTATAATAGACTGCCTGGACTATTTGTTAAAATCTTATTGGATTATTCATCCTAGAATTTCATGTTAATCATTAACAATAATGTTGCAGATTCAATATGATCTTCATTCAAAAACTTTATTTATTAATAATTAAAATATTTGTAATAATTTTTGTCTTTTGTTAATATTTCTTTATTTTTTCTGATATGAATTTCATGTTCACTCAAGCAATTCCAGTATTACAGCTGTGATTCCAGAAATTCATGAAAGAGAATAAATTATTTTTTATGTAAAGTTAACTAATTAAATAAAATGCACTTTAAGAAATTTTCTACCGTGAAGAAATTTTATATTACATTATGTGAATGTATATTTTTGAATTTTTATTTTAAATTATCTTTAAAATTATTATTCTTATTTTTTAGGTAAATCAAGGTCCATCTCTTCAGTCAATTACACCAAGCATACACAGTGATGCTCTTCCTGGTGTAACAGACAGTGTCCACCATTCTGTTATTGAGCCTGTCTCACAACACTTACATCCAAATGCCATGGCTCCAGAACACTTACAACAACAACAGCAGTTGTCAATGGACAAACAACTGCCACCTCACCCTAATCTTAATGACCCACTAAATCAGCAAATGCTCCAAAATCAGCTTCAGCCGAATACCAATGACTTTATACCTCATAATGAGAATGGAGCTCATCCAGATACAGAGCAGAATCCTCCTCCTGCAATAAATGGCCAAATGCCACAACATAACATTGACGACGATGCAACTCAACCACTCTTGGATCAGTATCCACAGACTCAGGAAAGGCATGAAGCAAATAGCTCTGCTCCATCAGAGTTGCTTCAAAATGAAGTTGCAGCTGCCCCAGCAGTTGATAAACAGGCAGAAGAGCCTGCTCTTCAGAATGGCATTGATCAGCCAACAACTGATGCACAGTCTGCTTCAAATCTTTTATTTGACTCTCTAATTGGAGACATGCAGACACAACCACAACAACAAAACACATCCACATTGAATGAATCATCTGATATGCAAATGCCCCAAGATAAACAGAATGAATTTATGGGATCTGATGATGAGGATGATTATGGTGCACCAGCAAGTGTCGGACCTGTAAGTGCTCAGCATATAATTTTGATTTGCAATCAACATATATTAAAATATATAAAATCATTTAATTCATATAAAAAGAATGCAGTTTTTAATTTTTTAAAATTATAGTGTAAATTTTCTCCACTGATAAATGTTTCATTTTTAATTTGGCTATAGATAACATTATACCTCAAATGTTGAAAAAGACATAAAACTGAAATAATTATTCCTTCTTGATGTTGTATTTACTATGAGGTTTATGGGATTTTCAAATTAGATACAAATTTTACAAGCGATCCAATCTCTTATATGATTAATGTAAGTCTATGTGGAAAGTATTGGAGTGCCATTTGGTTGTGTTTCGTATTACAGAGGATTAAATTTTTAAAATCTAGTAGTAAATATATGTTCTGTAATTCCTTATGATGTAAAAATTCTCTAGAATAAATTGTATTGATTTTTTAATGCTGTTTTTTTTTAAATTCAGTATTATCTATATAAGGAATTCAGAGCTAATTTATGCTTATTGGGGGTTGGAATTTACACCATGTGAAGAATTTTATTGCAAACTGCATTTTTCTGCACTAAGAATTTTTTAAAAAATATTTAGATGTATCAGACTTTTAGTACATTCTGTGTAAATATCATTGTCATATTAAGACATTCTTCAATGATTGTAAAAATTGTATTGATGCAATTTAAAAGCTTGTTTTAAAAAATACCTTAATTTACATGCCTTACTGCATCCCAGTTTGCAAAAATAAATTATTTCATAAGATTAGTGGTCCAGTTTTTAAATTAGTTCAAGGAAAAAACATTTTCATTGAAAATTGGAACTAAAGTTTGGCATGCATTTTTTGCCATCCTTACTGTGTTTTGTGTGTGTGTGAGATAGAGAGAGAGTGAGTGAGTGAGGATTTTTAATAAATGGTCTTAGCAAAGTAGAATTAATAAGTTGAAAATTTAAATTTGTATAAAATATTGATAGAAATGGGTTATTTGAATCTAAAAAGAAATAAGAATAACAAATAAGTTATTTTTCTAATATATTTGTGCTAATTTTAAAATCTTATTGATTGTAATAGTTTTTTTTTATTTTATTATTATTATTTTCAACTTTGTGTAAGTAACTATTTTGTGTAAGTAATTGCAGTCAAAGTATTAAATTATTATATAGTAATTTTTTCACTTAATTTGGTTTTTAAAAAATCAATTAAGTCTAACTATACACAAATATTTCTTTATACTCGTAAGAAATATTTTAGATTTTTCAAATTTATAAAAATGCAGGACTGTAAGTTGCATATTAATTTTTTTATATCTTCGATAATTTATTGACTTATTTCTAATTTTTCTGCGTAAGTCATGATTTATTTTGTTTCTCATGCTTTTCTTTTAATAATTTAAAAATAATTTATGTAAATGCTTATTGCTTTTTATTTTCCATTCCTTTTTATTTTAGAAAGTGTTTTGTTGACTTTAATTATTTAATGCTTTGCAATTCATTGTTGTCCAATGAATCTCAGATTCTGGTTTTTCTTATTATGTACAGTATCCACTCTAATCATGGTCCAATAACTTATTTCTAAATTCGAAAAAAATATTCCATTTGGAAAAATGTTTTAAATGACCTAAAGAGTTATATTTGTCTTTTGGGACATTGAATATACTTCTGAAAAAAATTCATCTAAATTCTCATTAAGATAATATAGTAAAATATTCTTGACATTCTTAATATTTTAATTGAAAAAAAAATGTTAAGTTCTCTTCAGCACCTAAAACTGATTGAATTATGAAGATTTGAATATCACTATTTTAGACCATTTTACTTGAACTTTGAGTGAGTTTTAAGCCAATCAATGGCTATTTCAAGCAAATATTGTCCATTGATTGGCTGAAAATAATCAAACTTGTAACTTTATAATTTGGTTATTTTTATAAGAAACTTTTCTTGATCAAAATATTAGAATATCAAGAACATATTACTGTAAGTGATTACTAGAAACTGAAAAATTATATAAATATAAATTAGGTAGGTATTATATAAATAAAGGTATTATATATATAACGTATATATAATACCTTTATTATATAATACCTAATATATAAGGTATTATATATTAGGTAGGTATTATATATATAACGAAATTTTTTTAGTGGTTAATAATATCAAACTTATATACCATATAAGTATTTTCGCAACTGAATGTATATCCTTATAGCTAAAGGTTTGGTTTAGAATGTATGTATTTTGGAATACATGTATTAATTTTGGTTTTACTTCGGCCACAATTAGAGTGGTCATCCTGTATAGAAAGGTAATAGAATTATATAAAATTTTATTTTATAGAATAAAAATACGTAACAATCATATTCATTTAATTTATTATATTCAATATTTACTAGTTTTGTACTTCATTTTCTTGAAGACAGATCTAGCAAAATATTTTTATGAAGCTTGACTATTAATGCATATTTAGAATCATCTGTTAGTTTCTGGCATTTATAATTTCTGAAGTTGAAAAACATGTCTTTATTACAATTTGCATTAAAAATTATTCGAAAGAAAATACAATATTTTCATGTATGCATTACATGTATTAATAAATCTAACAATTTTCTTAATGCATTTTTCAATATTAAAATTTTTGTTATTGATGTCTATATTTAGAAATAATATATAGTATGATATTTGTTATTGATGCATTAAGAAAATTTTGCTACATGTTTAATAAATCATTAAAAAAAATTAATTTTTAGATTTAATTATTTAATACTATGTAAATATTTCTGGCCATAAAATAATTTAGACTTTACAACCATTTTTACTTATGGTTGAGTTATTTGTAATATTAATTGTATCAAATATAATTTTGTATTGATCTTTGTATCTGCAAATAGATTATGCCAGATGAACAGATGGCAGATGAGACATATGAGCAATTTGAGGAGCGAATATTGACCAAAAGGACGACTCATTTGTTGCATGTTATTCATAATGCATTAGACAACAATAGAAGTATCAGCTTCTCTGAACTTGTGAAAAATAACAAAAGAAAACAGGTAAGTTCTTTATCAACTTCCAGGGCTATGAGATAGGTAGCTTACATACTGCAAAATAATCCTGCATTTACCTTTTTATCTTTGATTATCTCTGATTGTTTTGAGCAATTTTTTTTTATCTCCTCAGAGTAAATTATTAGATCTCCAGATTAAGTTATTTGTTTTTTGTGACATGTTTCCTCCTTTTGAAATCATCTCTACTAACAACAAAGGAGAATATGTGAGTATGTAGGTTGCCACTCTACAGGGCAGATAATTTATCCTAGAGCTATCCAACTTGATACATATATATTTTGAGGATGAGGAAAATGCACACTTCTGAGCATTTTTTTAAAATTTTAATTAAAAATTAAGTGAAATATTAACATTTTTTCTCGGTAATATTTAAACATATAACATAAAAATTTTCTTATCATTTAAAAATTCAAAAGAAAATTGGTTTTTAATATCCTTGTTTAATTGTTGCCAAAATGTTCCCCTAGTTTTGGAAATGTGTATTTATAAAACGCTAATGTATGTGGCACAGAAACTGCTTTTATTACTTAGTATGGAATGGCAACTCGTAAACATATCAATGTACAAAAGTTTCAGCAGACTGCTTTATTCTGCATTTTTACAGCTGCACTTAATTCAATTCGACATGTCATTCTGTCGTAAGATGTAAAAGAAATTATGAAGTAAATTTTAATCAGATAGTTTAATAGATGAGAATGAAAATATGCTTAACCGTCACTATGGATACTCGCTTTGACTTAGGAAATAGATGACTTCCAATACTTTTAATTCCCAAAAAGGATTTTGCATTATCTTAAAACTCAAAAAATTATCTCTTTAATGATATAGATTTCTTTTCTATATAGTTTTTTTTAATTTTTTTTATTCTCTCTTTACTTTTAATATATTCTTCCAAGTTTAATTTACATTGTTATGATCCCTTTAATATTAGGTTTGAAAAAGCTTTTAAAGAACAATGCTCACTTAAGTTGCTTTTTTAATATTATGAAATTCAAACTCATCCATTAAAATATTAAGTCACAGGCCACTATACCACCTCCATGAAACCAAAGATCTCTAAAAATTCTAAAAGCAATAGCAGGTTCCTTAAAATCCCAAAAATTGTAAATTTAAACATTTAAGAATATGATTAGGGGAGACTTGATCTGCCTTGCACCAAGGACATTAAGCAAAGATTCTCTGACTGTTTTGGAAGGTGAAGGATTTGGTGTGTCCACTCAAAAAATGAGAGAGAACCACTACTAACTAAAGGTTTCTGCCATCAATAACTTTATTTTTCACTAAAATGTGAAAATCAATTGCACCAGAAGGAATTTTTTTCCAGTTATAAAAAATTTCTAAATTCTGTTTCTTTAAAGAAATAATTTTCCAACATAAAGGAATTACTATTCACAAAGTAAATATTTAAATAAAATTATGTAGCTTTGTAAAAAAATTAAAGTTTCAAATAATTTCTTAAAACTGCAAACTAAATTTTGTCATAAATTTATAATTTTTAATGAATAATAGAAAATTTAATTAAAGATTTTGAGTAACAATATGTATTTACTACACTGAATAGAAAAGTAGCAATTTCAGACAATGGATTTAAATTTGGATTCATCGTTTAAAAAAATATTCAAATTTTGATTCAGTTTTTAAAGTGACAGGAAATCTTAAAATAATGTAAGAAAAGGATATATTTTTCATTATCATTCTGTATATAAATATTTTTTTCCCTTTGTTTGAACTATTTTAAATTCATTCTGTTAAATCTTGGAGTAGCTGTGTATTGTTTGCTTGCACAATAGAAGCATGATTTTAAATTATTAATATATATATATATATGTATTTCATTAACTGTATCTAAATCCTTTCTAAGTCCTTGTTTAATATTTGTGTGTAACATTTTGACTAGAATCTATTTAAAATTTTAAATTTTTCAAACTTTAAATAATTTTTTTTTTTTTTTTTTGCTTTGTTTATATTGATTATCATTAAAAAAGTCAATAGTACCATTTGTACTAACTGAGAATCTATTATGCTAACTCTACTGAGAAATTTTTGGTTTATATGAGTAACACGTTAACCATCACAAATAATATGTAGGCATGTTTTACATGAACACAGTTATTCTTCTTATTACATTGATAATCCTTTGTTCAAATTTCATATTGATAAACCTGTTAAAATCTAATTTATTCTTTTTTTTTTTCAGGTGGCACAGAAATTCTACACATTTTTGGTTCTGAAGAAGCAACAGGCTGTTGAACTTGAGCAAAATCCATCCTATGGAGATATGATCATCACAAGGGGACCTAAGTACAATGCTGTATACAATGGCAATTGAATTCTTAACAAAAAACACTGCTGAAAAATAACACAAGCGTTGTTTTTTCGAATATTTAAGATAATGCCAAAAATGTGCTAGTCGGCAGTGAAAAAAAGTTACTATGCTTTCTTTTAAAAAATGCACATCTTCCATTTCATAATTTGGGGTTAAAGGCAGCCTCATTGTAATTTGATAAAAAATGACACTGTATTTTACAGTGTAATCTATGTGTTTCTTTAATTCATATTAAGAATGTAATATGTAATTATTTTATTTTAATCATGTTTTTAGTTTCATTTATTTATAAATTCACCTTTTACTAAAGCATTGATATTTGAGTTTTATGCAATATAGTTTGGTATTACAAATTGTAATACTAGTATAATGTAAATTTTTTCATTTGTTAATTCTGAGAACTATTGATTGAAATTTAAGTGTGAATATTTTCATGTTTCTGTCATCTGTTTTTATATGTGATTGATAGCTGTAATATTGTAAAAAATAGTTTTGTAATGTCTTTTTATTTTACTTCAAAATGTGTTCATTTAAAAAAAATTCCTATCTTTGAATTTATTAATAGAAACTAAATCGTTTTTTACTTCCCAGTCTTGTTAAACCCTCATTCAATCCGATAATTAAGTAGAATATATTTGAAATTCTGCTATTTCTCATCTTTTTAATGAAATGTAATAATTTTTTTTCATCATTTACTATAATAAGAATGTTTACTTTTGAATGTGAATCAAACATATTTTTAGTTGAATTTCATTCTAATCAGAAATTTGTTAAATAAGTAATTAAAGAATTAATATTAATGAAGATCTATAATTAAAGAATTTTTTTGGTTTGTTGCATGGTAAATTTAATTATATAATGCTGCATTTGCTAGAAAAGTTAAGTTGCTTTTTTTGCATAAATAGTGCTTTTGTTTGATTTCTACAAGTAATATATCTTGTCCAAAATTTAATTTTGAATTTTTATATTTCATTTTTTCCCATGCATGGCATGTTTTATTTTTAATGCTTAAAAATATGTATAATAAATTAACCGTTATTGTCCGTATTGATTATTTCGGTAAATATATCAATAATTTGTTAAATTTGCATGCAATTATTGAAGTTTGAACTGCAATATTATAAAATGGAGGACATATTTTCTGTAATGTAAGTAGATAATTAAGTCTTAAAGATCTGTGAAATAAAAGAAATAGCAATTATTGGAATAAAATTTTCAGATAAAAAAAATAAGCTTTGCATTATAACTCTGGAAATTTTAAATTTTGGAGAAATAAGCCTCTTAAGTGTAGAAGAAATTTTGAAGTAATCACTTTTTTTTTTTTAAAGAAAAATATATGAGATGTAAAGATGGAAGCACATTTCTTATATTTATAGAAGTTAAAATAGGCTATCATGCATTTCATTCATTGCTATTGGTTCTAATCTATAAGGGGATAAAAGAAATGCAAAAATAAAATCATATTTTCAGAATTATTCAATTTGATTAACAAGTAAGCACTTTGATTTTGACTTATAAATGAAGGAAAAAGAAATTCTTTTCGCTTGTAGTTGCTGTAATTAAAGCATGTATTTATTTAATCACTGACAATTATTCTATTTTCATATTAATTAATTCAGTAGCAATGCTAATATTGGAATCAGTAGTAGCTTGCTTTCACTGCCTTTGAAGGAAAATGCATTATTCTATGAACCATCAATTTTATGAATAGAAATCTATTTTTTTATTGTGAAGTGTATATATTATGATGGTTGGATGTTTTAACAGATTTTTGCTGCTGCTTTCTTTTAAAATCGAATCTTTGTACATATGCAAGAGTATCAACCAGTTATCTCATCATTGATCTTAAATGTTAATAGTGCACAATATGAAGTCCTCATCAAAATCAAATTTAAATCTCCGCAGCTAGATTACACGTTACTCGATTGAATTTATGTGTATGAACATGCAATATTATGTTATAAAATGTATTAAATAAAATTTAATATTAAAGAATGTTGTGTATTTTTTTCAATTAAGTTTTATACATGAATTTTATAACTGAATTATGTGATAAATATTTAACCAGATGTGCAAAACTTTCTACACATTGGCTTTATGAAGGACCTTTTAGAATTAAGCCTTTACAGCCAAATTTGATGTATTGATATTTGTTTTAAAAAAAAACATATAGGAATCTTTAGCCATTGAAATTATTTTCAGACTTTTCACTCTCCCCCCCCCCCCATTTCCTCCTCAAAGAAATATATATATTCACATGTGTGCTATACAATTGATGCATGAAGTCATGCACAAAAGAAAGAAAATCTTGATACAAATATTTAAAAGCACTGACAGTTATTTAAGCTTCAAGATGAGAAGATATTTATTGTTGAATTGTAATTCAAATATGACAAATTTATCTTTTAGTTGAAAAAGAATTACATTGAATATAAATGAATTCCTGCATTGTGAAATAGTCTATCACATACAACATGTGTTTAAATAATGAGAAAGCTATTTACTTTTATTAACATAATATTTAGAGATGTTAGACATCTTTGTTAAATTCTCTTCATTCATTTTACATGTCCTAAAATATGTATAAAAAATGAAAAAATAATTTCATGTTTCCAGTGACAGTTCCATTTAGTATAAGAAAAACATTTGTTTATAGAAATTTATATTTAAAAAAATGAACTAAAAAATTACCTTCATAAATAGTTAAAAAATAAGTTGCTTTTAGAATTATTTACTACATGTCCTCATAGAAACAAATAGTATTCTTAGTAACAATTATCAACTTTTTAACTAAAGACATTCAAAAATCTGGGAAATTATGATCGTAAAAATCTAGCAGTTCAATTGGCTCTGAAATGCCAATGCTTGCATACATATTTTCTAGGAGTTTCAGTTAACTTTAACTCTGGAGGAGTACAAAACAAAGTATGTTTTTATTATTAATTAAAAATAATTTGTCTCACTGTATCATTTTGAAAAGTTACAAATATCTTAGGCTGTGCAATATTAAAAACATTGATTTAATTTAGTTAAAAGTTTGGCAACTTATTGCGATACAGATCATTGCTTTACACATATAAGATTACAATTTAATTTAGGTATACTTACAGGTAATGGAGATGAATTATTTGCAGAAGATATTTGCTTGATGTAAAGAATTTCAGTGATTTGTCTGAGTCAATAAAAATATTCTTAAAAATTTTAGAAGAATTTTCTAAACCTAAAATACCATATTAATTTACTTTCCTGCTTTCAAACTGACCTGTTTCATGTTTGAAAACCTATTTCTTTATGCGTCAGGAATGATCTTTTGTAAAATTATGTGTTCTTAATGACAATGCAATATTTCCAGAATTTGACTATTAGTTTTAATTCCATATTAAGATAATTCCACCTGTAAGAAATTTGAGATATCTTAAAAAGAGAAAAGGATCAAAATATTTTTAATATGCTTCTATTTGTGAACTAAAGGAAAAATTTCAAAAAACTGGAAGTTGAATAAAATGTGCTATTGAAAATTTATTTATTACATTCATAATATATTATTCTTTTTAAGTCACCAGATTTTTAATAATCAAATTTAAATCAAATTTTTTTATTAATTAAAGCAAGTTAATTTTCTTTCTCAGTCTTATTGTTATTTAAAGAGGACACTTAACATTTTATACAGCAGTTCTAAAATTTATATTCATAATTTGTTGTAATATTGCCCATATAATTTGTCTTTGAAATATATATTTGCTCTGAAACAAAGTATAGATGAATATAATTCTGCAAATACAAAATCCTATACTCCCCTTCCTTCAAGATTTACACAACAGCCTTTTGCAAGCTATCCATTGACAGACATTCAGAAAACATCTTATGTAATTATTCGGGTTTATTTTCCCTCTCTCATCAATAATTTATAAATAAAAAGAAAATTCAGGACTATTCGTTTCATATAAATAATCTTTTATTTTATGTAATTCTATGATTATTTTGTTATTATTTGATATAATTTCAAGGTTTTCTTCAACAAGTCAGTTGATAGGGTTTAATGTTTTTTTACAAAACGTAAGTTTTATTTTAGATGTATAAATTTCAAATATATAAAATTACAATGTACCTACCTTCTCCTTCTCTCTTTCTTTTCAGTTTTGCAATATTGTAAATTTCTGAATTTTCCATTGAGTTTTGAAAAGTTGATACTGAAGTTAACATTATATATGATATTTTTATTAATGACAACATTTAACCTATAGCTGCTAACAAAATGAATGTTTGGAATTCAATAGTGCTTAAACAAATTTATTGAAGACTTCTTTATTGTTTAATTCGACTATTTGGAATGTAAGCATAATATTCTATCGCAGCATTTAGAAAGTACAAAAAGTTTTAAACTTCACAACCAGCTGTTAATAATTATGATCATATTTATAGCTGTACTACGGATATTAGCAAACTGCGTACAGTAAGGCTACAAACAATATTTGATTAGTCTGATATGAAAACTAAATGAAAGTGATTTTAACATAACATAGCTCATGTACTAAAACCTTATTAAAATATTTCAAAAAAATAATAAGATTTCTTTTGAGAATACTTTTTATTTCTAAGCATTTGCTTTCCATTAGGACTTTTTAAAAAGTATTTATTTATAGTATGAAAATGACAGATAATAACGATAAGGCATCAATATAAGAATAATAGTTCTTATATCTTGACTTGTTTGAAATATAGTGAGGATTTGACAAGTTGGCAATTGAACTTCATTATATAAATACATTTGGCTAAGAAAGAATAATGTATAACAAAATTACTGCAAAGAAATAATAAGATTATAATAAAACAATTTTGTTAAATTAAATGCATTTTCACCCTCTCCCCCCCCCTTTATTTTTCCATTATTGATTTTTCAATTATATGACATGAAGGAGTAAAAACTAAACTAGATCTGGAAAATGTTGATTTGCATCTGTTTTATAAGTAATCAAAACAGACTTAACATCACACAATTCTTAGGTTATATCAACCAAGTCATCAGAACCATGCTATACTATATGATTATATTCCATTTCCAATAAACATCTTTTACTTTGCAAACATAATGTATATAAATACTAGTCAGGACTTGAATGTCCCCATAATGGACTGGTGTATATTGAAAATTTAGTTCTAACAAATGCAGTTTCTATTTTACTTGCATTGCATATTTTAACAAATACTTAGTTTTCATATCCATTTTATATAATAAGAAAAGATTGATAATCCATATTTTCTTTTCACATTCTCTTTACAAATAAGGAATAAATTATTGTAATTCTAATTTTGTCTGAAAAATTTGCAGAAATCTCTGATACAAAATAAACAAAAACATAAATGGTAAATAAAAATTTAAATAATTGAACAAATTTTAATAAAATGTTCGGAAGTAATTTTTGTAATAATAATTGCTTTGAGAGATCATAAAACTTAAAATTGTGCTGTTACCTTTAACTAGAAAAGTTTTAATAATTTCAGTTCAAAATGCTCATATTTAAGAAGCCATGGATAAAATGTTTTATTCCATGAATCATTTAATGTAATGTGCACATTTATATAATTAATGCTGATGCAAAATTTAGTAGTTTGATTTTTTTAAAGTTCTTTTTTATAAGAGATAGGACCTTTTTCTCTAACATATATCATGTGTTATTTACATGTGAAGGATATAGAAGAAACAAAATAGATTTTTAAAAAAGCTGCAATTAACATAAAACTATTTTAATCATTTAAAAAATTTTACAAAACATCTTATTTATATTTACAAATAATTTCCTTTTCATGTGATTGAATATTTACAATGTCATTAAATAAATCTATAAATGCTACATACAAATTACAGAATTCGTGAGCTAAATATCGGAAAACTTCGCACTAATTTGTCCAGTTTTGTTTGGAAAACCTCACTGACTATTTCTTTTCCCATTTTGCATTCTGGATTTTTAACCACATACTCTACATAAACCTAAAGTAAAAAAATTAAAAACACCTTCATCATTTTTAACAAAATACAATATTGATAAAAAAAAATATTTTAAAATTATTTTGAATTTGTTTCCTGGAAATATAATCAGGAAAAATTCATGAGATTCAAATTATACATAGCTATTACATAATAGGAATAATGATCACTATAAATTACATTATCCAGAATACAATCAGAATATTACACTTGATAACTAAAATCACTTATTATTTAGCAAAGCATAAGAGGAGGATATAAACTTGAAATGCAATTTAATATATAGCATAATGTAAAATAATAATAATATAATATTAATAGTATGTATAATTTCATTAGAATCAAAAATAAAAAAAAGAAACCAATTTGTAATAAAGCATATTATTAGGAATTATTTTACACATTCAAGTGCAACATCCTACATAACTGGCAGGCCACATAGGAAATTTAGTTTTATTAAATAAAATGAATATATTAATATTTGGAAGACTCGAGCTAAAATGTTGAGTATACTGAAAATAGCAGCAGTTATGTTTACAAATAATGACAAACTATATAAAATGGTAGAATATCTTATAATATTTTTACTCTATACATGAACTACACACAATGAATACTTCATTTTATAAAGTCTAATGAACTAGCAAATTAAATATAACAATACCTGAATAAAAAAATAAAATCTTAAATATGAGAAGAATCTATAGTTCAATGTGACAGCATCAAAAATTTAAATTGATGTTTACTGAAATGAAGGTATGGAATAAAGCAAATGTCATTGAAACAGTAAAGCATAAAAATACCCTTCCACTAAATTTTCAATTCTTCCATTTCTGTTTTCTTCTTAAAGATCTTGTGAACCATATTTGCAAAATTGATAGAAGTACATTAAAAAATATATAGAGAATAAACTATATTTTAGAGTAAACTTCTTAATATTAACTTTGTACATATATTTTCCCCTTTCTTGCATATTGTGATGAAATAAGCATGTGTTTTTCTGAACATTTCTTGCATCCGACAATACAAATAGCTTCAAATATTTATATTTCTCAACTCAAGTTGAACGCATGTAGAAAATACTAATAATCTCATTACTCATGAATAGTATAATACATATTTTTAATTGTTGGTAGCAATATAAAAAGATATCCTTAACATTAAATTTCCATTTTTTAAAATCATTATACAAAATGTCAATTACTGGTAGTTCAAACTAAATTTCAGATCAATTAATGGTTACCTCAAGGAAACATCATATGTTCAGTGGAAGGGGGAATATTCCTTGAAGTAACTATTGAAAAAGTATAAAATAGTGACATACAAAACTTCATCACTAGATTAGTTTGTCCCTTTTAAATGCAAGCACATACATGACTAATAAAGATAGACTGTATGAAAATTTAAGCATTATGATTCCCCCCTCTTCATAATATTGGCTTGGTTTTAAAAAAATATAACTTTTTGCATCAATTAGAGCAGTTTTCCAATAGAAGTATGTGCTATCTTCAATAGTTTTGAAGGGACATTAAGGAGATTTTATAATTTAATATACATAGAGTTTGCTAATAAAAAAGTTTACAGCAACTAGTCTGATGCCATGTTTCTCTATTTGGTGGAAGAATCATAAATTAAAGACAAGGCTACTTTTAAGCATTATTGCAGATGTCCCATTTATCGATAATCTGCCCTGATAAATAGCTGCTTATCACATGATATGAACCAAAAACTAACATAGTCCTTAAATGAATTATTTGGTTTTATTTCTTCATTATTTTGTCTTATAGTTTGGAATAAAAATTAAATAGACACCACATTTTTACTTACATAACATCAATTGCAAAATCACTTTTTAATTTTCTGCATTCGTAATTTGTAAATAAATTATGAATTTAAGTTATAAGAGCGATTACAATTATTATAGTTGTGATTACTCTAAACTTTCTGAAAAAGAAAAAATTAAGCATTTAAAATGCTACATGGGTAAATATATTAATAAAGTATGCTAAAATGTTTCACATCACAAATTTTCCAAGATAATCATGACTAATAGATATTTCATAAATTTTTGTAATCAAGCTTTACATTTTTTACTTTTATTTTAAAAAAGAAATAAAAAATGGTAGAACAAATTGATAACTAACATACCTCCCTATATATTCTTTGCAAAATTTCACGAACATTCATAGCATTGATATCAGTATTCATGATCAATTTCAATCCAGTGGCAGTTTCATAGAAGTTTAGCTTATATTTACTAGTACGATAATTTAAGAAACCCTCTTTGCTAAAATAAAGGTAAAATATTTATGAGATGCAAGTAAATAGTGCATAAAAAGTACATAATCAACATCACAAAAATAAATTTAAAAATAATCTATACTGATGAGAAAAGTGCATGTCAGACAATACAGGTTTGTACATAAAGTAACCAAATTTGGCAAAAAGTACTTAAAAGGGGTAAGAATGAACTAATTGGAAGATTTCTAAAAAGATTTAATAAAAATTTCAATTAATTTAAAATTTTAATTTTTACACTATACTTTCCAAAAATATAATTAGTTTTTATGTAATTTCCTTCTCTGTCTTATTTCAATCAATTCCTTAAAATTTTTACTCATAATTTGCAGCAAAACTTTTCATTGTGTTTTCAATTTCAAATATTTTTTTTATATATTATTTTTATATTTTATATATTTTTTATATTTTATATATTATAATTTTCAAATATTTTTAATGATTTCTACAAAAACCTGTGCATTTTCATTTCATTGTTAAAAACTAAGGAATGGAGATGCGATTTATTTTTTTATATTCTTAGATAAAATCATAATGATTTTTTTAGTTTCTGATTTCTATTCATCATTTTTAAATCTATAATTAATGCTCTCTTATTTGAGATATATAAACACAGGAAATATAGTATATGCTGAATGTTTAAGCCGATTATTTATTGATTTTATCTGAATCCAGCTAACAAATAATTGGATTAATTGCACTTTAAATCAGATGAAAGGACAACAGGCTGGGTTTCTAAAATCCTGATTTTAATTTGAAATGAGAAAATGAATAGTTGAAACAACAAATAATTAGGGAGAGAACAAAAAAACATATAAGTCTTCTAAGACGGTAAAGCTTTACAATCTATTGCAATAAAGTTTTAAATATCTTTTTCAAAAGAATTTGAATAATTGAATACTTATTCTATATGTAACACAAGCAATGTTCTAAGCAAACTAGTTGATTATCAAAGTTGCTAGTCTTGAATAAATCTATTATGCTAAATATCTTTTGAACATAGCAATTACATTAAGAAAACAAAATTTAATCTGCTAGGAAATTAAAAAACATTTAACTAACCAATCCACTGGAGAAAGCTTCAAAACGAATGATTTTAATGAAAATATCAATCCATACATCAGCTTCATTTCCTACAAAATAATAAAACACATAAAATCAAGATTGAAATAATTACAAAAACAAAGATAGAAATTATATCTGATAAAGCAGAAAAATTTGCCTCATTTAAAGTTAATCAGCCCTACAGCATAATTAAAAAAAAAAACCTCCAAAAACTTGAATTAATAAAATCTAAATCTAAAAATAAACACAAAAGATGAGACACAAGACATGAGAGTAAGGATTATTTTCAAATTTTTAATAATTTAAATAATAAAACAATTAATTAATAAGCAATAAGAAATTTTAAGTAAGTAACTATTTATATTTCAAAATATTAAACATAATAAATATAATAACTTCAATTAGTAAGTAAGTATCCCTAGTAATTTTAATAAACAAGTACTATACAGTACTTTTAACTTCAATTCAGTAAAAAAATTTCAAAATAAGCATTACAATTTATAAATTATTATGTTTAAAAGAAAAACAAACTTTTTAAAAGAATTTTTTTTTAATTATTGAATATGTTTTACAAGAGTAAATATTTTGCACAAATAAAGAGTTTAAAAACTATTTACTTACAACTCAGGAAGGATATCTTTGAATGGATATTTTTAAATAATGAAAACATTTTGGAAATTCAAAAAAAGCAAATGTTTTACAATTTTTAGTTTCGGTTTCAAATTAACAAAGTCAAATAACATAGGATAATCTAATATCATGTTAAAAGAAAATTCAAATGGGGTGGAGGGAGGTGAATTTGAATTGTTGATGCATTTAAATTAAAAATATTCAAATCAACTAATCTTCACTATATTTGGTTAGTCCTTTACAAATGATGCTAAATTAGGTGCTATAATAAAGAGAATGTTAATTTTACTTAGTCCAAGATATAAAATTATAGATTAGAACATCTGACACTTTGAGAAGTAAGCAAAATATGATCTTTAAAAAGTCTGACATGATAAAATATATTATTCGAATATTGAAAACTACAGTAAAAAATGAAATAAAGAAAATTTTAGATCAAGGGGAAAAAAACAAAACAAAAAAAACAAGATAACTATTTTAGTAATAATATCAATAAATTCCATAAATTCTCATAAATAAGAATTCTAGAATTATTTTCAGTGATTGGAAATTTAATTGATCATAAACTTTAATTTCACTGGTTAACAAGAAAAAAATTCATTGTTTATATAGATGCTTCTATTCTCAAATGCTGTTTAAAATGTTCTACACTATAGCAAAATCAATCGCTGCATTCAGAAGTCATTAATGCACATTAATGATATTAAGCTTACATTTAATTAATGATTTCATAACATTTCTTTATTTAACAAGTTAAGAAGTTCCTCTTTTGTTCCAAAAAATTTAATTAATGATATGCATGTGTACACATACTGAGATACAAAAGCAGTCTTTCAATTTGTGTTAAACATCAATGCAGAAATATTTTAAAATGTTGTCCCAACAAGTTTTCTGGTGTTCTCAAGAAGAAGTATTCAGAATATCAAAATTTTATCATCATTTAGTTATTTTAATATTCTGAATGCTAATGTAACTATTTAAATCAATCTCTGTCCCCCCATATGTATATAATACATTCCTATCTTGATTTAAAAAGTTCTCATCTATTCCAGTAGAGTGTTGATTACAGAAAATAAAATTTTTGAAGTAAAGTATCACTGAATTTTACTCCCAAATTTTCATTTCCAAACTAAAGTGAATAGCCATTGCACTACTTTATAACATTATTTCAATATTAGTATACTGAAAAATGGTTCCATAAGACTGCAATATTTTCATTTGTTTTGTTACCTCATCTTTTGACATTCCTGCCTGCTTCTTCCTATGCCATTCTGCATAATAGATACAAGATCCAGCAGCATTGAAAATATACAGGTTATAGATGGTCATGCTAAAGTGAAAAAATAATTTTTAATTCACATGATTGGAAAATATCAGTTTAATTTTTTTTAAAGTATAAAAGCAAATACATGTATTCAAATAACGGCAACTACCTTAAAATTTATAATCTTTCACGATTAATGTAATACATAAATGTTTAACAACTTAATCTTCAGAGCTTGTAACATATTTTTTTTCCTTGTAAATTTCTGTTCCTACGGAAAAAAAAAAATAATAATTGGAAGAAGTAAATATAAAATTTTTATTAATTAATACGAAGCATGCTGCTTAATGATCTAATATATTATTACATTTTAAAATGTTAACATAATATACATTCTCACACAACTTATCGATTCAATGAAAGGTAAGGATAAGGCTATTACTTTTAGAACAAACTTCCTATCCTCAAGCAAACAGAACTTCTATTATATTTTTCAGTATATGTGGGAGTTATGTAAATATAGTTGTTGTAAAACAACGACACTTCGAAGAAAATTTTATTATAAATTATTTGACTTAAATGAAAATTACTCAAACATAGAAGTAATACAAAATAACAATAATCCGATTGACACAATAATACAGTCACAGAGAAGGATACGAAAAAAAAATTAACAAAACAGTCCTGAAACTTAAAAAATAATAAATAGAAAAAAACTTATGATAGAACTGTCAGTAAGTTGATCTACTATTATTACAGATCTCCGAGAATATTTCTGGTCTAAGCGTTACGAATCACAGAAGAAATAAATTTAATCCTTTTTTATGTCTTTATTTGTGGCAATACAAAGTTTTCCCGCTGTATTTCAATTTCAAAACAAAATTATCCATCGGATAAAGTTATTTCGATTGATTTTTTAAAAAGGTTTCTGGTGTATGACTTATTCCACAGAAAATTACAACATTAAGAAGGCCTTAGAATTCATTTAAGATGACAACTTCTGAGAAACTTCAAGAATGGATTGTAAATGAAACGAGTTTTTTATTCGAAAAAAGTTTGGTAAGCATCCCTGATGTGTCAACATTAAGCCGTCTCACAGAAGGTAAAAATAAGAAAATTTGGGACTATATAGTGACTCACGTTCATTCAAAGTGCACAGTTCAGAAAGTGAAGCGAATATTGAAATTAAAACGGGATCAAAGTAATCCTGAAAAATTATTCCCCAAACCTGCTAACGACTTTTCCAAATTTCATCAAGAAATAGCAAATGCTGAAGATAAACAAAGATTTTTAAAGAATTCTGTGTCAAACCTTAAAAAAGAGATTATTTCGACAGAAGAATCTCTTCGAGATATCCGTCAGGAAACTGACAAAATTTATCAAAAGATTGCAATTTTACATTTGATAACATTATATTATCAAGAGAAGACTGTTTTGCTGAATTCTTTGCATAGTCGCCTATCTTTACATCTTACAGATGCAATTTGCAAACAGAATGCAAAATTTCTTCCTTTGAATATTGAAGCTTCAGCAAAGAAAAGTTATTCCGTAATTCCTGATGAAATAAATCCAAGAGTTAAACATCTTTTGGCCCAGACGGAATCTTTAGTGGTTAAAAAGTTTAGAAACTCCCCATGTATTACATCATTTATTTTTAATCTTCAAAAATCAGTCATTGAAGTCTTCAAGGGTGCTTTGATGTGTGATTTACTCCTCATTCTTAAAGAGCAGTCTAAAACATCTTATGTGAATATGTTAAAAAGACTTTCTGAATATAAGAATACATATGACCCATCTTTAAAAGGTTCTTCAAATCGAGATTCTGAGAAATTGTTACAGGAATTAAAATTTAATTATGTGAATATTAACTTCTCAACAAAAAAGATCAAAAATGAGATTTGTAAACTCATATCTGAAAAAGATTCATTGCTAATGTCTAAAATAAACCCATTTTCAGAAAATGTTGAATATCAAACAAAATGCCAGTTGCTTTATAAAATAGCTGAAAATTTAAGTCTTGGAGAGAGCATTTCTTACCTGGAAGAAATGTTATGTAATGAGCAGACAAAAATAAATAGTTTGAAGAAAATAAATGCTACTGAAATTATATCAAATGAAGATATAATAGCTATCCAAAATAAATTTTATAATGATTTTGATACAATGTGCTTATTGCAGAGATCAGTTCCTTCTATGCTGGATTATATTCTAAAATGCTATGTTGATATCCATAACTATGTAAATGAGGAGTTATTTTTGATTATGTCAGCAGTTTTGCGAGAATTTCCCCAAGAACTAGAAAATGAGCTAAAGTTTGAAAATGAAGCTTTATGGAATGTTTTAAGGAAAAACGATGTTATTAAACCTTTACTTCAAGGAACTCAAACTTTAGACCAATCAGTACCAGACGCTTTTTGGAATCTGGTTGGTGTAGCTCCATTTAAGAACATCATGGAAGTATGCCAAAATGTTAAATTGTTCAAAGATTATATTTCTTCCAGTAATAAAGATGATTGGGAATATGATGAAAAGAGATTGTTGTATGCATGCAGAAGATATGATAATTTGATGAATATGCTGTTGGAAATAGAAAATATTTTAAATACCTGTGAGGAAAACTTAGATATTGGTTTAAGTTACAGAAGTGGGATACAAACAGCTTTGGAAGAATGGTGGAATCAAAGTGCACAATTTATACCCGATATAGTATATGATAATAAAACATTAAAGATGTGGATAGATATTGTGAATGCTGCAGATGGTGTAGTTTAAATATTGTATTTTGGAAACGTTTTGATCACTGTTATAATAACAGAAGTATGATATCCCATATCAACATTTATCTCTTTTAAGTTTTGCAATATAATCTAAGCTTTAAAGCAGATTATTTTAGATATATTCATTTAATTTTAACTCTATTTTAATACAATTAATTAATTTAATAGAAAAATGCTGAATGTTTTTCTCATTTTTATTTATGTAAATTAACATACCCAAATGTCCTTAATTGTTGAAAGCTGATTTGAATTGTTATTGTACTAATCTTTAATAATTATTTTTGTAAAATAATTGCTTTCAACCAATTTTATAAATTATTGGAATGTATAATGAATTATTAATGAATGTATATTTAAGAATTTGTTAATAAAGCATTTTAATTTAAATTCAGAACATTTGCTTCTGCATTGAATTTATAAATTTAATGGCAGGAGTGAAATTGTTTTTATAAGCGTGCTAAAAAGTAGAAGTTGTTTTTATTTCATTTATTATTATTATTTATTTATTTTTGCTTTTAATGGATAATATAATTGTTATATAATCTTGAAATAATTTTTTTTTCTCTTGGCAAATTATTTACCAATTTATATAGAATAAAAATTTAGTTAAATAAATCAACTGACAATTAAGTGTTAAAAGTAATGTATTGTTAATAAGAATGCTTAAATATAGAAAATTTTCAAATTATTAAAGGTGAGTAAAAAATTGTTTTCAAAATTTAATTTTTACAAAAATTCAATTCATATTTTTAATGTGTAAAAATCATTACAAGTATATCTCTAGATAACATTCAATGTTTTAAAATAAGAATTAGTAAATCTTGATTACTAAATACTATATTTTACTGCAATACATCTCATTAAATTTGATCATTGCTAAAATATCCTTATGTTATAGAAATATTTTAACATTGAAGTATGAGAATGAATTTATATGATATATTAATAGAAATGAAACTGTCGGGAAACTAACTTCAAATTTCGTAGAATAAAATACTTGATTTTTTAAAATTTTCTTTTGTCAGAGTAAAACCTATAATTTGTTAAGAAAATGTAGAGTTATTAAAAATCTTATAGTCAATTGTTAAATGATAAATAATCAAGATTCATATTTGGCTAATCTGGCTTAAGGTTACAAAGCTAATATAAAGAAGCATTAAATTAATCTATAGTTAGATTTAAAATAATGTAAGCATCTTTAAATATGGAATACCACCTATAATCTCTAAACTACATAGCTTCTGTTACTTGATATGTGATGAAATCATATTACTTTCCAATTAGAGATTGAAAATTGAACAAAAATAATTTAATTAAATTTAAGCAGTTCTTAAAATAATTTTTTTAGATTTTCAATTTTATATGTCTGAAATAAGTTTTTCCTTGATGACAGTGTTTGGTTATAATGGTCCTTCCCCCACATTTCCTTAAGATGCATGAAAACAATTTTAAAAAATGAAACCAACTTGAAGTAATATTTGAAAAGTAAAGTCCTTGCTATTATAAACATTGTTATTTTGATTACTTGTTTAAATCGTTTAACTTTTTAAGGATTAATTTTTATTTTCTTGCAAATATTAAAACAATTGAAAATTATTTCTAAAAACTTTATTATAGGTATACATTTTAAGAATTTTAAAATATTGTGAAATATTAAAAAGTAGAGATTACTTTTAATTTCTTTGCACAGCTTCAAAAATAAATCAAAGAATAAAAAAAAATTCCAAAATGATAATACTTTGAAATCTGAATCTGACTGATGGTTGGTAGAAACCAGTTGAAAACTGCTCATGAATATAGGAGTACATATTGATTTGCTATATAAAACAAAAAACAATAGAATATCATCAATTTAATCAAAAAAAATGTAATTGTGACTGCCCTCAAGTAAGTATCCAGGCTATAATGAACCATAAAATAAACTTTTGAAAGAAAGATTCTGAAGCCTTAATATATCAATTATGAATAATTATTTCTATCTTTCTTGAAGAGTAATAGGAAAATAATCAATTTTTCAAATCTAAATGCATAATTAGAAACAATAATTACATTCTCATATAAAAAAATGAAAGTATTTTAATCAGTAAAAGGTTGCTATAAAGATTTTGGTTAATCTTTTTTAGCCCTCCAAAATTTAAAATTATATATATTATATTAGTATATGAATATGATGATTCTAAAATGTAACAAGCTAAGTAGATAAAATTTCATACATGGTATTTACACCAAAATTATAAATTTTTGTCAAAATCAAACTAATAGTGCAGTCTTTTGATGTGACAACCATATATATATATATACAGTGGTGGCCAAAAGTGTGGACATTTTTTGAAAGTATCATATTTTTCAATTTTGCGTGCTTGTAGAATATATTAATTTTCACTGAAATACAAATGTTTAGATATCAAATTGAAGGTAATTCAATGTAAAATTTAATAACAAAGACAGTATTACAATATCTGTATTACAAAAAAAGTTACACTCATTTTGGTAGAACAAAAAACATAAATCAAAACACAAATCGTTTTGAATAATGACGTTTTGTAATAAAAGCGTACTAGCCAATCATAAACACTGTTCTGAGGACCCATCAAATGTCTGTAACTATAATTTAGGTTATTTGGATGTTAAAAGAGTTATTGTTGTGGAAATATTTTGCGGAATGAGGCATACTAGTACAATTAAATAGAGTATTGCTCTTTTTGAATATTTTAAGTCCTTTTTTTTAATTAAACTAATTTTAAACAAAAACATCAACAAGAAGAACTGATTGGACATCTACAAAAAGAAGCCGAATTGTCATATTGAGAGAAAATGGCCTCTCTTATGCTGAAATTGCAAGACAAATTGGTGGTTCAGTGACTTGTTCTGATGTACGAAAGTTCTGTTTATGTTATGAAAAAACGAAATCAGTGGAAAATAAGGCCAAATCAGGCATAAAAAAAAATGCACAACTGCTACTGCTGATAGAAAAATTAAATGGCTATGTCTTCAAGATAGAAAAATTTCATCAGATGCCATTAGATGTGAAATGAATGCAGCGGGTATTGCAGTAAGTTCAAGAACAAAAAGAAGAAGGTTATCAGGATTTGGACTACAAGCTAGAATTCCAAGGAAAAAACCACATTTAAATCAAAAGCAACTCGAAAACTAGTGAAGTGGGCAAAAGAACACATTAAATGGTCAGAAAATCAATGGAAGCAAGTAATCTGGAGCGATGAGACTAAAATATCGCTCTTTGGTAGTGATGGTGAGACGTAGAGTAGGGGAAGCGCTTCATCCTGATTGCATTGAAGCAACTATAAAAACAACAACAAATGCCATGATTTGGGCATGTATGTCTGCAGACGGTGTGGGCCGAATTCAAGTGATTGATGGCATCCTGAATAGCAAAAAATGCATCGAAATTGTCCTGGAACCAAAATTGATACCTTCCATCAGGGATTTCTTCCCCAACAAAGCACCATTTATTTTTCAGCAGGATTCAGCTCCATGCCACACAGCAAAAGTATGCAAAACATGGTTTCGAAATAAAGGCATAGATGTATACCATGACCAGGAAACAGCCCTGATCTCAATCCAATTGAAAATTTATGGCGACGTTTGAAAATTCTTGTACGAAAAAAACGTTCATCCAATCAAAGACAACTTATTGAATCTATAATTGATTCTTGGCATCATGTGATTACGAAAGATGAACTCCAAACACTCGTTCACTCGATGAAAAGACGCTGTGAAGCTGTCTTGAAAAATAAGGGTTATCCTACTAAGTATTGATTGTGTAAGTATCACTTTAAAAAAATGCAAATCTAAGATAGATCTTACTAAAATGAGTATAACGTTTTTTGTAATACAGATATTGTAATACTGTTTCTGTTATTAAATTCTACATTAAATTACCTTCAATTTGATATATAAACATTTGTATTTAAGTGAAAATTAATATATTCTACAAGCATGCAAATTTGAAAAACATGAAACTCTCAAAAAATGTCCACACTTTTGGCCACCACTGTATATATGCAACTAAGAAATGCAACAAATAACATTGATGAAACTTGTTAGGTAGTTTTACCAAAATAATTAATCTGAGTCATATTTTGGATACCAATAGATGTACAAAATGTGTATTTGATCTCTATGTTGTAATATACTAACTTATGTGATTATATGAGAAAACTTCTGGTTTTTAAATTGTAACTGGAAGCAGTTATGCATTTGCGTACCAAGTAAAATTTTCACTTTTGCAAAAGATACCTTAGTGCAAGTTGTTTACCATGAAAATTAGACCAACTTTACTATATTTCAAAGTACACTTCCTATGATGCAATAAATAGTTTTGGGGAAAAAAATTGTTAATACAGCTAAATCTTTATTTTTAAACTGATTCTCAATTCCATAACAGCAGCTAATTAATAATTTTTCTTAATAACGTTAAGTTTCGTTAATAAAATAAAAATCTAAATTTCTAATCAACATGCTTTTGTGAATATTTAATTACAAGGAACATCATTCATAATAATCATTTCAGAAAATCTCCCTCTCTCTCTTTTTTTTGGGGGGGGGGGGAGAGGAGTGCTCTGTTCGATCAACTGATTTGGATCATTAAGTACATGATTGAGTAAAAAGGACTAATTTCCACATGTAAAAGTATTATGTATTATTGAGATTAAAATTTTATCTAAGGATGCTTGATCACCTTATGGTTTAGTGGATGTAACAATCAAAAAAAAATGTTTCCTACATTGAAAAACAATTTCTTTAAAATTATGCAACTGTGCCATAATTATAGAATTTACAGGTATGCTTACTCCATAAAGAAATTAAGTTCAAACATGAACGATTACTGGTGATGATTCATGAAGCAATTTTGGAAATAACCCAACTACAGAAAATTTGCATAATTTAATCCTCCAAATAGCCCCCCCCCTTAATCTAATAACTTAGAACTTGGAAAAACAAGATTTAAAAAAATATGTAAACTATACACATTGGTGGCATGTAATCTAAACAAAATATTTTTTTTTTTTCAAATGTTTACATCAATATGATTAAGCTGCTTTGGAAGTAAACACCAAACATGGAAAAACCTTCTAACTGTTTAAATAATTAAGTAATACAAAAAATACTGAATAAATTGTAGATTAACTTTAGAAATGGCGTAAAATAAAAAGATTTGTCTTTTCATAATGCATTGAATGAAACAAAAATCATAATGCTGTTTGCATATAAATTATGATTTAACTGAATCAAAAGAAAAAGCACAAACTGCATTCTTATATAAAGCAGAATTAAAAATTTATAGAACTAAATTATTTAATTAAAATTTAGAAATAATTACACTTTCAAGAAAATAGTACAGCATCAGGCAATTTCAAAATGAGCTACCTTCCAAATATTTTAAAATAATGCAAAAAGTATTAAGCAACTTTATTTTTAGTAAATAAATAAGTTCCTTCGTGCAAAATGTACAGCTATTTAAGCAAACCTTAATTTATTATGGATTTTTATGGTTATATGGTAGTTATAATTCTAAAATAAATGCATAGAAAGCTTTCAAACTATTTAAAAAAATGGTTTAATAAAATACTCCTGGGATGAAATTAATTTTTAAAAATGAATTTGGAAAAAACTCATCAAATAGCTGATAATAACAGAAAAAATGTTCTGCTATTAATATGAGCAATAGTAAAAAGTACTTTTTTTCTTTTTATTGTTAGTTATGTCTACAAAATTTGTTTATTGTATTGCAATATTACTTTTGAAAAGAGCGAGATTTTTCTCTATAAATTCTACAAATTAATTTTACATTTCTGGTTATTTTATGTTCCTTCCATCTTTACTAATAATATAAAAGAATATGTGTGTATTATTATTCTACAGGGAAGATTATTAGACCTATAACTATCTAATTTACCATGGATATATTTTGAAAGGCAAGTGGAAAACTTCATGATATTTTTTAAAATTATAATTAAAAATGAAATTAATTTTTTTGACATTTTCCGATTATAACTTCTAAAAATACTATAGTTTTAAATTTTTACCATTACCATCTTCAAATTCAAAAAATTATTATTACAATGGTACCAATTTCATTGCCATGCAATTTTTGTGTGTGTATTTTTAATTAATCTTTTAAAAAATTTCAAATTTATTTTACAATATATATTGTTACAAACCTGCAATTCGGCTTCCCAGCATAGTTTGTTCCATCAACAGAAAGAAAGTTTTACAGTCATCTGAATGGGACAGAGTCCAGGTGGCGCGTCGGAGGTCCCAGAGCTTGGCAACAAACTTGGCGACTTTGACGCCAAAATAGATTATATCCGAAATTTCGAGAATTTTCCCGATCCGTCCAGTAGGAACCGAGATACGCCTCGAATGGTTCTGATTGGTTGAGAAGCTTCTAGCCCTGCCTCCCGAGACCTATAAAAGGAAGCAGCCGCAGCTGCCAGAGGAAGGTAAAGATGCTACAAAATTATCAGAATATCCCAGCTCAGAAATTACAGGATGAAGACATTTTACCCAATCTACTTACTAGAAGTCAAGAAGTCTAAGAATGCCCAAAACATTTACAATGAAAAATCCCTCCTCCATCTGAAGATTAAAATAGAAACTTACAGAAGAAAAACATCCGCAACCATCTGCTATAACTGTGCAGGGTTCTACCATGCAGCAAGGAACTGCAGACTTACACCCAAATGTATCAAATGCGGAGGCCCTCATACTACCAGGAGTTGCAGCATAAGGGAAAAAAAACCAGGACCCAGTCTGCGTTAATTGTAACGAAACCGGACATACAGCTGCCTGGAAAGGATGTTCCAAATTCCCCAAGCTAACGTCAATAAAAGGAAGACCCACCTATGCTGAAATAATTAGAAAAAACCCAAGAAAACAAGACCCCTAACCTATCTCCACACCTAGAAAACAACACGAGAAGCCCACTTTAACAATTAATGAAGAAATACCCTCGGCAATAGAAACCCTGGAAATCCTGAAAGAGCTTAGAGAAGGGCTCAAAGAATTCCCCAGATTAATTGAAGCAGTAAAGCAATCCAAGAAAACTAGCAGCAAGGAAGAGAAAATTATGATGATTCTGAATGCTCTGATCGGCACAAAAGTCCCACAAAAAGTTTAGATCTCTTCACTACAATAACCCAGCTTCCTGATTGGCCACTCACGAAACATCAAGACTTCCCATTCGTCCACTCCCTATACTATTTAAGAAGACGCTCCTTGCCACTCTTCCTTTTCTCCCCTGTCTCTCGACCGGTAACGACGTTCCACTTCCTCTGCCAGTAGGCCCAAAAGACCAGGGCATTTATGACGCCAGGGCGCAAATACCAGGACCTTGGAGATAGCCTTGATACGCAAGGCGGGCGCTCCAAAAAGTCTACCATCATCTGCCAGAGGAAGGTAGAAGGCAGTAGGAGTCCGAGTCGAAGACAGAGTGGACGGAATCAACGGATCGGAGTATTCTGAAGTGATGGAGTCAAGCTCATGCTGAACTGAGCTGTGCGCTACTGTCTGCAGTAGATTCTGGTTGTATGCTGCTGTTGCATGCTACACGTCTCGGCTGAAGATAGTCGTCTCTGTGCTGTATATAGCTGTCGCTTTTGTGCTGTCCTGTATGTCTTCGTGTAAATAAACGTCGTTTTTATTTTCTACTGCCGTCTGCTGATTGAGGGTTCTCTACACCATATAACTTCCACTATCCAAACAAACCCCGGAAAAAAAAAATCGTAACAATATATATTTGCTATAATAAAATTCAAAATGTTTTCATCAAGTATCTTTTTGAAGTATGAATTGAATAAATGTTAAAAATTTTGCTACACTAACAATTAAAAGTTTAACTTCACAAGCAAGCAATGATAAAAAAAAAAAAAAAAAATTAAGTACGTCAATTTTTAAACCTTGTTGTCTTATTATACGATTTTTTTTATTATATGAAATTTTTTACAGAATAATCTTAGATATTGCAAAATTTATGAAACATATTCTGTATACACAGTTTCAATGCTCATTGATTCTACTTTCTATATTTATATTTTAATGAATATATTTAGTTTTAGCAAGGTTTTTGTATCAGTTTAATTATTTCTGTATCAAATTAAAATTCTGATGAGAGGGCAGAAAATTAGGGAGATGCATAGAATGCAAGATAATCTAAAATAATGCCAGTTACACATTTCTCAATATTTTATTGAAATTTTTATCAAGTAATAAAGAAAGCTAATCAACTGGTCACCTAAAGTGGATAGTAAAATAAAATGGCATTCAATTTCTCTTTAGTTAAATGAAACCAAGAAATTGTACAATATTCAACAAATTAATATAGAATTACGATATAGAAAAGTCAAAAATAATAATTTTTTTAAATACCACAACAATAATGCAGCATGCAATTAAAAAATACTTTGTAAACATTTGTTTAACGAATAACAATTTATTTTGAAGATTAATAATAATGAATATTACTCTATTAATAATAATCTACTAAAAGCCTTTTATAGGGGAAAAGTTCAAAAAGAAATAAGTTTAATTTTAAATTCATAACAGATGTATTAAAAAAAGCAAAATAATTTGCAACAATTTTATAAAAGCTTATTGTTTCTCTAATAATTATTTTAATCTGAATAAATAAATTAATTTCAAATAGAACAGTACAGGGTAATAATATAATTTTCTTCAATTTTTTAATTTATTACATAATCCAGTTGGTATGCAAATTAATACATTACATTAATGGGATAAATAGCTTAATTAGTTAAAAATGATTTAATTTATTATGTTGATAATGCATGTATAAATTAAAGATAATAAAACATTTTCAAGTAAATTTAATGGATTTTGTTTAAAAGCTTAACCATATATTTCATAACAGAAAGCAATAAAATTTAAAAAAAAAATACTTTTTACCTATTAATTCCTGATTTACATCTTCAGCTATAATTTGCCTGTGAGAATAATTAAATGAATCCCAGATAAACTACTTTCTGAATTACACTTAATTAATAAAAAAAGTTATTTCAAATGTAGTAATTGTATTTATTGATGGCAGTACATAAAGATAAAAGAAATCAATATCATGCAGTGTAAATAAATAAAAAAAAATTTAAGTATTTGTGTACCAGTTTATAAGTATCAAAGTAAAATATCAAGGACTAATAGATAGATATTTTTTAAATGATAAACTCAAGGTTATTATATTTTAAATTTTATCAATACAAAATATTTTTCAGAGCTTCAATATCAGTACAACTTGAAGATGTTTTAAAGATAAAAATCCTTAAGTTTTCTGAAAAGTAAATAAAAAACAAAATAACAATCACTCCAATTTTATTTCACATAAATGACTGACTATATACATTGAATACAAATAAAAAATACATACAAAAATTTACATGAACAAAATGAAAATGCAATTTAAAAAATACAAATTAGTGCACCTTATACTAATATCAAGCATGCTTTAATGCTTGGCATTAATTTTAACTATTATATTTTCTTGTATAATATCTCATTTTGTTTTATAATTGAAAATGAAAATCAAATTTCAGAATTAGGATATAATAATAGCAGAATACATATTTTCTTTTAATCTAATAATGTCCATTCAAATCAATTAAGCTAAATGAAAATCAATATCATTTATTAAAAATACAAATAATAACAATCACATAATATTTTATGCTTATTTTTTCCTAATTAAACTAACTAGAGTTAATCCTTTCAGGGGCAGATTTAATTTTTTTATCTTTATAAAACCAAAGTCAATTCATGCATACATTTAAAAAGAAAAATTTCTTTCTGTATTTGTTGAATTTATTAGAAATTACTGAAGAATAGAAATAGAATTAAAAAGAGAATTAGAAATATATTATTATTATAAGTTGAATTTATTACTGTTATTAAAAAAAAGTTACTCCTGAAAGAATTACCATAAGGGAAAATAAAATGAAGAAAACAATTCTTTTACTAAATAAATATATATATATATTATCAGTTTTCATGGCATATGCTTGCTACTCAGCCGCTATTTCTACAACAATAAATATTCACATGAATTTTATTCTGAACAACACCTAAACATTTTCCGTGGCATTCAGTATATCAACTATTAAGTTGGCATATGAAAAAGCCATTAGAAAATATCTAATATATCATCTTAATGCTCAAAGTTGATTTTCAGGAGCAAATTTTTTTTCAAGGATATTAAAAATTTCTACAATAAGTTGTACAATTGTCAATGCATATTAATGCATTCACGAACATGAATAAATTGCTCAAAAATGTTAATGTTCTTTGAAATAACCAGATTCTAGATATTATAATTACATTTCAGCAAGTAAATGGATATAAAAATTTGCAAACATCAAAACTGCATACTAATATGTGAAGAGAAGGATAAAAAACAAAAGGGCATCTTTTATAGATGAACAATGCATTTTGATGTCATTATAAAAAATTATATATATATTAAATACAAGATGTTAATCTTGATTTTGATCCCTTATACACAATTTTCTTTTTACAAAAGCCTTTTTTTTAACAAACTGTACCACATTTAGAATAGCAAGAATATAGCTAATTATTATACTATATGAAAAATTACAAAAATTGCAATGGCAAAGTAATTAAACAGAATAAGTTGCTTCCAATTGTATATAAATAATGATGAATGATTTATGATATTGCTGTCTATTATGCAAAACATTTCTCAAAAGATTATTTCTAACCTATGTTATTAAAGATTATTAGTATTATGTTATCAAAAGATTATTTCTAATCTTTGTTGCATTAAACAGCATTGTAATATAAAAATAGCATCTTCGTCAAGACCAAATTATTGCACTTAAAAACATAATAACATTTTCTTATTGCTCTCAGACACAGACACTCTAGCTTTGTAATACAACTGAATATAAGTGATTTTAAAATTCTAATCACAAAAAAAGTTATAAGATTACAAATAAGTAATGCATAGTTTACAAATAAATTATGAGTTTAATTAACACAGTTTATTCAAGTAGACAACTATAATCCTTTACTACAAATTGCAAAATTTTAAAAATTAATAAAATGTTTAAAAATCAATATAATGTAATTAGATTATGTTGCTAATGTGAATAAAAAATTTACGTAACAATAGTGGATAAATGTTTTCTATTAAACAAATAAATTCTAAATTTTATGGGCAAAATAATATTCTGTAACAATCTGAAAAATAATTTTTTAAAAATTAAAATTTTCAAAACTACCAGCTGGGAGAAGGAGATAAAAAAAACTTTATGAATCAATATGATAATGATTTAATTAAATATGTTATTCCCAGTAAACTTTAACAATATATATCTTACAAAACAAATTTATATTTCAAGTGTTTTTATTTATATAATAGAGAAAAATGTCCAGAAACAAACTTGAAGACCTAATATATTTATTTCCCAAATTTTTGCTAGTCATAGTATACATTTCATTTTAAAGAAGAAAAAAAATTTTATTTCAATACTTGTTAATATATTAAATTTGTAATGAAAATTCTCCTATATTACTTTCAAATTTCATTTGTCAATACTTCTTTTGTGCCAAATATTGTGGTACAAGTGTGATTAAATTTAAAAGAAAATATTCTCAGACAAGAAAAGAGTTTTATCAAATTATTAATAGAAAAATAACTGACAAAAATTCAGTCTTTTTTCTTTTTTATCAAAAATCCAAAAATATCACTTCCAGACCCAAAACAATATTGCTCATTTGTAATTTACAAATGTAAATGAAATACATCAAATGATATACATTATGCTAATCGACACATATATATTTATCAAATAACACAATGCAAAATGTGCCAATGACTGAAGAAAAAAAATGCAAAATGAAGAAATTACCATGAAGTTGGACTCACAGCATTTAAGTCAAAATTAGAAATGACTAACTGAATGGCTGGTTTACTAGGTTTTGCAAATTTATCCTGATCTTTCACAGCATCTCTTTCTTGCTGAGTATTGCTTTGATTTTCTTTATTGCAGTTAGCAAGAATAAACTGCTTATCTGGTTTCTTAAATTTTCCCATGTAAAACCATCTGCCAGGATTGGTTTGGATGGTGTCATTGGGCTGAGGAATGCTCAATTTGCGCCGAATCACGGGTGAAGGTTCAGGAGTAGCGCAAGGTGTGCTGTCAGGTGAGGAATACAGGTCCTCATGCTTGAAATTGGTCAAAAGGGAATGACATTGTGGAGGAACACGCTCATTCAAGGCATTCATAATAAGATTTGATGATGGCATGTTTTCCGAGGTGGTTCTTGAATTTTCATACATATTATTATGCTCAGCTAAAAAAGAGAAAAGATAAAATATTTAAATTAATTTACAGAAAATACACATAATATTAAAACTATTTACAAATTTTTTTTTAATTACAATGCAAATTTTTAACCTTTACAGTTTTTTTTCCCAACAATATTTAAAAGAACAATCAAACAAAGCCAAAAAAAACTTCGCAGGTCATTATGACAAATAAAAATCCTTATAAGTTCATAAAATCCATTCCCAACATGCACACACCTTCAAAAAACAAACCACAATTCATTTTTAAAATGAATCTCAAAATGCAACCCACAATTAATTTTAAAAATAAAAATTAGTGCATGTTTTTATTCAATATTATTACATTCATTTAAACCAATAGGCAATTAATCCCTGGCATGTAGTTAAATTAAAGTGACCAAAAATTAAATCTGTGTTCTCCCCCCCCCCAAAAAAAAAACTATAAGTCATAAAATATACCGAACTTGCTAAATTTAAATCATTGCATTTTTGAGCTATCACATTTATCTGCAAGTACAGTCTGAAAAACAGTCAACCCCTTGTTGGATTTCAATCAAAATTTCATAAGTGTCAACACATTAGATGTTAAATATGTGCACAAAATATTACCCATCTAGCTCTCTTCTTTTGTAGTTATTGTGTACTTATATTCAAAAGATGGGACACTTAAACATCTTCAGAATGAACTTTGCTAGAAATCTACAAATTTGATGCAAAGATCACAAACAAAATTTCATCCATCTAGCTCAAAGCATTTTAAGTTATCTTTATCACAGACATTTTTCAAAAATGGGTTTTTCAAACTCGAGGAGATCTAAAACATGGAGATAAGCCAAAATCTAGAGTTTGGATATTTTTTGATGATTACAATACTTTATGGAAAAAGGACTTACAAGATATTAACAGGAGATAAATATTCAACATTCCAACACACACCATGTCACTTAGGGATGGTTTTTGGAGTTGGTGATATATTTTGGATTTCATGATTTAATTAGAATGAGGCAAAGTTATCATAAATGTCTAGCTTAATATTGTTGGCAATTCAGTGAAGTAACAAAGTAAATAAATAATTTCATTTTTCCAAATTTTTATTTCCCTAAATCAATGTGTTCCATAGAAAATAACTTTAATTTTGTAAAAGGAGGGAGGAGACATGTCAAATGACATGGCAAGAGGTTAAACTATTGAATTTCAGACAGATAATACACATTTCTCAGCGTCTAATATTGTTCTTGACAAAATCTGAAAAATTACTTTTGCAGAAATATAGAGTTAAATAGCTAAGTAATAATTTTACCTAAATTCAAAACTTAAAGATTTTTACAACTTTATTGTACAGTAGTGACTGAACATCATAAAAGCTATATACTGAGATTTATAATATATTGTTTGACTCAACTATTGTACATACTGAAAATATTTATAACTCTTTATTTCTAATTCAAAAAGCATGGCATAAAAGCAATCTATAAGATATTATTAACTTACAAAACAAAAACTATCATAGATTCTTAATTTCCATAACAAACAAGAAAAAGTTAACAATTTTTTTTAATTGTATTTTTATTAAAGTTAATTGGAAACTCTTGGTTTACAATTGGACATATTTAGAAATACAAGCATAAATTAAACAGTAAAAGACACAAATCTATTTTACTTATTTTCCATTTTTAATTTATCATTATATATTCATTTATAGTAATTTTTTTCTTAAATTCCTAATCAAGGGGTTGCTACATATTTGAGATTTAAAATTTTATTAAATTAAGCAATTACTGATAATTAAGTTCTGAAAATATTAAACTAGTGTAAAACATCAAGAATCCAAAATTTCAATACTACCAAATGAAGAAGAAGGAAAATTACTAACAAAATTTTATTTTTATAGGAGTTAAATTTAAAATGAAAATTGACAAAACTAGAATTACATGTGTGAAATTTAAGATTCAGCAATCATAACACTTACTGCATAAAGCAATTTCATTTATTCACTTAGTATCTTTTTCTCTAAAATTACTGCTTATAGTATTAAAGAATTTTTTTTTTTGCATTTTTGCTGTTATTCACAGCACCCATTCTGAAAATCATTGCCTCACTTCAATAAAATATTAATTTTTAATAAATACTCACATATGGAATGACTGCTATCTGAATAAGTTTCCATTTTGTCATGGTTTTCCATATACTCTGATAAAAATCCTTCAGTCTCAGGTGGGCTACTGGCATATTCTTCAAAATCTGTGGCAAAATTCAGGCGCTCAATGTTATTTACCATCCAGTTAGGTAAGCCAAATTTCCTAGTACGGCCACTTATATCAACTCCTCCTTCTTCTTGCGGTGAATCCATGGTGCCACTTTTATTTGCTAAAGCACAAAAGTGAAAACTATAAGAACTATATATAAAATCACATGTCTGCATATTTACATAAAAATTAAATAAATAAATCTTTTTTTTTCACACTTTTAAATTTCTAACTTTTAGATATTTTCTAAAATTAAAAAAAGTTTTTCATCTTTTTCAAATAAGAGAAAATCTGCTATAAAGACATAAATAAAAATATTTATAAGATTTTTTTCAGATGGTGTTTCAACCATGAAACCAGATTAATTTAGAAGGAAAAATAGCTAATTTTGCATAAATAAAAGAATTTTTAAAGAATTATAATGGTTACTAGATAATCTTGAAATTTTAGGTCAATTACACATACTTGAATTACTTACCGAGTTTTATTGTAGTGACAGGTTTTGAGCTTAATATAAAATAAATCCAATCATTACATGCAAAATGCAAAAAATCCTCTGCTTTTTAACTAGTCAGCGATTCTTAGTAAGATATTAAGAGTCTAGAATCTAATTACTTATAAGCCTAACTTATACTTCATCCAAACACTGTTTAGATAGTCAAGAAAATTAATATTTCTGAGAATATAATTCTCAAAATATGCAAATATTATCACAAGTTAATGAGGCCCACAAAAAGAAAACATTTTGTAGGTCAAACAAGGGCACGTTGAGTTAATAAAAAGAAAAAAGGCTTAATAAAAATTATACAACATTATGGATCAACAGATCAAATAACATTATTGTACACTGGTGCTATATTCAAATAAAAGTGATGGAAATAAAAAATAGAAATTTTAAATAATTAAGACCCTTTCTTGTAACTTAAAAATGTTAATTTTGTAACTTTTAAATCCTGACTTTGTTACAAAAGAGTGCTGTACAGTCTTGCTTCAAGTTTGTGCATTAGGATGATGTCATTTCAATATTATGTATTAATTCTTTTCAATCTTAGCAAAAGCCTGGAGCAAGATTTATAATATTTCTAACTTGCCGATTTTACAGCCATTAACCTTTTAAATCCAAGCAACACAAAACATTACTATGCATATTTATAAAATAAATATATACAATACACAAGAATATTCTATTGCTATTGCACACGATTAAATGTTTTTTGGATATACATACATTTTACACAAGAATACAGGCCATATAATATATTCTATGCGTATATATTTCTTGATTACATTAAATTACACCTTGCTTCATTTTCTGTCACAAAAACCGAAAATCTGAATGGGAATTATGAACAGATTTTTAAAAAGAATCAGAAATATATTCTTTAAGAAACGTCGTATAGCAACACCATCAAAACAAAATATTGCATTGCATTGCATCAGACTCAAAGATAAGAATTGATTTATCCTTTCATAAAAACAAATGGGTTAAATTGGCGAAATGATGTAAAATTTGTCATAACGTAACAATACAAACCAATTTTCAAATGATTCGGGACAAAAGGTCATGTGCAGGTGTACAAATCAATAAATGAGAGCTAGGAATACGTACTAAATTCTTACCTTCAAAGATAATCGGACTTCACCAATTCATCGAATTCTTCTCTGACTGTGTATTCGGAAAAAAATAATCTCATGAACCCATACAAACACTCTGTTGCGTCATGTGGCAAACTTATTTCATCAAGGTTTAATTTTACGTCATTCTTGTTCTACTACTACAATACTTCATTATTTTTTGCAGTGTTATTTTTTATCGCCATGACAGCATGGTAGCATCTGAAGGGGGAAAGAAAAGAAGACTGAAACCGGTTTCATCCGGATTCTGGAATTTTCAGACAGTCGCACAAGAGCATGAGGATTAACGATAACTCTTTATATATTTTTTCAAATGCTTAAGCAATTACATTTGAAAGACAAATTGCAACATTTATTTTGAAGTACTTGAAAGAAGAATACAGGTTTAATTTTGAAGAAATTTAAAAATTAAACTTGAAAATAAGCTTCATTTTATTTAGTTATTTAAAAAAAATTTCATGATGTGACAGAACCTATAACATCCTAAAAGACTTTCAATGATTGATTATAATCTGATTTTTAACTTGCATAAAAGTTGCAACGATACAAGTGTTAAAATTATTGAAAAATATTTCGATGCTCTTCTTAAATCATTGTACTATTCCGATTGAGACATCTGGATTTCTTTAATTGTAATTTTCTTCTTTTTTTCTAAAAGTTGAGGTCCGAACATCCACGTTGGTGTAGTATAAGATCTCAGATTCACGACAGGAAGGATTTTCACAACAGTAGTCCAGTTTTCGCTGTAGTGGAAATTTGATTCCACTAAAAACAATCGTATATGATGTACCGGTTCTAGTGTAAGCTTACAATCTAGTACTAGTATAAATCTGACAATGGTGGTTAATCATCCTCAAGTTGAAGTTCGTCCCTAAATAGTTCTCATATTTCTTTAAAATAAGATGGAGTTATTTAATATATTTAAATTACCAGATTAGCAAAAAATGCTCAAAATATTCCCACGATATTTCTACAATATTCTACTGCTGAATATCGAATAATATCGGAAAAATATCGCATAGTATTTTGCGTTGATTATTATTGTGAACTATTATTTTGAGGATTAGGTTTGAATTCTTTCCAATATTTTTGTGTAAAAAAACTATGAAATATTTTTTTTTCCATGCTCTTTTCGTTTTTCAATTTGAAGCGCATTCAATCTTAAAGGAAACTGTAAATTTAGCTTTACTTATCACCAAATAGTACCGTATCAAAGAATTTATGGCATCTATTCAGAGAAAAGAAATAAATAAAAATAAAGCACCATATATTAACCAGTATTAGAAGTTCTTTTTCGTTTTTCCTTTGACTTTGAATAATAAATACAACTTTCTATTTCAGCTCATTCGAATATTTATAAAAAAATATAATTTAAAACTTACGGACTAATTTTCTAGAATCGCATCTCACTGTTCGCTAATTTGAGAATTATTTATTGACAGCCTGATAATGTTTTTAAGCTGATAAACTACCTGTAAATAGCACCGTGTAAATATCGTTACGTAAAGAGTGTGACTTTCTACAGGACAAGTTCCTGAACTTAGAACTACCAAATTTGGAACATACATATTTTTCAAAATATTATGTGCACAATTCAACAATTTTTATGGAAATTCTAATAAGCATTTTAATTAATTAAAAATCAAGAGAAAATTTGACGATTTATTGCACTAACTTCTGAAAATAGTTTTATAATTCCAAAATTATATTTTTTATTATACTAATTTAGCTATTGTAAAAATTTCTATAATTTCAGAAAATGTTTTTAGTATATTATACCTTAATACTTTTCTTTGTTTCAATTACTATGTTTATATGTAGTCGCATTGCGTCAGTAGTAGTTACAATTTTGTGAGAACGCTATCTTTTCTATAATTAAGGACAAATTATTAAAAATAATATAATACAACAAGAAAACAATTGGTTTGAAAATTAAATAGACAATTAAATTAAATTAAATTAAATTAATGAAAAAAGAATATTAGAGTTTAAAAATTGTTTCTTAAATGGTAATGTTTTTAGGCTAAGATTCTTCCTATGAATCATCGAAATATAAAATATTTAAATAAATCACAATTAGAGACATAATTGCAGAATAAACGAAGCGTAAATATGTCTGGACTATTTTAATGATACAATAAATAAAATTAATAATAGAAGTCGTTTGTGCAAACGATAATGAATAATGCAATATTGTTTCTTTTATAACTATTGATGTACTACAATTTATGCCGGGTTTACACTGGACCAGTTATAAGACGGTCAGTAGGCAGCGCATGCGTAGAAAGGAACTGATTTATGTTTGCCACAATTTCATTAGTTAGATTCAGGCATCCCATGCTTGGATATAAATTGCCGTTTTGGCGTCCCTGAATTTTTCTTTTTTATTGCTTATCGTATTAAAATGATGGATATTTACTCAAAGAAACATGGTAAAATAAAAAATTAAAAAAGGGAATCAGCATACCTAAATTTGGAAAACTATAGAAAAGAAGTGGCAAATAAAATGAAAAAAGTACAGAACCTTGCATCAAAATGTGCAAAAAATATCAGAATTAATATATGGCAAGTGATCAATTTTTGCATGCCAAAAAATCTGCCAAATACTACAAACGCATGTGCTGTAAGAAAAAATACAATATAGCGGCTTGTAGTTATCCCATCGGGACAATTATTTGCCATCGGTCTTTCTGCGCATGCGCTGCCTACTTGCCATTTTATAACTAGCCGAGTGTAAATCCGGCATTATATTATGTACTTAAATTTGTAAGAAAGAAAAAGTATTTTAGATATTTCTATTTTTCGACAGAAAAAAAAATTTAAAATTTTCACGAATATGAATGCTTGTTCATTTTGCGCATAGTAAATGAAAACAATTATGAAAGTTTCTATCACTATCCTTTTCCAGTGAAACGGGGTAGGTCAAACAAAATTCTTTTCTTATCCATCAATTTCTTATTGGCCCCTTAATTGCTTTCGCGACTGAGTTTTCACCATAAAAGATTAGTTCCTGTTATAAATATTTACAAAATTTCAATTTTTTTCATATTTTTGAAAAGAAGTTCGTTTTTACCACTTAACTAACTTGAAATATTTTTGATTTCTGAGTGAAAAAGAATTTTCATCTCTCCCAAAATTCAGTAGCTGTAATTTTCACTGTTTTAAACTGTTGCTCAAGCTATTTTTCAACAGCAGATTTTTTTTCCAGTTTTAGATTCAGTTTTACTTTTAAAAAGGGGTTTCCTATTTCAATTAAAAAACTTTTCGACGTTCACTTTCGTCTCCTTTAGTTTTGAAATTTTTATCGATGAAACCACATAGATTTTCTTCCCAATGGCTATAACTCGGATTACCTCTGGAAATAATATGTAAAGAATGAAATTCGTCTTTAACCTCATATATTTCCCAAGATTAAAATAAACTAAATTACGACTTTTTATTACAACCGCATTTTCTTCAAAATTTTACAACAGAATATTGGTTTTTCTTTTATTACACACACAATTCCCCAATTAAAAAATAATAATAAATTACTGCAATTTCAGAGCCGTTTAATTTATAAAAGGTCATGCAATCCGATTTTGGAGTATTTGTCTGATAACATTCTTCCTAATTAATTATCGTTTGCAAGTTTTATCTTATGTTTTTTTGCTAAATAAATGAGATATTTTATTTTTGTAATTAAAAAAATATTCGATAATATGATAATTAAATAATATTTAGATTGTATCCTTTTTCTTAAAACTGTTTTATTTAAAATTAGTTTTAAAAAATTTTATTTAGAATTTTTTTATTTTATTGATTAGATATTGTAACCAATTTTCTTGAAAACTAACTGAAATTAAATATTTTGTTGTTTTAGTTTGTTAGAATTAACTGTTTATACAAAATTAAAATCGGACGAAAAATAGATCGTTTTCAAAGTTTTGAAAGGGAAAGGTAGTTCAGCGATTTATATTTCCTATAGGACCTAATCCGTCTCTGATTATGCCTAACTGAATTTTTATAATTAGCAATCATAATTATTTTCAGCTTCATTTCGACTCATCATTTTGTTAACCATTCTACTGACTATGTCGACTAGTTGTAAAGTGTTTTTACTACATGGTTATATTGCCCATAGCTACGTCCGTGACCCAGGGAATAAACACAAAAAGATATCATGAATATAATTTACCTCATTATTGGAAAACAATCTAGAATTACGATATTAATTTGAAATTAAAATTCGCAATTAATCGAGAAACCAGAGTATAGATTTGCCATTATTTTAATTCTTAATCACGTGAAAGAGTAAATGAGCAAACATTTTATAGTTTATATTTTACGAATCTCGTAACAAGATATAGAATCGTAGATATATCATAAAGCAGATCGTTAAAGATGACACGAAGCAGATATTATATAGATATAACAATTTTTGTAGATTATAAAGACAAAATATTGTAATCGGCAAAAAATTCAAACTCCGGATTCTGACAAATTCTCATTTTTCAAACCTACTCAGTTTTGGAACTATGTAACGGCATTATGTCTTTTTCTCTGTAAAATGATAACTCAAAAACATTTTAAGTAGATGGCAGAAAGTTAGTATATGGAATGACGACAAAATTCGTAGATCCTTATCAAATTTTGAACAAAATCAGTCACAGGAAGTCTCTCTTTGTCAGGGATTTGAGTAGAAGTGAACTCATATAACTACAAAACGCAAAGAGCTAACTCAGAAGCGTCTTGAGCTAGATGTATGAAATTTAATATGTAGTCTTTATATCGAATTTGTGGTGCTTTATCAAATTTAGAACGAAAGCTATTCACCAGAAGTATGTTTGTCTGAGGAGAGAATACCACAAGTACGGAACATAAAAGATCATATGGATAAAAAACTGTAAAATTTACTGTAAATACACAGTAAATTTCGAACTATTCCATTAAAGAGTTGATTTTTTGTAAATCTGTGCATTCGCATGCATATAAACTTGGTAAATGTAAAACGTATCGAGAATCGAATGAATTGTACTTAATATCATATTAGCAATATCATAAAGAGAAATGGATTTTAAATTCGGAACGGTGCTGTAGATTGGATGATAATATATCAGGATTTTTTTTTGTATATTTGTTTCAGATAAGCAGTAACAAGAGCACAAAATTGATATAAATTAAAAGAATAAGGAATTCGGTGTCAATTTTTGGATTCAATTGATAATCTTAGAATCTCATTCGCCTCGATACTATGTCAGCTTAATGTAAAGTCTTGTCAATATAGCAAAATTCGCCACCTTGCCTCGACAAAAGAATCGTGTCCTATTAACAAACCTGCTATTTTTTACTTATATATATTCGATCTCGAGCTATTATTGCCTTTTACCTTATGCAATAAAGTATATATCACTCAAAAATCTCTCCTTCTTCAATGCTAACTACTTCAGCAAAGCCTTTCCATTCATCTTCTCATCCATCCGTCAATCACTGTCAAAACCAAGGCCACCGGGACATTGACAGCAATACATCTTTCGAAGAAACGAAATCCCAATATGAAATGATATTCATATCGATTTCAGTTAACAGTCTGGTAATAATCACCGAATACGCCGTCTCATTCTGATAAAAAAAAAAGAATCGATTACCGGCAGTGTTAGATACAAAAGTTTGAATAAAATATCATGCATAACTGAGTATCCTTATAAACATGCAAAATCGTGTGCCAATTCGACCCACAGAATGGGTAACTTTACGATTAACATGTGAATGTGTACTAATTCCACCACACATTAAAAAAAAATTAAGCTTATCCTTTCCTCTTTATAATAAAACCGTGTATCAACATGTTCTCACGGCGCTGATCAATTTACGTTTAACATGTGAATGTGAACTGATTCCATCAAACATTTTTAAAACGTAATTTTAAGCTATGCAATTTTTGCTAAAAATTTGATACTCACTGTTTCATTGACTGGACTGGAAAAATATTAATTGTTAAGTCAGTGTTGCCAAATTCTCGTTTTAATGCTGAAGTGCCTGATTTAAACACGTCAAATAGAGAACAACTTTCTTACTTTCGTTCACGATGCAACTTTAGAATCTGTATAGCAATCAAATCTGAAGGTTACAGAGACATATTTCCTCAACAATAACGGCAGTTATAAAACCTGCGTAAACGTGAAATCTGAACTTGTGTTAATCAGCAACATACCATTTATTCAAAAATGTTTTAAGCCGTTAAATAGATAAAAGGCGGGAAAATTTTATCATGACCGCGAATTTCATTGTTAAGGAAAAGAAGTTTATCAGTAAGTTGTAAAGATGCATATTAATGACGTAAAAGAAGGATATAAATTCTTTTATTTTATCAAGAATTATGTAATTTTTATTATATTGCTGCAATATGTTCTCGCCTTAGCTTCAAATTCGTACTTTTTGAAGCATAGTAACGGATAATTTCATTAACATTGATTGCGGAAAAGTTTTGAAGAAATACTTATTTCCTGAAAAAGAAAAAAAAAAAAATCAGAAAAATATTTCAGAAATATTTCCAAAGGTGTCAAGATACATGTGGAACAGATTGCATAAATTCTTTAAATTCATAAAGCATTATCTAATACGTAATATTGCTGTGACATTTCAATAAAATGCCGAATTGCTCAATACTTATGAAATTCCCGTGACTACTATATTTAAAGTTAATTTTCAGTTTTATTAACGTCGTGTTTTGAAAGCAACACTAGGAATATTTTGTGACGCATGTCGAAATTTCACGCGCGGTCAGATGACGTGGACGGCGCCAGGGCTGCCCTCTCCTTTTAGGGATCCGCGACACGCTGGCGGAAGGAAGGGGATTCGATTTAGCGTGCACTGGGCCGGCATTCACGGCGATTGTTTAAGGGAATCAAGTTTGAACATGCCGCCCACGGGCTCCGAAATTGAGACTTTAAAAATGGGCCATCGCATCCTTAACTTCATTTTAAAATAAAGTACTCAGCATTTATACACGTAATATTTTTTAGTAAAGAATAATCGAATTCGAGCGGAGAACTGAATAGTAGCAGAAAAGACAAAAGAAAGAGTATATATAGTTTTAGAAGGACCATGCAAACCTCAGCATTTTGATATAACGTATATATATATTTGTGTGTGTATCAGCATATAATTTTTCAATCAGAAGGCAGTTTCGAAGACAGTGAAGAGACTTTCGCTTTTTATGGCAACTCAGGTAGGCACGTGTAGCAGATTGTTATGAGTGAGGATAGAACCTGGGACCTTGTGGTTCGTAGCCGAGTAACAAGACCACAAGACAAAAGTAACTACTCATGTTTCGTAGCTGTTATCTGGCTTATAAGCTTCACCACACACGCATTATGTACAAGCAGGAGCAACGAGCACACACACAATACAGAGCGAAATGAGGGAAACCTTATGAAATTTTTATCCCTAGTCTTATATAACATGAGATATTGATAGGGAAAATATTTCTTCACGAGAGAAGAAATAGAGAGAGATTTTCACTACACGGATTTTCGTTACTAGGAATTTTCGCAAGGGAAACACAGGGATCTTTTAAAAAAGAATTTGTTAAGTCGGCGGTATTTTGGCCCTTCACTCGGAGTATGGAAACGTGAGGTTTTTAGCCGATGCAGCAATTTTACAAAGCTTCTCTTGAATTAATTAAATAGACAAGTGGAATGACATCAGGAAATAAGAGAATATTTTAGAATGAAGTTACTATGGGCTAAATCAAGATAAAACTTTGGGAATTAATTTGGATTTAAATTGGAGTTTAAAATATCATTACATATATATATGTATAAAATCGAATTTTTCCAAAAGTTTTATCCGTACTATAAAAAATATAGTTGCCAAAAGAAGGAGGGGAGAAACCACCTATTTTTATTATAGAGAGCTTTATAAAATTCACCATTTGAAAGTAATTAATGGCCAAACATAAGTTTTGAATTCGCTTCACAGAATGTCATTGCTAAAAAATAGGAATTATATTTCCTATTGAATATATCGTACAATTCCAACTATGTAATTTTTAGAAATACTAATTTATAGATTAAATCAGATAATTTTTATTTGTTATTCTAATAAAGTTCGTATTTTTGTAAGAACAAAAGCGCCATTCCTACTTTTTAAGAATTTATTATGTTTATTTTTACGTTTCTAGTTTCTTTAAAATAAGCTGAATAGTTTAAAATTAATATTATTTTGGAGTAATTGTCTTTTTATATTATCATAAAAAAGGTTTAAATGATGTTTTGAAATCTGATTCATTTCAGATTTCAAAGCATCATTAAATTATACATTTAGCTGTATTTGTCAACTATAAAATAAATTATACCCTAATTCAATGTATATAAGAAAACTAAAAAGTTAAAATAATCCTGATCTATAATATATTAGCTAATTTTCATTATCAGCTGATTATTTAAAGAAATCGCATTTTTTTCTTGAAACTAAACACATGTGAAAGCAAATAAAAGTTTTGGAAAAAAATAGTACTGCATAATTATAAAATAAAAATTACGTCCAAATTCATCAAATAATGGTGCATGGCAAATTAACAAATTCAAACAAAAATGTTACTTCTGCAATGCTATTTCTAAAGAGACTAACAAACTTGATAAAAGGCAGAAAAAAAATTTGTAATCTTGAAACTATTTCGACATTCTACGCCTTCAGTTTTATGGAATGCGTGTTATAAGTTTTCTTACAGATTAGATACACACAGTTCTTATCTTAGAGATTAGATAGAAAAATTTGGCAAGTTCGTAGTTCGAAGCACAAAATTTGTATGAATTCCAGTAAACAAGACATTATTAATCAGTTTCGTAATGGCAAGGTTATTGTTACATAATTCATAAATAAAGAAGGGGTGATTCAAACGATGCAAAAAATAATGAAAATTTAATTTGAATAGAATTTATCTGAGTTATATTACCTAAATATATTATATTACTCTAAGCAGTATATAGTAACGTCAATTACTGCCACAGAGTAATATTATTTTAATTGAATTTTCTTCATTTTTTTCGATAACTATAATTACATAGTCTGAAAAAACAGGTTTAAAATAATATTTTTGTTTTCGTCCACGAATTTGGAAAGATTTAAAAAAAATGTATTTTTTGCAAACGAATTTTAAAACCTTTCGCGCTTTTGCGCATGCATTAGGATAGCTTTAATTCGTCAAAATAGAGGTGAGAGGAAGGATGAAATGGGGAGATGTTTACATTTAAAAATAAAGTAATTTGGACTACTTGTAGACTAAATTAAAATAAAATAATAAGGTCAGAAACGACGCGATACTCACATTCATGTGAAAAAAATGAACAAAAAGTATTTCATAAGGCTGGAATCAAGGTCAAAGAATGACGAAGAAGACCGAAAATGCGCTCATTCTTCCGTGTCTCACCCCTTAGTGAAATAGAATCGTCGAAAAGTGGTCGTTTCAAGATACTGAAACGAACAGTACTAATAAGTGGTTTTAAACAAAAATTGAATTTAAAAATGCAGATATAGGTCTGAAGTTTTTATCAAATGCTACATATCCTTTTATGCAATATGTACTTAAGTAAAATTTCGAAAAATTCTCTAAAATATATTTATTTATTTTTAACATTTGTTCCTGGCCTAATTTAAGTACCTTTAGACTCGATGGATCATTTTATCATACATTCAACTAAACGTCATCCACGTTAGTTGCAAGAAAAATTTGCTTTATTTTTATTGTAGCGGATTGGAATTCACAAGTATAGAACCTGGGACCTTGTAGTTCGCTGCCGAGTAACAAGACCACAAAACAAAAGCAATTGCTCTGGTTTAGTAGCTGTTATCTGACTTATAAGCTTTTCGCCACAGTATATACTAAAAGTTATTTCATTCAAAAAAATATTTAAACTTATGAGCATTTCATGTAAATATTGGTTTCCATTGTATCAGTAAATATATTAATTATTCCATATACAAATCTTGATTATCAATACATCATTGAAAGCCACTAATTATCTCACATGTATTTGAGAACCTTTTTCACATATTTTCTTTATATTAGCATAATTTTGAAAGTAATAGATAATAAATTTGCTATTAGAAGAAACACTGCAATGTATTTCAAGGATGAGCAACTTATTTTTTTTAAACGCAGTTGATAAATTTCCTTTCCTTAAGAAAATCTAGTTTCATGAATATGTATTTATTTTGCTTCATTTTTTATATAAAAGTTATTACATTCTTAAATTTTAGAAAATTTAATATTTATTATGTACATTGTATAATAAAAATAACAATGTCAATTTACAATCTTCATGTAAACAATTACAAGGAACTATAATGCATAACAAACGCCTGTTATATATTATGATAAAAAGCTCTATGTAAAAATCTACTCATTAAGCCATAGTTCCGTTTTTATTTGCATTTTATTTCCAGACTGTTTTCGCTCTTCTTGTTATTAATAGATGGCGCTGCTTTACTTTACCTTACTTATGTGAGATCTGAGATTAAACCCATCGATTATGAAATTCTACTTAATTATCTGGGAAGCTTAAAAGAGAACGAAAGCATTATGGGGATAAAATATTAATGCGTTTAAGCAGTTTCTTCAGAAGAAATATTGTGGGAGCGAAAAATTAATACCATATTTCGAACACTTCTTACTGTCACTATGTAATTACTTCAAATAGTATTGCCAAAAAAACCTGTTAAAAAAACAATTACTTGCATATAATCTGAGCCAAATCATAAAAATAATTGCCTAGGAGCCTTGAAGCATCAAGAGTTTTTGCAGTATTTTAAAAGAAATTTAGTTTTGCAATTTTATTAAATTTACGAAGGACTATTGCGCAATCTCGTTCAAATCAAAATCGAGTACCATTTAAATTTTGCAAGATTATTCGAACAGCATTAAGTAATTCGAAATTAATTATATTTTCCAAATTTGCTTTCTAGTTTTTAAAAAATATTCAATTATATAATTAAAAAATTTTAAATTATGCTAAAAAGTTCAATTTTTGAACTATTATTCTATACAAATAAATTCTTTTAAATTTCAATTTTGTACTTTTTTTATGCCATGCCCTTTTTTTATAGTAATTCATTTGAATATAGCCCACAATTTAATGTTTTATTATTTCAATTTGCCAAAATTTCCTACTTTAAACTGTATTTCCTATTTCCCACTGTTTGGTATATTCCATGTTGAATGTTTAGTAAATAAAAGAAAGTTTCCGCTTTCATCTCCATTTAAATTCAGTCCTTTTTTTGTTCTCTCTGTTATTAGTAGATGGCGCTTCTATCCATTAATTTGATATTGGAACCACTCTCAGATAGAAGATATGAAATTTCGTTAAATTATTTGGAAATCTAAAAAAGGGAAGAAGAATTAACAAGAATTTTTTAAATTATGGCAAAAGATATATCTTTCAGTGCGAGTTTTTGGTGGGTAAAATATTTCGTTTCAATTTATTCAAACATTCTGAATCAGAATCAGGTTTGAAGCAGTGAAGAAACTTTGTAGTTTTAAAAGTTCGATTTATTCTCTCCGGGAGGCAAGCATGATTATTTACAAGAAACCGCGGACATAGCATATCCGCCACAGCGCAGCACAAAAGCGGAAGTGGGAAAGAGAGAACGAAATAAATTCTCCCTCGTCTTATATAACCTGAGATTTTGATTGGGAAAATATTTCTTTACAGTGCTAATATATTATTAAGATTCTGATAGGGATTTCTGACGCATGTCAATCACATGTAAAGGAAACACAGGAATCTTTTAAAAAGAATGTGCTTACTGGACATTTTTTACCCCTTCATGCCGAGCGTGTGAAAGTGTCGGCGTTTAGTCGATTCAACAATTTTATAAAGCTTCTCTTGAATTAATTAAGTAAAGAAAGTGGAATTGGATCACGAAATAAGAGAATATTTTAGAATGAAGTTATTGTGGGCTAAATTAAGATAAAACCTAGGAAATTAATTAAATTGAAATTAAAGTTTAAAATGTCATTACACACATATATATATATATATATACACACACATATATTACACCATATATATACCTCATTAATAATTTAATTAAAAATGAATTTCCTATAAATTACTGTAATGTCATTTTTTTAATTAAACAAGGTATGGTTTGGGATTAATCCTTTGGCTTAAATAAAGAATAGAACTTTCCTTGCATATTATATCACTCAATAGGTGGCCCTGGGAGCTTACAATTTCACCTAAATTACCGTTAGCTTTGTGTTTTTAATAAGCGGGAATCACAATCGATAGCTTAAAATTTCCTTGACTGTTGATGGTATGTTCTTGCTTTTTCGTTTTTTCTTTAGTGTTATTTTATAGTATTTGGTTTTTATTGTTTTTTTGTTATTGTATTTTTACTTATTAGTAATTTTTCTTCTAATTTGTTGTTTTGTATTTTCCTTTCTGTTAAAATGGTATATCTCTTGGGCCTAATTTCAGGGTATTTTCGGGTCACGAGGAATCATTATTAGACATAATTGTCTGCATTTCCTTAACAGAAAAATTCCTTTTTTTTTTAAATCCCTGCCTGAGGGTGATCCTTAAAAAAGTCTTCAGGCCGGATTCTTTTTTATATTTTGTTATATTTTTTATTTGGTT
>JAPMOR010120576.1:0-17603 GCA_026543865.1 Argiope aurantia | reverse complement strand
ATACATATATATATATATATATATATATATATATATATATATATATATATATATATATATATATATATATATTTCACTTTTGTTTAGAGATCTAAAGAAAATTCCTTTGTATCATTAAATCTCTGGTGTAACTGGTGTAACAGGGGGTACAAGAGAGGAGTATAGATGTACTGGATGCTAAACTTAGGGAGCGACGTGGTGAGGGGGAAAAAACCATTAGCGGGTTCATTCTATTTTTTCGGAAAAATATAAGTTTGCGAAAAAATAATGTCCATTTCCAGGGCTTCCCTCACCCTCTCTACGTCACTGCTTCAAATAATAGTCTCAGGCAGAAAATAAAATTTACTTTGAAAAAAATTCGCCATGCTTGATTGCTTATAATATATATTTTCCATCATAATTGCAAAATTTGTATTTTTAACTCCATTAGTACTGAAAGGTCCCAAACGCCCTTTCAACGAAACTGCGGAAGGAATTCGAGACACTTGGATATCATTGTGAAATTCCTTCTTTTTTCGTCAAGTTTGATTGATTGAATATTAGAAGTGCATGCTGGGCTCGTCAGCCACTCTCGCTTAAATGAGTTTGGGGTTTTCTGATATCTTTCAAAAAATGTCCTAAGATACATATGAATAAAAGCAATTGTCTAAGCAGATGCCTCTTGATCACAGGCCAATAACGAATTTAGTTATTTTGCAGGGCTTAGGCAGTGCACAATGTGGGGCTCTTCTTTTAATAAATTGGCCAATTTAGTTTCACATTTCAACTCATTATTTTAATGTCTTGTTTAACATGTTATTGTTTTTTTTCAGGCTGAATTTTTCTTTACTTTCTCACAAAAGAGAAAGTAGTGAAATCGTCAAAAGATTCGAACTCGGGATTTTGTCGAATCTTCTCGTTTTAGACCCCCGGAAGTTTTTGGAAAATGTCCATCTGTCTGTCTGTGAATACGATAATTCAAAAACACTTTGAACTTGATGGTTGAAATTTTGTATACGGGTTTTATACAAAACTTGCAGACTTCTATTAAATTTTGAATAAAATTTGTACAATTAAAAAATTTGTCTGTCCGAATATAAGTTAACAAGATAGTTACAAAACGAAGACAATTAGATAGATAAAATTATAAGGTTTTTTTTTTCTTCGTAAAAAATATTTTACATAAATAAAAGTAAAATGTAAAAAGTCTGTTGAATTCGTTTTTTTTAAATCTTTTTTTTTAATACGATAGTGACTTTCAAGATTCAAAACACATATTGATTTTTTATCAATATGTGTTTTCTATATTGATATCTATTTTTTTCCCCTATCATAAACGAATGATCAAATAAGACAAGTGGGACAAATAGAAAAATAAATAAATAGGAGTGGGCTTTCCAGAAATTTCAGACATTTTTTTCTAAGAAGGCATTATCTCTTTCATTATCTTTTTACATGAAAATTGTGGACTTTGGGCTAGGCTGTGATTGCTAAGATTTGTCTGATTTTATTTTCCAGAAATTAATATATTTCTGGGTTTTTTTTTTGGTTTTTAGATGTTTTTGCTGACTTAATAAAACCAAACATTGACACAAAATTACAGTGTTGGTTATATATTGATATATAAAATATTAATCACTTAAGGTAGCTCATTTACATGCAAGTGAATGCATAGACCGATAGACGGTCAAACGTTTGACAGATTTGGTTCAAGATTTAATACGGATCTTCAAATTAAGTGCTAAAATTATGTGCCAAATTTAATCCATCTAGATCTTAACATTTGGCTGTTATCGAGCTCACTTGAGTTCTGACAGACAGATTGGCAAACTTCCTGTCGCTAGAAATTCGACCGAAATCTACAAATATACTTTTAAAAAACCACATATCAAATTTTATCCTTCTAGCTCATAACATTTTTAATTTATTGGGTGCACAGGTTTTAAAAAAAATGCCTAAAACGCGAGGAAATCTAACACGTGGATATTAAAATTTAATTTTTCATGATCAAAAGGGTTTCTTTTTGCATGCCAGAAAAAAAAGCTAAATGTATATTTTTATTCTTCATTTTAAAATAAACTGTAATGCTAAATTATTAAGATTATACTTTTTGCATTGCTTAGTGAAAACTATTTAAAATGTTAAGAAAATTTCTGAAAGGATCCATAAGAATTAAGAGATTTACATATTGTTCGCCTATAGAGGGTGTATAGTGTGAAAACACAATCAGCAGGCCTCAGTAGAAAACAACAACGACATTTATTTAACACGAAGACACTAACACAAGGACGACAAATATATCCTCACATAACAGCACACAACAGCAAACAGTAGTTCACAAGTAGTAATTAACCACAGCACACAAAGCGGCCAGCCAGAATTCAGCAAAAGGGGGGAAATCACTTAGATTCACTCTACGGCCTCTCCATACGGCTGAACTTCCCCACTGTCTGCTTACTTTAGCTGTATCCAACTGCCCACTCACTACCACACGACTGGCTACTCCACACACAACTTGATGCTGCTTCCACAATAGACAACAGGATTCGGCACACAGCTCAGTTCAGCAACAGCTTGGGTTTCACACAACGCTGGCACTTTACCGTTGCTTCGCTATCCTCTTGAAGTCTCGATACTTGAATACGACTCCAACTGCCATTCACTGCACGACTGCAACTTGTGACTGCTGGCCTTTTATAGTTCCCGGGAGGCGGATCTAGAAGGTTCTGGGCATATCTCAGTTCCTAATGGCTGGATTGTTAAAATTCTCGAAGTTTCTATCATTATCTAATACGTCGCCAAATGGTCGCCAAGCTCTGAGATCACTGGCTCGGTACCCGAGCAACATCCAATACAGATGACTTAAATCAGTCTTTCTGGTGATAGAACTAACCATGCTCGGAAGCAGCATTATTGGTTTGTAACAATATTGATAATTTTTTTATATCCTTACTGGAAGAAAATTAAATGCTAACAGCTTTTTATATATTTTCACGATTCTTCATAAATAATCAAAATTATGTTGGCATCCAATTATAATAAAATTGTTTTAGAAAGGCAAGACACGTGTTCTGGGCTCTACACACAGAGAGAACAAAATTAATGAGTCCATTCACTGCATTTAATTTGAATAGAATAGGAAGAAATGAAAGCGCCCATTCGTGTAGGAATAATGATATTGCAGAGTATTTCTACTTTGTCTTACAGTATCGTGAAGATACTGAAAAGTGTCTTTTATTATTAAGGATTCTTTAAGATAAAAAATTCCGAAATCGAAATAAGGAACCGGAATAGTTATTAAAGCTCGATTCGAGAATGGAAAATTCATTCTACGTTGCATCCCATATAGACTGTGGCGCCATCTTTCTTTTAAATTGGAACTCACAAGAAATGCTGCACTCTGACGTAACGGAAACGTGTGATCATGACAACGATCTGAACGATATTTAGGATTTATCTCATTTTCACAGAAATACTATTAAATTTAAGAAAAAATAATTTCCATCGATGAATTTTTAATTTTATCACTCTCATATTTTTTTTCAATTCTGGAATAGCATCTTTCTTACAAAAATGCATTTTAAAAACAGAAATTAAAATTATATTGGGACAGCATTTAAAATATTTAATATCCATATTAAGTTTCGTCTCATTTTCACACGAGTATTATTAAATTTAAAAATAACTGCTTTCCATCATTAAATTGTTAATTTTATCACCTTCATATCTTTTAAATTCTGAAGAAGTATTTTTCTTACAAAAATGTTTTTTTTAAAGACAGCAGTTAAAATATTAAATATTCATTCATTCGTCTGTATACTACTAATAGTTTAAAATATACATATTTAAGATTTATAAAATATTTTTTTCAATTATGAAATTACATTTTAATCTTTCAAGAAAAATTCTTTCAAATTATATAGTTTTTTTTTTTTTTTTAAACTCAATAAGAAATTCATTTTAGTTGGTTAAATTATACTACTACTAACAATATTTTTTTAACTTTCACAATAAATGCATTTTTAATAAATTTAAATTTACTGTTATATAAAACATTAAATTTGACGAAAGAGATGCAAATTCAAAAAACCAAATCATTTCAAACAATAATTGTTCTGTTTTTTTTTCCGAACTTAGCAGCATACTGACCATCTGTTTGGTCTTACAGCAAAATATAATAAATGCGTTAAAATAATTCCATATGATTTTTTTTGAACTAGCATATTACTTTACAAAGCACTGGAAGTAATTTTATCACCTCAAAAAGTTATTCTTACATTCATAATTTCAAAAGGATGTCTGGATTTTTTCAACTTTGATCATCTAAAATTAACTTAGACATGCCAATGAAATTTAAAATATGATTAAAGGGAAGATTAAGAACTCTATATATTTATGATTAGTTTAAGTAAATGATTATGATCTTTTAAATGGAAGGAAAAGAACAAGGAATAATATGGAGGAATTTAATATAAACTGTGTGATGAAAACTCAAAGACACTAAAATAACTCTAATGGATGCTGAAAGATGAGCAGCAGACATTCGAGAGTAGTGAATAATTGTGTGAAGTCTCTGTCTTGCAGAATACTCTCTAAGCCCTTTGAGTTGTTATTGTTGTTTACCATCGTTTTTGGTTTTGTTTGTTACTTGTGTGTTACTGTTTACTGAAAGTTTTTCCTTTGTGCTAACTTTCGCTGTGTTTTGTGGCCTTTATGTTTGATTTTTTTGTGTAGAGTAAATTGTCATTATTTGTTATTGACTCTGCTGCACTATTTCACCATACACCCACTGCACCGGAACTTCATTTTCAGATTTTGAATTGCCGTTACAATTTCATCGCATTTTTACCAAACTGATTAAATTTAAATAATCACATTTTTTTATGACCATTTCCAAGAATGACAGCAAAATGTGTAACATTTTACTTGAAAAATTAAATTTCCAATATAAATGGAAATTTAGAAAATAAGGAAAGGTCTAAATATAAAAACCTTGTCTATAATATCATTCGATACAAAATTTATATAATTTAGTTTAATCTCATATTGGAATTTTTTTTTTTTTTTTTTGTTATTCATTATTCAAACAAAAAGAATTTTTTTTTTTTCAGATTTTTGTTGCTATGAAATGAATTTTAAGTTTGAAAATGTATTATTTAATTGTTAATCTCCCATAAATATGATTTTATTTCGTAAAAATTCGTGCCATCTTTTGATTGAAGAAGCTCAGTGCTGGGGCTTTAATTATTCATGCTATTTTTCTGTTGTTGTACAAACGGAGAAGCTACGATAGTGACTAAAAATCAGAAAAAAAGGCAAATTTATGATAGAATTAATTTATAGAACATCATTTTCCTTACTTAAAAAAATCACTTGACTGTCATGCACAATTATTATGAATGAAATCTCCACCTTCATAACTAATAATTTAAATTCTATGAAAATCGTAAAGAATTAGATTAACTGAATTTTGTCAAGTTGCGTTCATTCAAACAGATCCAAAAAATTTTGATCCGGTTATTAAATAATTTTTCTTCGGTTTATTTATTCAAATGAGTATATTTCAATTTATAGCTTGGACCTCTTTAAGCTAATATATAATTATTATAATAGTGAGAAAAAAAATTTCTTAAAATAGAATTGAAATCTGTATAAAAAGATGTTACATAATTCAGTTTTATACAATGAAGCTTTGCTTCTGAAGTTATCACGGAAAAAAACCCCTCATCAATTTCGCTTAGTTTTTAATTAATAAAAATTTTTTTAAGTGATTCTGAGATTGTATTCCTATCCTCCAAGGTATAATTGTACCAAATTTGGTAGTTGAATGTAAAATAGTACACCTGTAAAGTGCCAAAATACATACACAATTATCTTTTTTTTTTAGTAAAGCATATCTTATTATTTTGTTGAATTAAAGCACAAGTGACAGAAATAATTTTTATTCTATGAAATAACTTTCCAATCTGACTCCTTATAATCTAGATAATGTAAATATGCCAAATAGCTATAGTCTAATATTTATAATATGAGTTCTAGCTGTTAGTAATGAGCGAGGATAAAACCTGAGACCTTGTCGTTAGCAGTCCAGTAACTTAACCAGGTTATAAAAGCGTACGCTCGTGTAGCGCAGTTGTTAACTGGCTTATATGCTATTCACCACAGTACTCTCCCTCCAGTGAGTCGGAAGTGAGACGAACGATATGGCTGTTGAGTGGTGATGTATTGAGTTATTAGCTGTTGTCTAATGGGCCTGTACCCTATTTGAGTAGCGAGTGTGTGTGGGTGAGTGGTTGCTGCGTCAAGTAAGTCTGACGACTTTGGTTTTGCTGCGTCAAGTGAGTCTGACGACTTTGGTTGCGGGTAGATGGCGCCACGACCGCTGTTACGAAGGTTGAAGGTTCATCGTCTGAGGTCACCAATGCAGCGGTATGTGATGTGCGGGGATAGAATCTGAGACCTTGTAGTTCACAGTCTAGTAACTTAACCAGGATACAAAAGCGTACGCTCTTGTAGCGTAGTTCTTAACTGGCTTATATGCTATTCACCACAGAGTGTATTAGGCGTAATTTATAGTGGTATTTTGTTATTAACATAGAATCTCTATTTGGTTTTAATTTTAATTATAAAAACTAATAATATGAAAATGTTCATAACAGTTCACAATAAGTAACATTAAAGTTTTTTGATAATCATAGCCAACGATATCAATATATTTTTAAAGCTATTTTTATTACTCTACTATATTATAAAGTAAAAAATATATTGCATTGCAAGACTACAGGAATTTAAGTTATGTTGGGTACAGTCGGAGATTTCCAGGTAATTGTGAATTGCCAGAATTTGTAACAGTACATTTAGAAACGACTTTTCACCGAGCAATTTTCGAAATTTATTAAGCACACCCATTAAAAGCGTCTGCTTCTCTGTGGTAACGAAATTTGATAAATATACTATACACGAGATGCGCTCACGGAATTTCGGAAGAAAAAAAATGTTCCAAAATGTCCACCAGAGGGCGCCTTTTCCGGAAAAACATTAAATTTAACACAATAAACGACCAAAACGGAATATAGAAACAATATTAACAATTCAGAACAAGAATTATGAGTAATAAAATATAAAACTTGGAAATATTGTCAATTCTAGGAAAAAAATGTCCTGATTTTCATGTTTGCCAAGAAGAGGAAACAACGCAGGTTAGGATAAGAAACGCTTGCAGTCGTTGTCATGTTTTGTATCGATGTTTCCGGCTGTAATGATGACGGTATCTTGTTGCGACATTGAATAACTTAAAGAATTCCATAACGCTTCAAGTGCGAAGCATCACAATTGATCAGTTAAGATCTGCTATTGAACTCACACTGTCCACCGACTTGAAATTTTGCAGGTGAATGAATATGGTCATACTGGGCACCTTTCCTTACATCATCCTAGATACAATTAACAACTACTCCTCTTGTGCAATTTCGTTCTAATCTGTTCATGTTTCTGCAAACTGTTTTTATCAAACAGCATGCTGTTATTTTTTCCTTACCTTTAGTTAATATGTCTCGATGTCAAGGTGATCAGAAACTAGTCAATAAATGTTAATATTGTTTCTGTATTCCGTTTTGTTATTGTATTAAAATTAAGGTTTTTCCGGAAAAGGCGCCCCCTGGTAAACATTTTGGAACTAATTTTTTTTTTTTTTTCGAAATTCCGTGAACGCATCTTGTGTATAGTCTATATACCAAATTTCGCTGTAAGCCGTCCAATCGTTTGCGTTGTATGATGCTGTTTATAGGGGAAGTTTAATTATAACCACCCTGTATTTTTCTCACTTCGAATAATATTTTGCAATGTGATTAATTCCTAACACATATGATATTGCATTTTATGAACTCAAAGCTTTATGTAACGTGGAGAAAATTCAATATATTCGATTTTCAATAATTGATGCACGGAATACAAATAGATATAAGTGGCGAGAAATCTATCCGTGTATGCAATAGCAGATAGATGTATAAAACGTGATTTTATGTCAGAAAAAGTGAATCTTTAAAATTATAATTTACCCTGGAACAAATAATAAAATAAGTACCGATTTTAAAACATAATAAATTGGTTTTTACGTTTACTAAACGTTTTTTTTTTTATCAATGATTCTTTTCATTTATCTTATATCTTTAAACAAGAAATTCTTGTATATACTTAGTTATTTATTTCGTATATCTCGGAAACGGCTCTAACGATTTGATCAAATTTTATATTTAGATAAGATTTTACTTTTTCAGTTTATCTATATAGGTGTCTTTCCTGAAAAAAGGACATTTTACACACACACACACACACAAAAAGCATTTTTTATATCTAACTATTAGAATAAATATATTCAACTTCCACTTCGAAGTGTGGACAATTCAGTATAGTGACTCGAATACCATGAATGACGTCGGTTTTCGATTTTCTAAAAGTGCTTTTCTTTTTTTTTTACTTATGTATTTATATTTAATATTTTTGGTTTTTAGGTTATCTATATAGGTGTCTTTCCTATAAAAAACGCTATTTTACACAAGAAAAGACCATTTTTTAATAAAAAATTATTACAGCCTTTTTCTATCTCTTCTCATGCTGACAATGTCATATAGTGCCTTCAGGGATCCGATTTCACCAAGGTGAAACTGAGTGCAAGTTCAAAAATATAAGTAACGATCGATAAACGACAAAATGAATACTGTAAAATAGCAGTTGTTTCAAATAACATGTTAAACTAAGTACAGTCAAGATTTTTTTTTTATTTAAATGACTAGTTCATACGTAGGTAAAATTGAAAAATATTCATATGTAATCAATATGTAATTCGTATCTAAATATTTTCTCCGAAAAAAGAAAAAGACACCAACAGATGGCTCCATAATAGATAATTTTGTTCAACACGAATACACAACAGCAAAGTACAGCAGAAGTGTACACAAAAACTGTACACAACAACTTGCTTTAAACAGTAGCATTCGTAGAACTGATCATTATTAAGCAACCACAGCAGTACAAAGTGCTCAGAGAGAACTGAACTGCTCTCTCATTTCAACTGGCTACTTGCCACACGATTAATTTTTTTTGTGTGTGTGTGTGAGTTTTGTAACTGCCGCGACGCAGAAAAGAAGCTTTTACATCGAAATCTGGATATCAAATCTTAACAGAGATCTCGCCAAGATTCTAGAATATTCTGGATCCTTCGTCTTTTATTGCCAAGTTTGCAGCTGATACTGGAATTAATTGATTTTGCATATATTCATAATCCATTATTATTTCTGTAAAACTGTTTTCCTTACCAGAAAATACACAGGAGACTTATTGCAAAGGAAACAATGTTACAAATTCCTAACATTATTTAGATAAAACTGAAATTCTTGATTAGTTTATATACTATAAAAATCAAAGATACTCAATAGATTCTCTTCTAATTTTGGTCAAGAATATTATGAAATACGTGGAAGGTTTTCGTAAAATATTATTCATATATTTAATTTTTAATTGATTAAACTGAATTACCATACACAGGAAGGATTATTGTCTTAAATGTTGCCACTCGAGTCGAATAAAAATATTATAAATGTTTTAAATCATTGAAACGGTACCAATAATTTTATATTATTCGGTGAAAATTATTAATATCCAGAGAAAAAAATTAGCTTCCGATGATTTTCAAAAATATTTTTGGTACAGTCAATAATAGTTGAAACACTACGAGAATTTAATATTGTTTGGTGCTACTGATATTCACTTTTCGGCAAAAAATAAATGCAGATGATTTTTTTTATAATTTTTTCTATCAACGTTTTATTAATATGAAATTACATAGTGATTATAAGTGATATTCTTTTGCGAAGGTAAAGATTTAAAACATTGTGATAACATTTCCGAATTTCAAATGCATGTATTATCTCAAATTTTATTCGTTTTTATAAGTTTTTTATAAGCATGTAATTTTTATAAACTGGCAACATATTGGTAAATTGTGATATCATAATTAAAAAAATTGTTCAAAACGGCAAATCAGTCTACCTAGAGATACAAAATGATTCTTTGAACATTATATGTTCTCAAAGAACGATTTTTGGAATTTTTAATCAAAATTTTAATGAAGAGTTAATTAAAATTGTAACTTTTTTAATCGAAAACTACGAAAAAGTTATCATAGAAAGGTAATTTTTAAATTACTTTAAAATTAAAAAAAAAAGCTTTACAGAACGTTTTATTCTATTTTATGCCGAACAGATTTTCGCTAATCTATGTATATATAACACATATGACAATGAAATCGTTTTTATTTCATATTATGGAATGGCAACAGTCAAATGTAAATAAATCACTATATGAACATTTCTGACTACTTATTAAACATTTTTACAACTTCACTAAATTCTGTGCTTCTGTAATTAATGAAACCGCAAAATATTATTAGGAATATTCTGGACAAGAATCACCAAAATTATTCATTCAGAAGAAAGATATGAAAAAAAAAAATCAAATCATAGGCGTCAAATATAGAACGCGAAAATAAGCTTAATCATTGCCAGATGGATCATCGCTATGACTTACCTATAGAAACAAAACTATTACCTCACAAAAAAGTTTTTATACTATCTTAAAACTTAAAAAAAAAAAAAAAAAAAAAAAAAAAACCACTTTTTAACAATGTTTATTTTATTTCTCTACAATGTTTTTTAGATAAATTTTTATAACTTAATGCACAGTATGTTACAATTGATTTTTAATGTTATGAAATTCAATCTCATCCATCAAGACCGCATACTTTTGCTATTGTTAAAATTCAGATTGTAGCAGTTACATTGCTCTTATCTTCTCTTTTGGATACTAGATGACGATGCCTGATTAGGCCATCCCATAATGCATTGCGAGTGTAATTAGAGATATGATGTTAGACTGCTAAGCTGCGCGCCTGAATGTCTTGCCTTTGCGTTTATGCTTGTTTAGTATGTGAATGTGATTATTAAAAGAAATGTTCCTAAAAACATCCGTCCTGTTGCTTTCTGCATTGATCATGATAATTTACATTCCACCACAAGCAAAAAATGCTTTCTTTGGATAAGCAGATATTTTGAAGTAGTATTTTCACTTCCACATTTATTTTGTAGCATATGCACTTTTAAATTTCCAAATGTTGTAGATGGCTTTAAGCTTTTTAGTTCAATTCATGTTTTACATTCTAATTGAATAACAAGTGAAATATTTACATTCCACGCTCAAATTTAACAGTCTAAATACTCAATAATCTGTGCGAACAAGCTAGTTGTCAAAGGTGGTGAGTTTCAATAAACTTTCGGAATATTTTTAAGTATATATTACTGCTATACTTATGTATCTTTGCTACGTAATTAAAAGCATATTTTAAGAGTAATATAAGGAATAGTGCACGAGTCAAACCTAATAAAGCTGCAATGCTGTGGATTAGAAGTTTGAATGACCCTTAATTTTTTTGGAGGATGGAAACCATCTAGAATATTATATATTCAGTTCAAAAAAATATATATTATCAGATTTTACAGTTATCTATTGTAGATTAAATTCCTCTGAAATAAAACACAACCTCAATTCTTTCTAGGAAATAAAATACTGAGCATTTCGAAATAGAAGAGGAGATTCAACAATTTATCAAACCTGTAAACCTAATATATGATTATTTCCTAATACAATTTTTTATTTTAAAAAACATTTTATTTAAAAACATTTTATTGAAAGAAATAAAAAATTATGAACAATAATCTTTACGAAATTCACAAATTTCTGCCGTGAAAAAAAAATCGTTTGCTGTTAAATCTATGAAAATAATACTTTTTTTTAAATGTGAAAGATTTCTATTTAGCTTTTGAATAATTTGGAAAAAAATGGAATTCATATTATTCGTGAGGTGAATGCCTTATTGATTGATTTGTTGTTGTGCTATAAGCACCAATGCCAATAAATAAACGCCAGAAACAGTGAAAACGAAATAATTTTGCTTTTTGTTTTTTGCTTTTTTTGCATGTTTTTATTCAACAAATATGGTTGTAAAAAAATGATTTTTTTTATAATCGAATTTCTTTTCTCTTCCTGATTTGTAAGAGTGACTCTTTCGACAGTCTACAGAGGTATTTGTTTGAATAATCGATAACATAGCGATTTTGAACCTAGTAATTTGCAAATAATCTCTTTTTTTTAAAAAAAACCTAAAGCTAACAATTTTTAATTTTATCTAATAATTTTTTCATCACTGATAGTACATCAAAATTTCGCAGATAACTTCCAGTGTAGAATATGTTTTTTTTGAAGAAACAACCAAGGACAGAGAATAAAATATTGCTAAGTTTATGTATATATGTTTATGAATGTTATGATTTTATTCGCTGTATGTAAACTGTTTTACTGAAAAATATCTTTGAGACTGATATCGGGAAAAATACAGTGTAGATAAATTGCTTTTTTTTTGCATGTTTTTATTCAACTAACATGGTTGTAAAGAAATGATTTTTTTATAATCGAATTTCTTTTCTCTTCCTGATTTGCAAGAGCTTTCTTAATCGCACAACAATATTTTAATATTTTGAGAACTTAAAAGTTTGATTTTAATTAAATTATTAATCAGAATGAATAGAACAGGATTCACACCAAAATTTGAATAGGAATTACACTTGTAGTTACAAGACAATATAATGAATTTTATTGATTTAAATCATTGCACTTATGATTTATTGCATTTACATGCATCAGAAAGTACGGATCGACAGACGGTCAACCGCTTGATACATTTGGTTCAAAATTTGATATGAATCTCTATTTGAGATTCCAAACCTGTGTGTCAAATTTTATTTATAAAGCTCTTTGCCTTTTGTAATCATTGAGTCCACTTGTGCTGAAAAAGCCGGGTACATAGACTTTCTCTGAACAGACGATGCTCAATATTTGACAGAAATCTACAAATCTGGTGAAAAGACCTTACATGAAATTTCTTTTGTCTGCCTCAAATCGTTTTTGATTTATATTTGTTACAGACAGACAAACAATTTGACTGACAGCCAAATGCGAAAAGTATGTTTCTCAGACTCTTTATACTTTGTTAGAATAAAATAAAAAAAAGAAATATTATTGAAATAATCATAGACAATGTATATATTACCATCGAATAACTTAGTATTTCTTAAAAAATGAATAATATCAAACTACAAATATTATAAAAATCATATGCAAATCTAGGCTTGTTGCAAAGTTTATATTACTGAAAAGCTTCGAAGTTTCTAACAAGCGACAAAAGTCGACTAGTAATTAGTCCATTGAAAATTTATCTCTGCATTTTAAACATATTTGAAGAAATTAGCTATCGTTTGCAAATATTTTTCTTTCAATTAAATGCAAACAATATCGTTTTGTGCAAGAAAGTACGAATTTATAGCTTTATTCTTTTATTTATATTGGAGGAAAAAAATTGTCTGCTTTTCTTAATTAATATTGAAATTAAGATCTTACAATTGCATATTTAAGTAGTTGAATTATAATTATTAATTGGAGTAAAAGTAAATTTATCATCAGATTTTTTTAAAAGAAAAATATTCCTCCCCACTATTCTATTTATTACTAACCACCCATTTGCAAATTTTAGGCTTAGCAGCATACCATCGGCGAACATAGTCAGTCGACTAACATGATATCTTTGCTGATTTTTTTAGCGATTAATTGCTATTATTCGATTAATAAATGTACCCATACTTGGATGAAAGCTGTAATAATTACCTTTTATTATTACAATATTTTTATTGCAACACACTCACAATAATGCAGCAGACATCGAACCAAATGACTATCAAATTAACAAAAGTTCCGGAATAACGAAGTTCACTTAAAAAATGTATAAAGAACTAAAAAACTCGCAGCTTCTGGAAATTTTTTTAACTGGTCGTTTTTACATAATGTTGCCATTAAATCTTTCTCTTCTTTATTTTTCTTTAATTAGTTTTATTCAAGCTTTTGATCGTTACTTCATGTTCATTTAAACAATTTCAAACTATAAAAATGAACAAAAATTAAAAGTTTTACTTAATTTTTTTTTCAAAACTGGCAACATAAATTGTTGAAGTTAGAAACAATCAAAATTAGGACTTGAAAGTCACTTTTTAGCTCCTAACTTTTAAGATACTGCAGTTATTGAAGAATTTTACATACAGAAATTGTTCGTCCTAATAAGACGCTAATTTAGTTAATTTGATTTATTTTTCTGTCTTTAATATTAAGGAAGTTATAACGAAATGAAAATTTCAACGTTTCTTACCATTTTTACTTCTTTTCAGCTAAATGGTCCATCTACGAATTCATCCAATGTTTTTGCATTTGAATTTGCCTAAGACTTCTAAAATACATATTCCATTTTCTTCACAATGCTACGATGCCCAAAGCGCTCATGCGCGGTACTCTGAATACATAAATATCTGAATATTCGTGGATTCAATATTTTCAAAGTAGCTATGAATTAAATGAATATTTTTACTTTTTTCTTATCCCTCCAGCCGATTCCAGTTAATCCGAATCAATTAATATACTTTTGAATTCTTCCTAGTGTGGGATATAAGTTATTTCATTGGCTGATTTATTTGTCTTGAATGATATTTCAATACAGAGATGGTAGCTCTATAATTCAGTAATGATACTCTATAATGAAACATCTGTGCTGACAGCAGAATCAATAATTGATTCGATATCGTGGCTGTAAGAGATATATCACAAATACTATGAATCAACAAGAAGGTTTGATAATTATTAATATATTTTTTTTTACTTTATACGTAGCATAGAGAAAGTAAATTAATCGTAAAAAAATTCGAACTCCAAATTTTGACTAATCTTCAAGCTTTAGATCACCCTGAGTTCGAAAAACCAATTTTTGGATAATGTCAGTCTGTCTGTGACAAAAATAAGTCAAAAGCGCTTTGAGCTAGATGGTTGAAATTTGGAATGCAGTCTTTACACCAAATTTGCAGATATCTTTCAAATTTTGAGTTAAATCTGATCAGAGGAATTAGTCTGTCCAGCTGTTCAGATATATGCTAACACGATAACTATAAAAAGGAGAGAACTAAATAAATAAAATTCGGTACATAAATTTAACACCTACAGTGTAGAAACCCGTCAAATCTTGATCCAAATCCAATTACCGGTTGATTGTTTGTCGGTCTGTCCTACCAGAAACATGTAAACGCGATAATTCAAAATCGAAATGACTTAAATATATCAAATTTGTTATGGAATTTTGTGACTACAAATGCAATTTTGCGCTAAATCTTTGTTTCAATCAATTGAGAAAAACTTTTTCGAAAGCAGAAATTCGATTTTCGGATACTATTAACAGCATGTCAGGAATTAATCGCCGAATATTTCGCCAAGAATAACATGATAGATTTAGTAAAAATGCTAAATTCACACCAAAAGTTAATATTTCGTAACTATTGTACGCCAATGCCGTTTTCTGGAATGACAGGTTTATAAGAGAACATGAGAGAGAGTTTTGAAGAGACCACTCCCGCTGGCCATTTATTCAAATTTGCGTTTCTGTTCATAAAAGAAATAAATTAATTTTTATCGTTGCCATTCTTATTAAATAAAAATATTGTATACTTTAAATCCTTTCATTTATTTGCCTCCGAGTTTTTGTTTATAATGTTTAAATTTTTTATATCTTTTTTAAAATTATTAATAATTTCAGGGTGAAAAATAGCTTTGATAGTTTTTAAAAATCGTTTGGTACAGTTTGTAATTCTTTGCTTTGATACAAGATTTAATAATTATTTATAGAATCTAATATTACCATTTTAACTATAAATAAAGTTGTTGGAAGATATCATATCTTAAAATATTCTAAATAAAAGTATTTTTTTTAAGTTAAAAATGTATTGCATATTTGGAAAATCAGCTTAAATCTACATTCTTTCATTCTATCGAATGCTATTATATTTTTATTTTCTCTCATATGATATTTGGACTATGCAGACATCAATATTTGATTTGGTATGCAATAAATGTAATTTATTTTGTAAGTATTTGATATATTAAAAAGTTCTTCAAATTTTTATCACAATTTCTAAAGCATGATGAAAATTACAGAAAAGGTTTCACAAAAATTAATTTAAGAAAAAAATAATTATGAATTTTTTTTATCCTGACCTACTATTTGCTATAACGATTAGTATTCAATAAAATTAAAAATTTTATCGCCTGAATTATGTATTAGCTGTGTTATCATTTCCCTAAATGCTAAATTTCATTGATTTTTTTTTTTTTCAGATTCGTTCGAATAAAAAGTATTCATAGGAATTTTTTTCCGTCATATTTAATTATTTTTCCTGATTATAAATTTAACTCTCTTAAGGCTACTGTCCCACATTTTCTCAAAATAAATGTTATTTCATTCATCTGGATAGAATTTGTAAACTAGCGCGATAATTAGAAATACCTGTCTCGAATCGGACCAATCGATCTGAGATTCGGCGAGTGAGTCCCATGCGTGAATGGAATAAATGCCTGACGTAACAAGTAGGTTTGCTTTTTTTCCGAATTAATTTCTTTATTTTATTGAGAAAATACATCGATGCAACTATTTTCACTGCTCTTGTTTATTTTGGACTTTTTTTTAACCCTCTCCTGCCTTAATGTTTACAAAAGAAACCTCTGGTTCAGCCGACCCGGATTCGTTCAACGATTTGCTGTAAACTTGGCCGCGATGCTCATTCGACCGCCGAATATCTTCAGAATCGTCTGCAACTCGGTTAAATGCTCGCCATTCGTGAAGTAAATACTTCGTTATGCTTCGATTGGTATCACCATATCGTTTCCATTCTTTAGTTATTCTAATTCTTTTTTCTATCGACGAAAGACGGATTGAATATTTCTTTTTATTTAAATGAATTCAATTTTTTAAAAAATCTTTATTCTTTCCGTGACTGTTGTTGGCAGTTACGTACGAATTGAGTTTTGTCATCCGCCAGTGGATTCGTTACATAATTTAGATCATGTGTAGGAATGAATTCGTTATCGGAATTCATTACGAATAGATTTGATTTTCAAGATCAAGGAATGGAGGCGAAAAGGCAAACCTGGAGCCTCATAAAAGAATGATTACGTCATCCACCAGAATTATTTTTCTTTTTTATGTCGCTTAGCTTTCATCCTAATTCATTTCTAGTCAATATTATTGATTTATCAATTTAGTACTAAAAATAATTTTTATTACTTTGTTTTTATATATATATATATATATATATATATATATATATATATATTTAATAATATATAATATATAAATATTTTTTAAAGAAATTTCTGCATTACAAGTTTTTATAATACGTGACTCAAAGACTTTTCAATCTTTTTCAAAATAATTTATCATCATTAACATTTATAATAGCCAATGCATATTTAATCTAAAGATAAAAAATACATAATTCAAGCATCTTAATTATCAACAAAGATGAATTAAACTTATTATAAAAATTAGATAATACAACAGTTTCCACTTAATTTGATAGTAGTCTAAAGATTGTTGATAACGTTAACTAATCGATAACAGAAACCGAATTGAGTAAAATCAATTATATTTT
>JAPMOR010120562.1:0-11521 GCA_026543865.1 Argiope aurantia | reverse complement strand
CTTGTTTGCATAGTTTTTGTTAATTCTATTACCAAATAAGCAATAAAAAACATAATCATTTTCAAAAATAATATGTTTAGTAATAGTCTATGATTTATAATTTTCCAAGTGCTATATTTTTAATTTATATTTACAATGAATTTCCTATCCATTAAATTACCATCTGTTCTATTTCGAAAGCAAATTCATGAAAATAAAAATACAAATAAATTAGTAGGATTTATAAAATCGCAAAAAATAGGATACAGAAAGAGGATCAATTTTCATAATGAACTCGTGATGAAGCATATTCAAGCTAATTTCAAAGAATTTTCAAAAGAGTTTTGTTTGCATTTTGATAAAAATAATTATTCTAAATAACATGAGTGAATATTTTACGTAGTAAAATAGGGAAAAGTTTTTACCAGTATGCGTAGTAATAATAACAAGTACAATTTAAAAAGAATTTATTACTTGTGTTGTTTTAGGGAGGAATAAAATTGCTGAATTTTTCTTGATCTAAATATATGATACATGCATTTATTTTTATAGGTCATAAATTTCATTTCAATTTTCATTCAGATTCTCTTTTTTCATATAAATGCAAAAATATTTTTTAAATTAAAACTAGAAAAGTGGTGACAAATTTGTAAAATTCCATTTCAATTGCATAGAAATGATTAATAATATTTGTTCTCTAATAATTAATTTAAAAAAAGAAATAATATTTTATCATTGTTAAATAATTTTAATTCATTTCTCTTAGCTTAGCTCGCAGGAGAATTTTTCATTGTTAATACTTCACATTTATTAGAAGAGAATTTCACAATCCTTTTCAGAAACATTTTAAGAAGCATCGAATTCATAGAAAACAAGTTACCATAGTAAAACATAAGATTTCAAAAAGCAATTAATTTATTAGAATATTCTTTTTAATTATGCTGACCGTATTTAAAACGAAGCTTCAGAAGTCTTTTTAATGAAAACGTTCAATAGAAGGAATGTAGCTTTTGATTCTTATAAGTCAAAAAGTAGAAAATGCCTGAAGCTGTGTAACGTCTAATTAACGTTTCAAAATACTGAATGTTATATTAGCAAAATGGAGAAGAAAAGTATTTGGATCTAGCAGAGAAATTTTTTGAAATTAAAGTTGTTAATTTGAAAAATAAACAAGAAAAAATAAATTCAAAACATTTTACTTCCTAATTTAGGAAGTGTTATGCATTAGCATTTAACACTGCATCGCCTATCCAAAACTTCCTTGTAATAATGAATTGTACGGTAATTAGTTTTGAGCATTTGAGCTTTTGTTGGTTTGAAAAAAAAAATAAGAGCAGAAAATAAATAAGAATTTCTAGTATTGGTTTTTACTTTCTAATTCTTTCATAATGAAAAAATAAACTTAGAGAAGGTAAAAAATCACTCAATAAAATTAGAAGATAAATAATTATTATGATATATTTCCAGTTGAATTTAATTTATTCTAGTTTCATTCGTTTTTTAAAATTTTTGGAATTCAAAATTCATTTCTATTCGAAGTAATACTACTGTATTATTAATATATAATATATGTATATATTGTTAAGTTTATATTGAAATTACTTATAGCAAATTTTTATTAAAACGTCATTTAATAAAAATTCGAAATAAAAAATTATTTTTAAATGAAAATAACTTTGATCTAAACTACACAATCAGCATTTGAATAAGTTTTTTCTCAATATAAAGCATGAAACACCCTGTTTGCTGTAGCTCCCCATACAATTGACCAAACTTTAGAAATAGAGAGTTTCATCCAAAATTAATATCAGTCATATCGCCTACAGGAATTTGCACCCCCCCGTCTTCTTTTAGTGGAACAAAAAGATCTATATTTATCAAATCCTCTCCTCATTCCAACTAAAATTCTTTGAATAAATATTGAATGTATTTTTTCTTTTATTCTATGCTTACTTGAATAATTTCCAGAACTTCATCCCTAGGCTGATTTCCACTAATGCACTCAAACTGAATACAAAATTGATAAATTCGGTATTTCTACTTCTTGTGTGATGGTACTATTTTCCTAATTGATAAGTTTTCATGGCATTAGTATTTAAATGTGATTCAGCATGTTGTTAGGGGAAAGAGAACAGTAAAAGTAACTATTCAATTTATTCTTCGTGGTCAGAATATTATTATTGTTTTTGCTTCTAAAATCGAAATTTTTGGATGCAAGAATAGAAAAAAAAGAGCTAAAAAGTTTTTTCATTGACTTCTTCGGCACTAAAGCACAGAATTGGCCTTGATTGTCTCAGTCAGCTTATACCATAGCTGATCTAATGCCATAGATTTCCAGTTTCTGGCACCCAGAAGATTGAGGGCTTTTTCAACATTGTCAAACCACCTAAAGGGTGGCAGACCTTTTTTTTTAACATCTATAGGTTTGCTAAATGTCAGCCTTTCTGCTGGTTGGAGTTCTCTAATCTTTGTAAGTATCCGAACTACTTAATAGGAAAACATTTTTCTTTGGATTCTTTTTTGTATTAACTTATCTACAAACGTACGTAATTTTCTCTGTTTTATACAGCATTGCTTGCTTTTACAGTAACTCATTTTATAACTTTATTTCTTGAAAGCTTTTATATTTCTCTTGCTATTTTGGTATATACACAACTATAAAGCCTATTTTCCCCTCCTCTTTCCGTACCTCATTTTGCATGAAAATAAGCATCTTGAACGCATATCATTAGAAACTGCAAAGGAAATATTTTCTACTGTTAATAAATTTGGCATAGATAAGCGAAGAAGGCTAATATCTTTTTAGAGATATTGTTTTATCCTTCTCTGTCTAAATGTAAAATTTTAATGACAATAATTATGATTTTATTTATGGTGAATGAAACGGTATTATCTCACATTTATCAGAAAGAACCACGTTAAATTTCCAGAAAACCGAATGAAGTTTTCACACTACTTTTCTGTAAGAAAAAATTATTTCGAAATGTTGTTTTAACTTTAGAATAATTCATAGATCTTAGTTCCTCCTGTATATTAATAGCTATACTGCTGATAAATGGCTGTTTTAATAACTTATATCATACACAAAATTTTTAAATATTTTCAGTAGGATAATTCTAAAAACTAAATTATGTTAAACCAAAAAAAAAAAAAAAATCTAAGGATTTCAAAATAAAACAGGAATCGTAATTTTTAAAATTGCTTCAGGATATTATTCTTTTGAAACAAAATAAGTATGCATTAAGGAAGTTTAAATGTTGTGTTTGGATTAAAAAAAAAAAAACGAACCGAATACCATTAAGTTTCCTATCTCCTAAACATACATGTTAAAAGCATAAAATAATTAGTAATCTTAATTTGAGAATTCATTTTATATTAATCCTGGATATCCTTTGATAGGAGGAAAGATTTGTTAAGCATTGTTCAAAATAAAATATTAATAATAACTCATGAGTCTTTCCGAAATTTAAATTTGATATCTGAAAATATTTGAGAAATTTAAATTCAGTTTTAAAGTTGAAGAATTAATAGAAAATCCTTTCATAATTTTTAAGTAATTGAATATTTTTACAATTCATTATTGCATTCAAGTTACCTTTTCTCAGCATTATTGCATTCTAGGTTAAAGAAATTACAATAAATTAGAAGGCAATTACTAGATTCAGTAATTTTTACAGGCCATAAAGAATTTAAAAAAAACTAGTTATTAGTTTCTTGACTCAAGCTATAATCTCAATTAGAATTACGATTTTTTGACTAAATGATCTAGCGTAATGCTGAAGTTTGGTGATCACATGAAGAGAAACATAATTGTTTCAAAGACCAAGACGCATAATAATAATTCTGAAAAGGCCATCAAAGGCACTTGAAAAATCTTATTGTTTAACTGGAGGCAAAAGTGTTAAGATTAATGAGAACTGGAAAGTTAGGAAATTACCAAGTATCTTTATAAACTCTTTGAATAAACATTTAAAAATCTTTTGGGATTTAGTAATGGAAAAATGCAATAATTTAAATTCTTTGAATAAGAATTAAATAACATGTATTAATTCAAATGTAAATTCAATATTATCGACTTTTTAAAAATTTATTATCCTCAAGTGCTAATGAATTTGGTAGTTTTACAATGTAGATATGATTAAAATTTCTATAATAGTTTTAGAAAAATACAGAAACTTTTTTTCAACTTAAATGCATAGAACACTTTTATTAAGAAATAATAGAAAAAAAAATACGAGCGTCTTAATTGATATTTTACAAGGAAGTATTTTAGAGATGTTAAGTTTATAGAAGGCTGTATAGGTGTCGTTAAATGCATTTATACAAATTCCCGTATATGTTGTTGATTTTCCAACTATCTTTCTCCAAAAAGCTGAATAAACCGGTTTCCCTTCGAATGCTTCTATGTTTGTTCTCCAAATGCTAATGGTTCTATTGTGAGAACATATATTTTGGATGCTTTTCTGCCGATTGGGTGGCAAAAAAATTGGAAACGGAACGGCAGCTGTAATCAAATGATAACATACTGAATTTCATTAGTATTGCGATTACATGTATGCGAAAGTACAGATGTACAGACGATTAATCGTTTGAGAGATTTGGTTCAAAATTTGATAACAATCTACATTATAGATACTGAATCTGTGTACCAAACTTAGAGCTTTTTGGTGTATTGTAACAAAGGAGTTAACTAACTCGAATAGCCAGCCAAGATGACTTCCTCTGAAAGGGTTCCGTTCAAAATTTGACATACATTTGAAAATTTAACTGTAAGTTCATATAGTAAATCTCATTCGTCTAGCTCAAAGAATTTTGAATTACTGTATTCACAGACAGATAGATATAAGAACAAAAATGTGTGTTTTGGACTCAAAGAGCTCTAAAGCTATAAGATTCTAATTTTTTTTTTTACGATTACAATAATTCTTTTATATTTTGCAGATTAGAAAATAAAACTTATATTTACTCAATATGGTATTTATTATGTCTAGTACCGGTAAATATTAGAAGTATGGATTAAGGAAAAAATAGAACAGTTACTCGGAAAATTACTTTTGATTACCTTTTCTGCAACACCAGATAGGCGACATGCCCAGATGAAAGTAGAATTTTGATTCCAGGATTATTATTTCACATGATAAGATAAAAGAGTTTTTAGAAAGGTGTGTTTCGTTGAAATTTAGTAGAAAATGATTCGTGTTGGAATATAATTGATTAAAGTAATAATGACAAATTAAGTGACATTATGCAATAAATTCATTCAGAATAATTCATTTATTTTGTTGTTGCTATAAGGTTTTAATAAACATTTATGAAAAAGTACAATTAAGAAGTACATAAATTTGAACACAGTGATAAGAAATGCAGGGAATGACAATATTAAATAGTAAAAGAAAGTATTACCAGTCTAATAGTTTTTCGATATAAATGCTTCTCAGGTTGGTATATTTATCAAAGTCAAAATTCTGATTGCTGAGGTGCATTGTCATGTGTCCAAAAGGATAGAAATCTGAGGCAGCCAATTAAGGTCCGTATGGTTGTGCTCCAATACTTCCCATCCGAATCTTTGCAACTTTGCACCAAAAGTGATAATACTATTCTCTCAGTCTAATATTATTATTAACTGCATTTTTCATTAATGTATGCAAATTTATGTGCATTATCTATTGATATGCCTTTTTTACATTGGAAAGAAAGTATAAGTTACGAACAACAATAGTATAAGTTACGAACTGTAGTTTTTGACACTATTGTGCTTTTACAGTAATTATTACGAATGATTCATGTGCACATGATAAAAAGATAATAAGACAGAGTATAAATGAATATTGTAATAAATTTTTATCTCCGAATAATTATCAGGATATAAAGAATTCAACTCCTTTTTTTGTCTTATCTTATTTGATTTACTTTGTTTTTAAAAAACAAAGCCTGCTTTATATTCAATTCAAATTGTGCAAATTTTCAAAGAACTTACACAATTAGATCTTATAAAATAATTTATAATTATTTTAAAGAATTAAAACCTTTAATAATAAATTGGACAAGCGGAGAGTTTTTAGTACGTGTTAATTTTACAATACTAAATTTAAAAAAATAAACCCTTGACAATGTACGGAATCATTCTAATTACAATTTTAATTTATACTTATTAAGATTTGCCAAGCTAATAGTTTGTATTTTAAATAAAATGAAATCTAATATATTTAGAATTAATTATTTATTCATATGTAATTTAGAATAAGTAAATTTAAAACATTCTTGTTTTAGCAAATGCTATAAAATTACTCTAATATTTTAAGATAGTTTTCATTAATATGAAATAATTTACAATATTATTTGTCATGAAATCCTCATTAAATATCAAGATCAGTGAATAATTTCTATTATCACCTAACATTAATGGCTAGCTTTTAAGCCACCAGTGCAGATTTAAAGTCAGCCCGCTAAACATTCGATTAAGGTTGAAATAGTAACAGTCAATTCAATTAAATCTCAACATCGTACTAGAAAATGGCCATTCCACCATGCTATTACAGCAAACCAGTCACTCTTAAATAGATTTAATATTTGCTTGTAGAATGAGTATTGGTGTTTGTAGTTTCGGTTTGTAATTGCCATTAGGATTTTAGTAACAGCTTTGAGGCAACAAACACACGATTAATATTTCATGCTAGTTTTATAACAAGTTTAGAGGATTATATATGTAGTAATAATAGTTTCATTAATCTTGTTTTCAATGCAATTAACTTGTATAATTACGTAAAATGATGAAAATGCAGTTGATATGTGATTGTGAACATTGTGTGAATGTTATTCAAAGTTTATTTGAAATTAAATATCCAGTAATATTTTTTTTGTATTTAAAAGGTTTCAGAATCTATCATTATGCTAATTATTTTTTTCAATTATACTTTCTGTCAATATATTATTAATACATATATTATTAATCCAAAGTTAATGAACTTAGCTACTATAATATTTCAAAAAAAAAACATTTTTGAGGTTTTCAGCAAATGGCTTAGAAAAGTTTCTCTTACTAAAAATATCTTACAACTGTAATATAGCTTCAAAAATTGATGAAAATAAGAAAAGATAAAATATGACAAAATAGAATCTTTACAAAGAAGTTAATCAAAAGCATATGCTTGCTGCATTTCATAAAAACTGATTTTTTAATTAAATCTTAAGTCCTATAAGTTACTGACAGAATTTTAAATATACAATAACTGTAAGATAATTAGTTCATAAGCCTATAAATGCATGAATTTTTTCTGGTATCAGCTATCAAATTTATCAGTTTCTGTTTTTAGAAAATATAGTAAAATTTTCTTGCATTTTAAGGGAAAAAATAAAAGCTTTGTAGGTATTGTTGTAAAATTCTTACAAATGTAAATTTATTTATTTATATTACTCCTCAAAGAATACACTATTATGTAGACTTTAATAGAAATACCTTTAAGTATCTCAAAATAAATGTAATCATATAAAGAGATTTTAAAATATCAAAGCATTATAATAGATTAAGCATATTATTAATATTTCATAATCTTTCTGGTATTTAAATTCAATGATAATAAATTAATAAACCTGGAGCGAACTTATATTTAAAATCATTGATTTCATTTCATTCCTTAAAACAATATATTTTGAAATTAATCTTACATTTTTTTTTCAAATACCTAGAAAAAAATTATTAATTACAAAATAAGAAAAAAATATTCCTTGAGTTTAGATGTCTATTTTTTATTATTATTTTTGAATTTTGCAATATTAATTTAAAGATACGAGTCTATTTTAAAATAAATAATAATTGATCGAAAAATAATTTTTATTAATAATAATTCTTAGGGGAGCATATTACACGACATAAATATAAAGTAGAAACGAAATCAAAGAGCATGCAATTTCATTTTTTTAAATATTCCCATATTCACATGTTAAGATTATTTTTTGCATACATTTAAAAAGCAATATGAACTAAATTGAGTAAAAATGCAAAAAAAAAAAATCTTATTATTTGCTTCAAATTAACTGTAAATTATTAATAACATATTTTGTTATAAAAATATTCGCTTGGTTTTATTTTTTATGGTATTCCGTTTTGTTTCACCAGTTCAGTAATTTTTTTTAATAAGCTTCTCTTTAAAAGTCGCTGTTTCCGCATGAAAGATATGTTAATTTAAATCCAGAGTAAAAAAAAAATCTTTTGAAAAATTTTCAGAGCGTAAAAAATCATATTTAGTTTTTAATGCATGAAATTTGAATTTCAAAGATAATTTCAATAAAAGAAAAATTAAAACCGTTATCCTTTTTAAATGATTTTTTGCGATAATTAATTATGAAATTATTTTATTCTTGTTATTAGTAATAGTTCTAGTATTATCAATTGGATAAACGAACAGGATTTTATTCTCGTTGATTTCTCGTTGATAAGCGAATAATTTTTTTATAAATTCAAAATAAGTTTTTATTAATGGACAAAATATGTAATTTCTTAATAGAAATAATTTGCTTGGAGTTGCTATCTTGAATATTTTTATTCCAAAAATATTTCAACACATATAATTAATTTTCACACACACACACACACACACACACACACACACACAAAAAAAACCCACAAAAAAAAAAAAAAAAACCTTGGTTGTCGTCTTGGCTTTGGGGTAGAGCGTCTTCCCCGTGATCTGGGCGTTCCGGGTTCGGGTATGGTTGTTTTTCACCCTATGTTCTTTCTATGAGGTGTTTGAAAGAGTCCCTCTGTGAAAAGGGGTTGTGCAAACGAGTGTGTGAGTGTCATCTTCATTTGAGCTAGAAGTCAGATTTCTGCCCTCGAGTGCTCCGGGGCCTTTACCCTCAGAAGCTACTGCAGCCCCTTTCCGTGGTAACGCGAACACGACATCATCATCAAGAAAAATGTCGTTTCTTATCTTTTCGCAAGACATAAGATTTATTGTAACTTTTTTGAGAAATGCAAGTCAAAAGATAAAGTGAAATACAAAATATATACATTTCGTATTCAGACTGTAGCATTTTTGATAATAATAAATATACTAAGATTTAAGATACTAATAAGTATACTGCTGATAAATTTATTATCAAATGTTAATACTCTTTGTTACCAGTTTTAAAGAAATCGATAACTTTTAAATTCATCGAAAATCATTTATAACACTTTCTCAATGAAAGAAAATCAGTTTAGAATAGTAAGGATTTATGAGCATAACTTGTTTTATGTGTTGCTAATATACTGAAAATCGTTTATATATTGAGGATTTTAAGTAAAACAAGAAGTAAATAATTTTTTTATAATGGTATTCTTGTTAACAGTAATTTATTGAGAGGTATAGCAATTATTCCATTTTTTTTCACTTTCTGTGTTTGTTCTGGAGTGAAAAGATGTTTAAATTTCCAAAACTAGTGATCCTAAATTATAACAAAGCCTAATTATATAAAATAGTGATTCCCTGCAAAGGATAATTTTTTATTTCTGATTCAACTCCACTAGCATGCAACTTCCAAAAATTTTTTGCAGCCAATAAGGGAACAATTACAAACATTGTGGGAAACTTTTAACTGAAATAGGTAAATTGCATGCTGTTCAAATTTTATCCTGCAAAGTAGCAATTTTTTAAAGAAAAATGATGATTTTTCCCCTTTTTGTTTGTGTATGTGTGTAATAGGGATATTCTTTCGCAATTTATTTTAACAATGTTGACTTATTGACTCTTGCATATCCAAATGCCTTAGTGATGTCAGTTTCTTTTATATCATGACTTCGGAAATTCACAAAATTATAACTTCAATTTTATTTTTATTGCTGTACGACTTGATAAATAAATAGATAAATTATGCATAGATTAAATGTATCAAAGCACAAAAGCGGAAGAAATGCAGAATCTAATCTTTCCAGTGTTAAAAAAATAATCTTGAATAATCTTCCTTTCATCATTTAGGAAGTAAAATTATATTAGGTAGCAAAGTTCTTAAAGAATAGATTTTTATACTTAACTTACATAACGTACTATACTCAGCACTGTCAGTGAAGAATTAGCATTTCCAGTCGATGCTCTTTCATTAAACTTCAATCGTAAGAGTGTAATTTCATTTTTTTAAAGTGTTAACTAATTTTAAAATCAAACATATAGGGCACCGTATATTCACGTATGATACGCAAAGCTGAGATTATAATTGAGAGAAAATTTAAAGAAAACAATGACTTAAGTGATCTGTTTTTTTGGTTAAAAATTTTTTCATTCTATACGAACAATACACTAAAATCTATATCCTCTTTCCTTCGTCATTTCAGAATGCTGACAATTATGGACAAAAATTGATGTCTAGATATATTAAAGCTTCTATGTTCTACACAATGAGATTATATATAACGCTACATTTCAGAAAAATCGCATTTTGTATTTCTGTCTTAAACTCCATATGAAATGAAAGGTAAAGTTAGTAGTAATGTTGCAGGGGAACGCCCATACTATATAAAAAGTATTTGCTCAATTAAAACATTAATTAAATTTTTTATCACTAGGTAATGTTGTAAGTACTTTTATCATCCCTGCATAGACGTTTAGAGTCATCCTTGCCTAGTCACTTGGTATAACTCAGTGGACTATAGCTATCGCCGGTCTGAAATTAGAAAGGAAGACTCAGGATCAAATTGTCATGTTGCAAAATGGGATTTAAAGATTTGACCGAATTCTTTTTAAGATATTCGTTGTTAATCAAATTAACGGCTTCTTCCGCAATGTTTTTAATAATGAGAAGGTGAAGTCTTTTAAAATGAGTTTTAACACGATACGATTCGAGGAATTTGCGTATTAACTTACAAATAGTTTTAAAAGAAATAAATAGTTATTAAATTAAAATCCAATAAAATAAGTTATTAAATTAAACAATCAGTCAGTAAAAACTGTCAGCATCCTTTCCCATAGAAAATCTAATTTAAGCTCTATGATAAGGAAATAGACAATATCACGTCTGGCCAAAAACTTCAAAAAGAAAATGTTAGAAGAGAGATATGTTAACAACTAACGAAAAAAAATATTATAAAATAAGTTTTGAAAATAAGACCTGTCTTTTAACGGGTTTTTTTTCTAACGAATCTCTTATTTACATAAATCTAAAACAAACAGCTATTTAACTCTTTTGAGTAATGGGAAATAATTCTTGCCGGGAAATAATTCTATAAAAGGCAAAAGATTTAAATATTTATAAGGCTGTATGTTACAGCGATAATCATATTCGCAAAAATAAATTAAGAAAGTTAAGAATTACCTCAACGAATAAAACGGACAGCATTAAACACGTCCTACTTTCAGCTACTTGTCATCAGGTAATGTCTCTTATTTCAGGCGAGCCCGCATTGTTCTTTCAGTCCGGGATGTAGCCTCCTTTTGTTTGCCCTTATCTGGGACTTCTGCTTCAGGAAGCCCACAGAGGTGATTAGTGCCCTTTTTTCCAATGGCTAGAGAAGATGTGCTGATTATAACTGATCTTTTTCTGAAATGTATGAGTAAAGTGTCGAAGTATT
>JAPMOR010120560.1:0-27455 GCA_026543865.1 Argiope aurantia | reverse complement strand
AACAAGCTATTAACTGGAAATACATTTTAATATTTGAAGGGAGAATCAACTGAAGTGCGCTTCGATTTCTGAAAAAATCGTATACACCTGTCGGATTTCAAAAATCCCGTTATTAATTTCGTACAATTTAAGTTAAATTAAATTAGTTAAAAAAGTCATCAGAATAAAGATATCATCTAAATATTGTCAATGTAACCCAGAAAGAAATGCAAACATCAGTTCTATCAACAAGAGATTTTTTTTCTCTTTCGCTTTCAATCACTATCATAGTTCGTTTCTCCCAAAAAGTTCTGAAAAGGAACACAAGGTGCTAGTGAACTACTTTAAGGTTTCTTAATATCATATTCTATATAGACATCAAATGGTATTAACCCTTGGAATTTGGCTTATTTTCAGGTTGTTCAAACAATAATACATTAACCGAAAATTCTTAAAATAATCGTCATTCTTGTAATTGAGAAATATTTTCCTTTGTTCCCGAGAGAGTACAAAGGATGAAATAATTATTAAACGTATAATTTAGAGTAATTGTTTTGTTCTAATTTATCATAATAAATTTCACCCCCGGAGTGCTACTTCGAAATGAGGATGAGATGCTTCCGGCATGGTGGTTGGATCTCGTCACCCTGGAAGTTACATGAAAAGGTAGGGGTCTGGTTCCTCCTATCGATAACGGGGACTTACATCCTTAGGGAAGGGTTGTACCTTGGCCAGTGATGATCCTTAGGACTCGAGCAGTTTCCGCCGGTGTTGCTGTTGTAGCGGTATGGTCATTCAATATTATTTATTTGTTTTTGGATGGGTCGGAGAGTCAATGATATGACATTATAATGGCTTTTGAGATATGCTAATTTCTAGAAATCGATAAATTCACCTTGGATTGCTATAAGTTTAATTAATCAAATGGTAAGTGTCATTAGATGAAGATGCTTATGACAGTAACCCGATAATGAATAGATTATGTTCTTTGAATATGTTAGGTTTCTTAAATAGTTTTATGGTATATTAATATTGTAAAGCTTGAAGAAAGTCATGACAGTGTTTTTTTATAAACATTGGAAATCAGTTGTATATTACAAAGTTGCTAGAGAAAACTACAAAGATTACTTTTATTTTGTCTCTTTTACTCAATGTTTGTCTTTCAGTGCCGAACTAAGCTAAGAGTTCTCCTTGTATAGTGATTCAATTCTTATGAGGATTACAAAAAGTGTTGTGTTTTGTTAATTCAAGTGTTTCAAAGCAATAAGTTTTAACTTTAAATCAAAAACATGTCCCATTTCACAAATGGACTAACTCTGGCTTCAAAATAAAAAAAAATTAAAAAATTCTTCATTGTACGGTAAGCACGATGAATTCAAATAATTGAGCAATTTTGAATTTTTAAAACAAAAATGGGAGTTCATTGTTTTAATTTTACATAATTTATACGAAATACGAATTTTACATAATTTATAAGAAAATATCGAAAGGGTTCAGTTACTCTCAATCGTACTGCGTTTCTGATGAATTATCAGTGACATACTGACAATAGATGATAATACGTTATTTCTATAGGATCTAAAAAAAATTAATAATTAACTAAAGTGGCTGAGAGGAATTTCATTGACTGTTATTAAGAGATATTGCAGTATTATTTTGTAATCCAATTCTCTTCAACATTCAAATATTGACATTTAAACTGGTGTTAACCAAACTTTCTATTACATAAAAATATTTAAGACAATCTAAAATTCAGGAAAATACAATTGTATAAAAAATATTAAGCATAAAATGATTCGCATATATATCTATTTTCTATCTTATATTTAACTCTCGGACTGCTTAATTTTTTTAATCATTATTTTGCAAATAAGTTCAAATATTTTTCAAACAGAGTGAATTGATACTATATGTTACGCGATAATAATATGAAATAATAAAAATCAGTAATCGTTAAAATAAACATTAAAAACTGTGAAAAACCGGGAATGCAATGAAAATGTATTGATTGCCAACTTGCTGAAATCGCGTCATGAGCAGCTAGAGGTTAAACACATATTGTATTTTAACAACAATAAATGGAACGAAAAAATTAATTGAAAACGATATAATGCCACGTGACAACCATTCAATGAAAAACGAAATTGTTCTAAATTTAAAATAACCTGCTACAGTTCTCTTACTCTGAGTTGTGATATAACGCCCTTTTCCTCCTTGAAGGATGAACACAAAGCTAAGCGAATTATGAATGAGTCACAGTAAAATACTTTAACTCCATTATTACAAATTTATCATCGAACAATCTTTGTCAATATATATATATATTAAGTTTTACAGCTTTTAATTGTTTGCAAAAATTCTCAAATTACAAATTAAGGCCTTTTTCCCAAAACAAAATGATTGACATTTTATTCATTAATCACAAATCAGCTGCATTCTTTTGTTATAGATGATTAATGGGTTCTAAAACAGAAGAACGACTTGATACAAAAGTAGGAGGATAGAGAAATGTTTAAAGGAAACGTACAATCCAAAGCCTTGCTGCATCGTGACCTTCAGATTATTAATAATTGATTTTCCAAGAAAATGGACACTCAATAATTTGATGAAACAAATGATTTAAATGGTTTACGAGGTTGATAGGAATTGTAAAGTATCGCTTCTTCTATTTAATTTTATTATTTTATTTTGAACAAACAATTTTGATAAAATTTAATATAATAGAAACAGTTCTTAACACGTTTTTCGTTTAGAATAGAGATGTATTGTAAGAATTAGACTGAATCCATTGTTATATTATTGGTGGGAAACGGGTATTGCGGAGTTATGCTAGACAAAAGCAAAATGATTCAAAACTTAGAAATAGCCTTCTTCCAATAACAAATTCAGCATAATATAAGAAACAAATTGTTAAGAAATACCATAGGAAACAATGAAGCTAAAGAATACTGTAAGAAACTGAAACAAAACATTTCGCAAATCACATATAAAAACTCATAATAGTATTTGCTAGTCAGCAGTTGCAATAGATTCCGCCCAATACAAGTTCCTAGTTTAATCGACGGGGAGGTAAGGGGGAGGGGTATATATCCGAAACAGGGCCATGAAATAGGAAAAGGCACGTAATCATGACCCTTTCAGATTCAAATTTTCTTAAGGCATTTATATCGAGTTGACTACTCCATTGCCCGAACGAGTAATAAATATTGTCAAAATCTATAAAGTAATTATTTGTGATCACGATATTATTCTGGCTATAAAAGAAATAATTAACTCCAACACTGATTAAGTTTGTTTGAAATGACATGATTATTTTCCTTTAGTTTTAACTATTTGAAATTTATTATACAGTTTTAGAATTAAGGAAACTGAAAACAACCATCTGTTAAAAACTTAACAAAGTTATAAATAGACTTCTTTTATATATTTAATAGTACTAGCATTTTTATTTATCAATGTTTCCCAATTTTAGCCCATTAACATTCTATTTCATTATTTAAGTGATAAAATTAGAATACAAAAATCTCTTTTTACTAATAACAAAGATGATGTATTGCATGTATATCTGTAAAAACACTACAGGAAAGATCGCTTAAACTACGGTTACCAAATTTGGCACATATCTGTTACAGGATGGAAGTTTTCACCTTGGAGCGACAGTTTTGAAATTTAAATTTTAATTAATTTAAAAATAAACTGAATTTTGAAATGTTCCTACAAAAATTCATGAAAATAAATATTATATTAAAATGTAAAAAAAAAAAAAACTTATAAATATCAATTTAATGTCTGTGCAAAGTCACAGGAATTCAGGTTAGTTTATTTATAAATAATTTCTTACCTAATTTTTAATAAAAGATTACATTATTATTCTGGAATTCAAAGTGTCTTCAATATTTCATTGAATATTTAATCATATGAGGTTCTTTTATTACTGAAAGTTAAAAGAAGAGGGATTCTTTTTAATATATGTATAGTTTATAAGATGAATAAGAAATAGATGATACTGAATAACTAATATTAAAATATAGATTCACAAATATCCATTTATAATAGTACTATGGTATTCTAGGAACTGGTTTCTATTGGAAATATTCATGTACCCAATAAACAGGACATATGCCAGATAATTAAATGCTATTGCTTTAATGCAACTTTAATGCCTCGTACTCTGACGGAATCATGTCCATGAAATTATATCTAAAAGATTTATCAGAAATTAAATGTAATCAATACCCCGGAGAACCAGGTCGCCAATGTGTCAAGTTATTAATAAAACTGGATATTTATGGGTGTATCGTGGCGTTCTATTGGACAGATCTTCAGACACTCAATTTGGTACACGTATCCTTTAGAGGGAGGGAATTAGCATTTATAATTTTTAAAAAAAATTCTTTAAGATTGGAAATTCTTTTTTTGAAAATTTCATTAATTCGAAATTCTTAATCGATAACTCCCAAGATTATTATTGCACAAATATATATATATAGTTTTAAAGTTTTTAAAATTACCAATTTAGTTGTATACTTTTTTCCCAGAATTCTGCCATTTTATTTAAAAATAATATAAATATGATTTTTTAGATTAGATTTCATTGTTGGACTGAAGTTCAATCCATTTTTATTGTTTCACTAGCCGCCTTTGGCGACCAGCCGGTTCACCAGTATTACCGCTCTTACAATTTTCAATTAAATATTTTAAGTAACTGGTCTCTTAATAGATTCTCAAACAAAACATTTTTAATCTTCAAATTTTGATAGTCATACCAAACTTATACTGTTGTTTAGATCGTTTCGTTCAATTTACTATAAATATTTCGCTAATTTGTAGTCATTTCCGGTAAAACTTCAACTTTAATTTAAAGTGGAAATGATGAAATTGCAATTAATATAAAATATTTTTAAATAAAACCAAGCGTTTTATTTTATCATATTTATTGTTATTTATTTATTATTATTGAATATCAGTATTGCAAACAGAATCGATCGGTATTTAAGTCTTATGTGAACTACAAAATATTTTTCATAATTTATGTAATATCTCAAAGAATAATTCAACAAAAATTTCTCAAATTCAGCATAAAATTCAGTTTTTAGTTTTGCTTTCAAAAGGATTGAAATGATATAAATAATATTTTGTTCCGGCCTATAAATATATTTCAAAAATTATGAAGTCTAAAAGTAATGCAGTAAAGTATCGTATTGTGAGAAATATTCTGGACACACCAAATTTTAAATAAATGATTAATGTTTCTATTTTGCCCGATCAACTAAGACTTATTTATGAAGTTTTGAGTTTTCTAAATTTTCAACATTCAACATTTTCATAATCTTAGGTCAATTAATTTTGAGAGAAACCTGCGCTCTGATTGGAGTATTTTCTTTGAAACGATCGAAGGAAAATCTAAAATTATCCTTTTTTTATTGAATAGTAATATTCAAATTTTCATAAATCAGCCAGTTTAAGTGATTGATTTAGTTAATTGGAAATTAACTCTTTTTTTAAAATATTAGTGTTTCCAGAACATTTTGTTAATCGTGATTTCCACAGCAAAAGCTTTATGTAATATCAAAAATTCGTTATTTATTAGAGCATTTATTGAATCAAGTTACATAAAATATAATCATTCTCCATTTCGACCATTTTAGCAGATCTGTGTCTTACTAAAGGTTTACAAATTAGCTGTGTGGCCCTGATTTGAATGGATATCCTGTTCATATTAAACAAAACTTGCATTAAAATAAAGCTGATTTATTGAATTAATAATATATGGAGTGTAAAAGATCATAAAATAATTTTTCTTGAATTTATTTTTTAGAAAAAATATTTCATATTTGTTTCATTTCCTACAGAGACGTGCCGAAAATTTTATTTTTGCAGATTTCATTTCCAAAAAGATTTAATTTATTTTTAGTTGGAGCATTAATCAATGTATGGATACACTTTGAAAAAAGCTAATTTTTGCCCATGAATGCGAAACGTGCTCGTGCAGCTTAAATTTTATTTTTATTTTGTACGAAAAAAAATGTTGAAAAATATAGTTAAAATATTTATTTAAAAATTCATTAAAAATAGAAATTTATTTTAAGGTTAAAACATTGGTATCATTTAAAAGATAAATTTTTGATCTTTATCTTCATGTAAAAATCTTTTTTGTGCGGTAATATTTTCGGCTGTTATAGTAGAAGCAAGCCAAATTTTCGCTTAATTTTTAAATAAATAAAATTCTAATTAAAAATTCGAAAAAATAACTCCCAGGTGCACATTCCTGGCCTCCAAGGTATACGCTTGCCAAAATTGGTAGGTGTTGGTTGAATGGTCTGGCCTGTAGAGCACCAACACACACACACACACACACACACACACACACACACACACACACACATTGAGCTTTATTATAAGTATAGATTAAATATTTAATCAAGTGATTTTCTAAATTTATTGAAATCTAAGAAAGAAGATATTTAATATTTGTGCTATTACAAGAGGGATAAGAGAGTAAAGATACCACACTTTTAAAATTAGGAAACTGGCTATCCGAACAATTGCGTTTCTGAAGCATTATAATGTTATACGACTTGCACACTATTAGGAAGTACATGATGAATATAATAGATTTAAGGCCATGAAAGTGTATTAATAAGACTATTTTGATATCTGTCATAATTTGCTCCTTAAAATTTTCTTCGTTAGCGAGTTCATGATCACCTAATTATGCACAATATATTTAAAGAAAGTAAGTATAACCGATATTCCTGACCAAACAAAACGCAGCTAGTAATTAATATTATGATCACATATCTCTTTATAGACAATAAATAAACTAGTTGAGAAAAATAAATATTAGAGAGACGCCATTTCTAAGGGAACTGATTGTTTCATTTTCTAAGCATTTAAAAAATGTATAATCAAAACATCAATACATGAGCAATTGTGACCTTGATCCACGTCTTGCATGATGTCGATTCTTTTATCTTTCATGCCACCGTGGCTCATGAGATTAATCATTTCTCTTCAATGAATGAAAATACATTTTAGAGTCAAGCAATAAACTATTTTACTTTGTATTTATAAAATTCGTTACTATGAACTTAAAATAAGATTAGTGGTTCTGATGGAAGAAGTTGCATTCTTAAGGATGTAAGTGTCACTTTAAAAAAAAATTAGATGAAACCATGAATTTTTTTATTATAAATCAAGTATTTTTAATAATGCGGAAATATAATGTGCATTAAAAGTTTAAGATTAATACAAAATGTAGATTAAATCGAAGCAAATTAAAATAACCACTCCATTCTTCTTCTATCATTTTAAATGAATATCAGTGCTATAAATTTGTCATTCAATTCAATGCAAATAAACATTTATTTTATTATTTGTGACAAAATTTAAAATTAAAAAAAATCCATAAATTGATTTTTTTTTTCAAATTATAAAATTTATGCTTGTATGAATTGGAGGATATTACTTCATTTTGGGGATAAACAAAGAAATGACATATTGTTTCATAATAGATAAATAAGACTTTTTAATAAAACTTTAAGAGATGAATTATTATAATTATGAAATAATTAACTAGCAGTATCAGTGAGCATTTCAAGGTCTTTTTTGTATGGTTTCAAATAACTACTCCTCAAATTAATTAATATTTCTAAATTATTACAATTTATTTTTTCTTCTCGCCTTGATTCCTATTTATTCTATTACTTCCAAACCAGATAAAACGTAAGAATCAGACTGTTTTGAAAATGCACACCTCCCGGGGCTCTTTCGAAACTATTGTACTTCCATTTATTCAATTCAAAGCAGGCATTCAATCCAGTAATTGAAATCTGTCAAGCGATCAAAATAGGAAAATGACATTACACGCTATTTTATTTGTTTTGTGAAAATTGCCATTCTTTTCCTAACAGATTCATCATAAACCCTCTTTCTACATACCCTCTGTAAATGAAAACTGGTAATATTTTCTTACATCAAAACTAAGAGTAATTATTGTTTGTTTTATATCCTTTCCGCTCTTATTTGACATTTTTCATTTATAGAAATCGTTAAAAAGATTTTTTATAAAAAGGGAGAAATAGATCCATGAAATAAAATTAGCAATATAATAAGAAAATGGGCCTGAAAAAGGAAAGAAAGGTGAATTATAGCTGAATTCTTAAGATGATCGCTTAAGTAATTGATTTTTAATAATCGAGATAATAGTTGAAATGTGATCAATTGCAATTATATATGTACTTGCGGGCTTGACTACATAAAAGTCGAAAGTTAATGAATAAATTTAAATAATTAAACACGTAGAAATGATTTATTAATTGTTACTCTTCTGAATAAAATTAGTAATTCCAAACATATAGTATTTCTGAATCATTTTCCGATATTTAAATTTTAAACTATTAAATAATTTTTTTGAGTTGAAGACTGTTAATAAAAATGCCTGTTTGTAAATGTCATTTAACAAATTTATTAACATTTGAAAACTATATTAATAATAATTTAAAGAAAATATTTAGTTTTTGTTTGCCTTAAATTGCTTAATATTTCTCTTAAAACTGAATAAAAATTATAATTTTTCTGCTAATACTGCATATTAATTTTATGATATGCTATTTGAAACTATTGATCGAGGAATAATATAGTAACTGATATTTATCAGCTTTTACAATAAAAAAATCAATATTTTCTTTGAATGTATATTCTTTATAACAAATATAGTTTTACAATTTTTAATAAGTAGTTTTAATGCTATAACATTCAATGCACTTCTTTATCATTCAGTACAATATTTATTTATATATTAGTGTCTTGTTAACACTTTGGTAAGATTGTTTCAGTTACTTTGGGACGGGAATGTAAAAATAAGTGATTAGATGATACATAATTAATAATTTTAATACAACATTGTTAATTGATTTTCAATTGAATATTTGATATTTCCAAAAATCCTCTAAATTAAGTATCCGGGGAAGATAAGGATTTCGTTATGTTGCTCTACTACGCTACAAATATATAATTTTCAAATTAAATACATTCCTATTTATAACAAATATTATTTCATTAATTTAGTTTCATTCTAGTTTCATAATGTTGAGATATCCCTGCATATATCCAAAAATGTATAATATATGTATGTACTGATATTTAAATATCTAATTTAATCCAAATTAATTTCCTAAATCTTTGGCTAATTTGGCCCAAGTTGGGATCATTTTAAAGTGTTCTCTTGTTTCCTGATCCCATTCCTGTTTTTTTTTGTCTAATTAATTCGACTGAAGTTTTGTAAAAAGGATCCACCAGTTCCCCGTGCTGAGTGAAAATCATCCCTCCGTTGCCCTTTTCAAGGTCAACACGTGTATTGAATCGACACGTGGCGAAATCCTATGTTATATTAGATCAGGGATAAAATGTTTAGTTTACCTTAATTTTCTCTTTTCGCTTTGTATCGTTGTTCTGTGTTGTGTATTCGTCGCTTATGTTTGTACACAATGCGTACTTTTCCTGGATAAAATAAAACGACGTCAAAAAATCGAAAGTCTTCTCACTGTCTTCGAAACTGCTTTCTGATCAAAAAATTATGCTTACATGTATTTATCAATTGCATCAATATTTTAATAAAAATTCCTATGGAATAAAAAAAAAACGGTAATTTCATTTAAATATTGCTCGAGACAAAGTATTTCAAAATTTTAATTTTTTTCATTTAGAAAATAAAAACAATATTTTTGAAAACAAAGTAAAAGGCACGCTATTCAAAGTAGTCAGCATGTTATTCAAACATAGGTAAAGTTAAACTTCTTCTGTTTCTAAGATATTAAAATGCTTTTACTATATTAAAATCTTCTAATTTTTTTTATGCTCCCTTCGAACAATTTTCATTTTAGAAACTCCAAGAATTAAATATAATAATTATCTCTTATTTTGAACAAAACAATGCATTTTATTTAAACAATGATAAAACAAATGGATCATTTGGCATTTTGATTTAAATGATATTTGTAGTATATTTCGTATCATTTTTAATAAGAATTAATGGGAGTATACCAACAGTGCCGGTCATTTGTATATAAAGTTAAAGAACTGCAATTTTAATATCAAGAATACATTTCTTATGTTTTGAATAATCGCATTCCATTGCTCATGAATAGATACGCTCATAAGTGTGATAAATAGCAAACTAAAGGACGTTGATCTGAACTCAGTAAAATACTGAAATTCGCATGATAAAACTAAATACATAATTGAACCAATCTCAATAAGTAAATATATTAATTATATACAGGGATGGGCAATGACGGATGAAAAATTCTGTTTTTGATCATCCAAAATTTAAAAATGGAGCAAAAAAAATCTACAATATTCAATATTTGCCCAAAGATCCAAATTTACTCCTTCCAGCTTATAATAATTTGAAGTGCTGAAATAATTTCGGTTGTTCTATGACAATCCAACAAATAGAAACAATTCTAAAAATGTTATTATTGAAAACAAGGAAATCTAATCTAATTCTAGACGTCGAAATTTTGGCAATTACATTATTTTTTTTTTGTACTATATGTCGTAAATGAGAAATTAAAAACATGTTGTCTTCTGAAAATTGTGAAATGTAACTCTCTCTGATTTATTTCCTGATTAAAATATATAAATGAGTAAACGAGAAGTTACTTAATTGTAAACCTTAAAGAAGAAAGCTATATATATATATATATATATATAATATAAATAGACTAGATACTTGCTTGTAAGGTTCTTTACATGAGTCAAACATTTTCATTTCAAAAGTTTTGAAGCAGTTGCTGGTATAGCACACACAATTTAGCAGGATTTACTTTTAATGAACTTTATTGGATTTGAAAATTTATTATTGAAAGAAGCTAAAGGAACATCTCATCATCACGGACACCATCTTTTATACAAAAATTAAATTAATAAAATTTCTTAAATATAAATATTTGTTATAGAGAATATTTTGTTTGCGAAGTAGCTAGAGAATCATCATTTAGCTTCAATCATTTTAAAAATAAAATTTCTTTACAACTCATTAAATTTTTATATAAAATGCATTTTTTTAAATTTTTTAATGCATCAATTTTAAACTTATAATTTTCTTGTGATATATGAAATAGCGTGTGAATTATGGAATTTTAATGCTTTAATTATTTATTTTAAAATAATATTGCATGTTTCTACTTTTATAATTAGCAGTCTAATTATTAATGTGCATTACCCAAGAATAAGCGGAATCAAAGAAAAGCAGAAAAAGCGTATCTTTCAAAGACGGCAATAGGTGCTGCTTATTGTCTTCATTTCCATTATAGTCTAAAATGTTATTCCACCACATTTTCTTTCCTGAAGAAATAATCATATATTCTTAAATTTACTGCAGAGGATGACATTTGCAGTTTCTATTGACAATTCGATCTCTGTCCTTTAAATTAATCAGATGCGTTTTTGGAAAACAGTGAAACCTTCTCGCAATGTATTATACAAATCAAATGATGGGTATTATTCAAATTAATTAAAGATAAAAAAAATGAAGAGACCTTAATAGTATAGTTATTTAAATTAATGTGTCTAAGTAGATGTTGTTGTAATAATGTATTTGTAAAGAATATAAAAGTAAAACCTTGTTTTCACGTGTTTTTTTTTGAATCCCAATATGGAAATATTTTTTTTCTTAGCAATCATAATATAATTGATAGATGTATGAGAACTCGCATGAAAAAAAATAATCAAAAATTTTTTAATTTTTTCTTTTATATTTTATTTTTAAAATGTAAATAGTTATTGCATTCAAACAGCATGAAATGATTAAAATTACTTATCTTTTAAATATTTGTATGGGATCCCTTCAAAAAGCTACTTGGAAAATGTAGGAGTGATATTTATTTCCTCAATGAATGTCGAATCTAACATTCATCATAACTCTTTGCTACCTGTAAATAATTATCAATGCTTGTGCTATGTTTCATAAGTGAATGTCGAACCTTATATTCATTATAATTTTTTTCTATCTGCAAATAATTGTCAATGTTTCTGTTATGTTTCATAAATCTACAGTTTAAACAATGAACAATATGGAAAACAAAAATGCTTTCAGATATTTTAGACATGCAAGATAGTATTTTTTTTCTTCTTTAATTACCTAGCTGTTTCTTATTTAAATCTTATATATAATAAAATAATGAATAATTATGCAGAAAATGTTCATAATTGCGCTTTAAATGAATAATTTACATACTTTTTTTTATCATTTTTTAAAACAAAAACGAATGCATTCAATATATTAAAATACATCTTCCACGCTATAAAAGGGCAGTGCCTTATCCCAGTCCTTTGAAAAAAAAATGTTTTTTCGGGTTTGGAAGGAAAGACAGAAACAAATGCTAAATATCGCAGAATAAGAGAAAGGTAGAACAAAGGGAAAGTCGTCACGTGGGACCGAACATCAATATGTAGAGTCTCTAGAGACAAAACTGCCGACGAACGAAAAGGCTGTTTATGCAGCTTTCTTCCTACAAGTAGACGAACCGAATAAAAAGAAATGTGATTTATTCTCTCGTACTAGTTCATAAACTCTATTGAGCTCTCGAGTTCAAGAATTTTTTTCTTAACTCTGATAGGGACTATTTCAAAATATATTGCCTTCAGAGAAATAATGATATGATTTCGGAGAAAATAATGCCCTTTTTTCATATTTTATATATATAATACTTTCGTTATAAATATATAAAACTTGATTGCGTCAGCATTTAAGTTTAATTCTAGTATTCAGTCAATTCATTTATGCAAATGAACTGATAAAAACCAAATTTTAAATTCTGAAAATGATAAAATGAAATATATTAATACTAAATATGTAATATTTATTTGAAATTCGAGATCAATAGAATAATATACACGACAACGATCAATGTTTTCTATAGTAGTTATTTGGATAAATTCCATTATGAATGTTTTTGGTATGAATTCAACTGACAAATTAAAGCTATACTATTACATTCAATAACCAAAGCGTTCTTTAAGACTCTGCTCCGCAGAAAGTAAAATACTTTTTTCATATTAAACCGAGAGCTATTTAAAAACGAAATAAAGTTTTCCAATAACCTTTTTTTATTAATTAAAAAAGTACGTATTGGAAAATTTTTTCGCACAGATTTATTTATAAACAAAAAACTCGAATCTGAGAAAGAATATTGATGAATGATACAGTTTTTCCCATAAATATCATGCACATTTCCCTATTAAATTGGGAAAACAATTTAATAAAAGAAAACTCAATTTTTTTCATTGCTTCTTTTAGAGTTGACAGTTTGTATTATCCCTGTTTTATACAATTCAATGGGCTTTGCATACTGAAATAAGGATTTCCTCAATATTCCTCATGTAAAAATGTTGTAATTTAAAGTGGTAGCTCAAATGATTTGTTTCAGCTATTTTGACTCCAAATGATAGATGAATTCTAACCGAAACTGTTTAAAATAATATGAAAAGTGTTTCTAAACTTTCTCATATCTTAAAAGTAAAAAAATAAAAAATAATAATAAGACAGATTTTTTTAATTAAAACATAATACAAATGAAACATACTATTTATTAAATAGGCTTATGCATGAAAATATTTTAATATTAAACTGAAATTATTAAATAACATCAGCTGAACATTTCCTAAACAGGGAGCAGCAATTCAAGGAATGAAACCGAGTTTTATGCAAAAAAATCACATTAATAAAAATAGGCTTTTTTAGACGCAGCTGGTTCGACATGAAAATTAAAGAAATAATAATAAAAAAAACATAACAATGCGAGTTCTGCAAATACATTGTTTGTAACTGTGGCATTCATAGAAAAAAAAACATTCTTTTCCTTAAGATACTTCAGTTTTTTTTTCTTATTTCGTTCCCTTCTTTATTGAATGTTTAGCTATTGCAGAAAAAAACTTATTTGGAGCCACGGACTCTCATTTTATTCTAGAAGCAATCCATTTAATACCGTTTCGTGGTTTATATATGTATATATATATATATAATATATATATTGATAACAGTATTAACTAAACTACAAGAGTAAGATTGCTTATTTTAGGAATTTAAACAAAAAACATCCATATCAACAATTATATTTAAATTTGGACTTCAAAAATCCCATTTATCAATAAAGTTAAAGATTCATAATCATCTTATTTTCCCTACACGAATTCCATTGCAGTAACTGATAATTGCCTGCCTTCAAATGTATCAAAGGCCTTCTTATTGATCAATAATTTAAAACTTTTATTGAATAGAAATAAATTCACCGAGTAAAAATATATTACGTCATTGTTGTTAGTTATCAAATTGTGTACCATGTGTTGCAAATTATTTTTTTTTAAATTAAAGGCAAACACAAAAACGGCGTAAATCTTCAAAGACATGTAAATAAATTCTTTTTATCTATACTAGCAGCCATTTTTAAACCCTCTGAGAAATGTAGCATCATTTATCTCGCTTTTCCTTTAATTTTTCATAAAGTGTATAATCTGACAAAATAACAAGCTAACAAGATCTGCCATTATTTCAATATAAGTATTATTATTTCACTAATATAAAACTCCCATATATCCGCAGTGTCATGAAAGTATTTAAATCATGATTAAGAGAAAAAATATTGAAAATAATGAACTATGCCGCTAGTGAGAACATAAAAAATATCAAATTAATAAATATTTTTTATATTGCTTTATTCATTTTTATCAATAAGTACTATTTTTGTATTAACAATTCCTCGGTGAATCCATTTATTCCTTCTGATTAGCTATGAAAGCATTTTTACTGTCAATTATTCAAATTTATAAATATAATTAGAGTTTTATATATTCATGTATATCTCAGAATTATTCAAAAGAAAAATGAATAAATGCTTGGTATTTGTAACTGATTCATATAAAGTCATTTATCCTTTATATCTTGGGTTTGTTTTCATGTTTCTAAATTACTTAATAAATTTAAACTTTGATTGAATACAGAGGGAGTTATTGTCAGTGTCATTATCTAACTTTTGGTAAACAAAGAGTATGAGAGATAAAAATCAAATGTTAAGTAGTCTACAGATTAGTAATGTAATTGTAATCTGTTCAGTCTGCAATATTTATCAATATTGGATTTAATTCAGAAAAGTAGTAACAAATTATTTTATATTCAAATAAATCCAATTAAAATTTTTCATAAGTACCTGAATTAGAAACTATCATATGAGTAAGCAGATTCTCACTTTACTGGTGGAATAATACGGTTTCGGGGTTGATTTGCCGGCACTCCAATGGCAGAACATGTTTTTTACCTCTGAGATTACGTTATAATATATTAGCTTTCTCTCTGTTGCTGTTTTTAGCTACATGCTTTATATTATTATGGGCTCGTACTTTTCAAGAAAAAGGTTAGGCCGTTACCGATGCAAGGGGTTGTTAAGACTTTAATCTCAATTTAGAAATCCAAATTGATGATAATCATTCAACTACTCTTATTTCTCTCGGAAAGAACAATGAAATCACAAGTCAAAAATGGTATAGAAAAAATGTATAGAAATAAAACAGACATGAGAAACAAATTATAAGTTTCAATTATTGCACGTACAGTGACATCAGTGACGTACAGTACACGTACAGTGACATATAATGCAACTTCTATAAATGCATCAAATACCAGTTTCTTTTCCTTGTAAATCATTAAAAAATTGTCTCTCAGACTTCTATGTGCGTCTAATAAAATATGAAAATGCTGTAATAAGAAATAAAGTATTTCAGAGTAGTATGCCAACTCTCATTTTAATAAGAATGAGAATATTGGCCTCAAACATGGTTAAAACACGTGGTTCTTAGTGTTATATGTCCTATTTGCGTTTGTTTAAAGGATTTTTGATTTCATTTCGATTTGAGCTCGTAAATTTAAAATTTATCTTAATATCTTTTTTATAAAAGTAATTTCGCAGATAAAAATAACGTAAACACTCGCATATTTTTCTCTAAAAATTCCATATCTTTTTATTCACAAAAAAGACAAAATAATAAAAAAATAGCAATATCATTATCTTTATTAAGAAAATTCCTTTATTTTGTTTTGATACATTTAAGTTTAAGAAAAGTTTGCCTGAAATCAGTTATTTTCCAAAATGTCAAAAACTCAAATGCAAAGCTCGTTTTAAACAATATCTATAATAAACAAGTAACATATAAAAAAAATTAAGTAAATTCCTACTTTCGCAAGAATTGAACTCGCATTCTACACCTTCTTGTGAAAAATGCTGAAATCCTTGCAATTTACCGATTGAGCTACTGTCTGTTGATTTCATTTTTCATTACAAACTGCTAAAACTCTATTTAAAGTATTAAAAATTAATTAAATTTAATAATTAATAAATTAATATTTGAAAAAACTGTATTAACATCAAGTGTCATCCACTTCAAGTTTTAAAAAATGCATTTGAATTTGAGTGGATGAATAAAAATTATTTTACTAACGATTGAAAATTCTAACAAGATATATATATATAGGGAGAGTGTGAACTAATAGTTGGAATTGAATAAAGTATGAGAAAATAAATTTCAATAAAACTGTTTTTGAAATTTCTAAGAATAACAGCGTTCTGATTCTACAGCATCCAGTATCCTTTTCCCCCATCATTGAAATTGATAAAATATAGAATGATTCAAGCTATAGCCGTAAATGTTTTCAGAAAATTCATGTGCCAAGGAAGACAAAAATCATAGAAGATTAATATTATATAATTTTTCTACAATTCTATACTATCGAAAAAAATAGTAATCTATTATATCAAAATAAGAATGAGGGTTCTGCAAAGAAGTATAAGCGGATTTCTTTATTTATAAACAATTTTATTGAATTAATTGCGCCCTACATGTTACTGCAGCCTTTACAGAACCTACCTCCTCATTAATAGTCTTTTGTTTTTAAATATAAAAATTTAAATTTATGCTCAAATTACCATATTATATTATTGATAGCATTGGTCGTATCATTCTCAGTTTTGCTACAAATTATGAATGTTTTCATTATGATTATGATGCAAATATGATATAAATAAAATCGGCATACAAGCATTCAAGAAAGACATAAAATAATGGTTATGACATTGTTTAGCTGGATTATTTGTCTTGATACAATTTATAAACTTATGCACTGATAATATACATAACTTGATAGCATTGCACAGATAATTTGATACAATTAAATGGGGTATGTACATTTATGCATACTTTTATGCATTATATGTTTAGGAATATATATCCTTGATATAAAATATGTTTATATATATGATTCAATACATAATTATAGATAATATGATTTAATTTAAATCAAATATAAATATTGAGAAAGACACTGCTATCTACCGTTTAAAAAACTGTTGTACCTCAACTGGAATAAATAAATTCAAAAATATAAAACCTAAAATGAAGAAATATATCACCTGCCTCCCGAAAAAAAGGTAAAAATAAATACTTTCAGAATCAAAAAAATGTCTTAAAACAGAACACACGACAAAGCAATCATATGTCTAATTAAATACTGTATTATCGCAGAAATATGTCCTTTTCATAACTATAAGATATGTCTTATTGTGTACTTTTTATATCCGATTTTACATCAATTTTTGTCTCATTCAATTATTTTTCGAAGATACCTTAAACAAGACTTCAGTTATTTCCTTTTCACTATGCTGGAAAATAATTTTTTTTTCAACGCGTAATAAGCTTTATTTTTCTTTTTGTCACCTTCAACTCAAAGAGTTAAAGTCCCAGTTTCTATGTATATTTTCTAATAAAATTGTTCGCGATTTTTTTTTCTTTAAAAAAACTGGAAAGAAAAAAAGGACGTTTTTTTTTATTTAAGTTAATATTGAAATCGAATGTATGAAATTTAATCACAGGAAAAAAAGTCAAAATGATGTTTGTTTACTGCTACCCTAAAGCATTTTTTACATTTTAAGGTTAAATTTCCAATATACATAAGCTTTTCGTTTTTTTTATCAATTTTTTTATTAAATTTATTCCGTGCATAAACTTTTTTAAGATAAAAAAAAATGTTTTGCCTGACTGGAGATATATATATCTCCAGTTTTAAAACATATATATATATATCTCCAGTCAGGCATATATAAAAAAACATTGTTTACTACATTTCGATAGATATTGAAATATTTGTATTTTTTTTTATTTTACAACTTAATACTGTTTAAAAAATTTAAAAGCTTTATCTGTTTAAAAATACAATTAAGCTGCTCTTATAGAATAAAGGAGTCTTTTTTGTCTTAAAAAAACTTAGAAGGAATCATCATTTTTCTTAATCTAATCAAATACTTTGCTTCATAAAATGAAGAAAAATTGAAACCAAAAATATCTTCTTGCTTTCAACTTAAGTATTTCTCATTCATTGATTATAAAAACTTTTTATTGTATATTATAAACAGATTTACTTCATATACTGATTCTACACCATTTGTATTGTTTTTTCATCTCTGGTAGCACTGGTGGATATAATAAATTCCTTTTAATTTTAAAACGTATAGGGAATACTCCACTTGTATAATGTCACTGCTTTAAGCGTCTTAGAACATAATTTTAAACATTGAATTTTCCGCTGTAGTTTGTTGCACTTTTACGAATAAATTTTTAACAAAAGTTTTTATCTTCGTTTAAATATGGATTACCTATGAAGCATAATTGAAATGATTCAATTTGACTTTAGCCCTTAGTAGCCTGATTTACGAAAGTGATTTATTTTTAATATTACTGCGTTTGCTTGAGGGTCTAGATGAAGGGAAAAATAGCCAAAGAATTAGTAGGTAGATTTTATGTAGGGCGGAATGCCTGAAGTATCAATTTTGATACTCACAAAAATAGCACTAGTTTCTTCAAGTAAAACATGCACTCGCAAAAAATAATTATATCATAGCGAAAATAATATATTCACTTACCTCAAAAGTATTTATATTCTTCAGAAAAAGAAAATATATCAAATTTGTATTCAACAAAACTTTTAGTAAAATATGTTTACTTGTTCACTTTACCGCGAAAGTAATATGTCATAGATAAAATAAAACAATAATGACATTTGATTTTTTTTTAATTTCGTTGGAAAGAATATTATACAACAGTAAAATACGTACAGCCAACCTATAAAAAAAACTAATAGTAATGTGAACATTCGGTTTAAAAGATTGGTATCAAAATTGAAACTCTAGGTCATTAAGGGTTAAGCTTTCTCATATTAAAGGAGATATAATAAGAATCTTGGCTCGTTCAAGCAAGTTAATTTTATGTTCAGAATTTCTGTATAATTGAAACTCGTCTAATTTTTATTGTATATTAAATTTTTTGATAAATGTGTGGCATTTAACTGTGCGAAATATCATATAGAATGGCATAGGTATTTCAAATTTTCTCTTTAAATATTCAAAAATTCAATGGAGTTGAATAAATGAGTTGTGTTGCGACGAATTGAATTCTTTCTCATTCACGAATTTATCCTTGGTCACAGCTGTGACATCACAGCCCTTACGTAAGAGAGAATTTGAAAGGGCGTGATCAGGCGATCTTTGATTGATCTTTCATTACATCACAGTATACAAAACGCGGCGTAATTCTTTTCATGTTCATTTCATGTGTTGGTGAATATTTCTGTGCTGTGCTTTGTGTTAATAAAGTGATTGTAAGCTCATAAGAAATGAATATATTTAATTCCAATAACCAGAGCATAAAACAATTGCAGATACAGTTGTAACAAGTTGCAATCATTTCGACTCTAAATTGTAGATCATCGAATAAAAGATGTTTGTTAAACTATCGTACTTTTGTTTTGAAAGATTATGCATTAAAAATACCTTTTTTTAAAGAAAGGAGAATCCAAAAATATTATTTTATATTATTTTAATTAATAAATTTTCATTATTATGACAAACATATTCTGGGACACATCAAAACAAAATTTAAATATATTTCGCATCCTTCCTTTTCTGTATTTTTTAACAACAAGAACGTAGAACACAAAATTTAATGGATAATATTTTAATATTGGAAATGTCCTTTAATTTGAACAGTCCTGTTGATTAATTTATTAAATTTTATCTTTATTGGATTTTAATGTATTTTTAGTGTTACATTTCAGATATGTTAATAAGAGTTTCGTTCATATAATGTTAATAAGATTTCCGGAATTTGCTATCATGCAGAAAATGTTCCTCTAATTATTTTTATGAGAAATATACTATAGCATCATGGATTTCTGGAAATGTTCAGATATACTCATCTTTTTAGAAATGTCCATTGAATTTCTAGAACAGCCTTTGATCTTCAGCCGTGGGGAAAAAATGCTTGAGCTTGCATATTTCTGGGATAATTCGTTAAAGAGCTCTGCAGCAATTCGTGACGAAACTGATATTAGCAAGCCACTCAGAGAAATTTGTTAATATTTTGCCTCTATTATTTGCATTGCTTTTCTTTGCACTGCTAAATACTTATACGCATTTTCGTACAATTAACAAGTGTATTAGCAACTATGTATTCTTTTTTAAATTCACTGTTTACTTTTTTTTTCTTATATTTTACAGAGATTGTAGCTAAATTTTATTAATTTATAGAATGTTAGGACAATATTTTTGTATATCATTATATTAGATTTTCTAGTTATTTATTAATTTTTCATGAAATGTTTGATTTTAATAATTCTTGTATAAAATTGTAATTGAATGCTATTAATTCTCAGAAAAACATGGCATTGAAGAGATGTGCCAAGATGAGCTATAGCATAATAGGATATCCGTAAATTGTTTTTTCTTGCTTCTAACACAAGTCTAACAATAATAATATTTAATATGATTATTATTAAATTTATTCTAAATAAAATAATTTAATGCAAAGGAGTTTAATTTAAAGCATTTATATATTTTTAATTGAAGTGGTTGTTTATTTATCGAATTTCATCAATTTAATTTCGAAATATTCTGAAGCATTTGCATTAAAAAATCTAGATATATTCTTTTCATATATATTCCTTTTTATATGAAAACAACTGTCTCTTAAAAATGTCATAAAAATCTATAGATACAAAGAAATTCTTAGATTTTTTTCAATTTTATTCATTGTTTGAATTGTACCGTTTCTGAAATCATAACTATTTCCATATTCAGCTTCACTTGAGAAAATCGAATAATAATAATAATAATAATACTTAACATTAATACCGACGAGAGACAGAACTCGCAGAGTGCTTGAATTCTGAGGCTTTTAATCTCCTTATATCTGTTTGGAGAAGCGGAATATCTGTTTGGTGAAGCGGATTATAATTCAAGTTTTTTGAAAATATAATTATTATTATACTTTCTAGGAATTCGCTTCAAAAACTAAACAATGAGTAAATATATTGCCTACGCGTTCTCTTTCTACAAAAATTCAGAAGTAAAGCAGAATTGGCAAGAGAATACTATAAAATTAAATTTAATTGTAATTAATATAATTCAAAGTAATTTTCAAAAAATATTTTCAAATTCCCTTCGTCCCACTGCCAAAATACTGTAAAGTTGTATATTAATCAGTAGTTCTGTGATTTGAGTATTTTGAAGTGGATAGATATCATAAATAATTTTTCGATAAATTTACTAAGAATGTTCCATAGGATAAATGTATATTTTCTATTTAAAACCAATTGCATAATCTTTTAAAATATACATGCTATTTTAAATATAATAAAAAGTAATTTCAATTATTTATTGGTGAGTGAAAGCTTCAAGAGTGTAAGAGGTGAAAATAAAAACTTTTGTCAACATTTAAAGAAAACCCTTTTTGTAGAAAATAATCCTGTTCTTTTAAGTTTTCAAATCTTCTAAACTTGTAAAAAATAGAGATGAATACATAGTGTTCTAATATATAAAATTGGTTTAAAATAATTGCATTGAATAATTGTAATTTTATATATCTCGCATCAGTTTTATGCATTTTTTTATATTAGAGGCAAAATAAATATATAAAACGTATTTATGGTCAATAATTTAAGTTATATTTTTATTAAATAGAAAATCAAATTTCATTTATGATTAAATAAAAATCAAATAATCGCTTTTTTATATATAATATATTTTGTTTAAAAATCGTCGCATTTTAGGCCTAAATAATTTTAGATATATGGTTGGAAATTTATAGGGAAATAGAGAAATTTTTAAATATATTTATTGAGTAATTAAATATGTTCCTTAATCGTTAGTCCTTCAATTCAAATTTGTTATTTATATCCTTTTTCTTTTATAATACATGTAATTTATGATACATGTATCATACATTCTTTTATCATACATGTATCATACATTCTTTTATCATACATGTATCATACATTCTTTTATCATACATGTAATTGTTATTCATATGTACAAGGGATATTCAAATGAAAAGGCACGAAACGTTGTAACAATGTAACTGTTAATATATTTGCCTATGGCGCTATGGAGAAAGTAGCGAGACATCTAGGAATGCGATTGGAGTCACCGGCGTAGATCGGAGCATTCGCGGGCGCCCACATGCGCAGGAGAAAGCAGAGATTCATATAAAAAGTACCGTCCAATTGACGTGGCAGTGCATGCGAAGACAGGATGGCGATCACATTGCAAAATTCGACAATTGAGGAGCAGTACGCGTTATCCAATTTCTGACAGTGGAAGGTGTTACAACGAGTGCTATTCATCGCCGGATGGTCACCATATACGGAGAAGACTGCGTGTCAGACAAGTCAGTAAGAAAATGGTGCGTCTGATTTCGTGCAGGACGTTAGAGTTTGGTTGATGATCTGAGACCAGTCCAGACAAACAGTCATCACGATTTTCATATGTTTGGTCCCCTGAAAAAACAACTGAAAGAGAAACGCTTCAACTCGGCTGGCGAATTCAAGGGTAATGTGAAAGACCGGATCTCATCACAACTAGGATTTCTGGGAACAACTAGTCCTTCTGCTCATTAATCAATGGAATCGTTATGCTCAGGCCTATGGTGTATACTTTGAATGAAGTTTTCATTTATACCCACAGTGTCGTTTCCTATCTTTTAATTTGAACACCCCTTGTACCGAACTTTGTTAGCCAGACGAGTGGTAGGAGAAAATTTTGAACACAAGTCCATGTACTTGGAGAATTTAAAGGATCGTTAACTTCTTATGGAAAATAGAGGAAAGTTTACAAGTAACATTTAATGGTTGGTAAATATGGAGTTGCGTGCAGGCCGTTTTAACTCTATGGCTCGTTTCACTTGAAACTACTTGAAGTATATGGAATATTATATAGGTCATAAAAGACCTAATATACATATCTAAACTTGTCTGGGCAATCTCATTTTAAGGATTTATCCGATGTTAACGGCTTTTACAAATATAATCTTCATGTCTCTCTTATCATAATTTCCCTGTTCACATTCGGCTAGGCATTTATTCTTTAGCCGTTTTCGAGATTTCTTCAACTCAAAAATTTAGAACATAGACAAAAAAAATATTTCTCCAGTCTACATGAATATTTTTGAATTAGGACACAGAAACGATGTCACATATCAGACACTTCAGTCACATACCTGTCAGGAACAACAAAAAAAATTATTAGTACCCTAAGCGCTTCCGAACCGATAAAAGAGCGGCAAGAGTTCTCTTTAAAAAAAAGTAATTTCTGTATAATGAACACTAAACAGGTTGTCAGCTACTGCTTTGTTTGGGGCTAAAGAATCTAAGCAAAGAATGATTTCGATAAAAATTCAGATTTTTTTCTCAATGAAGCTTTTTTAATATGTAAACTTTGTAGATTATATTTCACCATCCACCAAGAGAAGTAAAATTTAAATATTAAATACTAAAACATGTTAGTACGTGTAAAAAAAATTAAATTCTTCATTGTTTCAAAGTCCATAGATGCGAAGTTTTTGAAAATTATTAAATTTTCTCATCGGTAACATGACATAAAATTATGAAAATGTATGATTTTCATCTACTTCAAATTAGCTACATCGGAAATGCTGATAAATAATCAAAATCCGTATTAATAAAGTTAATATTCCATTACCATTTCAAAAACGTGAATCAAGTTGAATGTATGACAATTAAAAATTATACTTTTCTATATTCATTTCCTGATAAAATCCATACAAATGAAATTATTTCGATTGCATGAAGAATACCAATCAAAATGGTAAATGTAAATTTGTATAAAATTATGATACCGGTGCTCTAAACATGTACATATTGTTAGTCTCCGATTGTATGTAAGTAATATGCAAGATTACAAACATTTTTAAGTGAATAAATTCATTGAAAAATATATTGATTTTTAAAAGCAGAAACTATTTTTTTCTGATATCTTTGAAATTTTTTATTCAATGCAAATAATAATAGTTAAAGTGACAGTGAATGCAATGGTTCCATACTACATATACCTAAAGCACCCCTTAAGGAAACGATACTATATGAATGAAAAGCTGTTTGATAAATAAGCAGGTTCCAACTTATTTAATTCGAAAAGTAATATTGTGAGATAAAATTATATCCATTTAAATTTTGGCACATATTCCAAGTGAAAACGTAGGGTTTGGCTAGTAATGAGTCTTAGGAATCCAACTTCAGTTTCCCAAATTCTACTAAAGCGACAACAGATATTCAAATCGCATTGAATGCCAATATAAAGCAATGACTGCCTTCAAATTACATATCTAAAGCCATTCATAAAAGAACATCAAGAAACTATTTCATTCATGCAGCTTAAAAATCTTATGAAGAATTCCAGATACATTTCAAGATCGTTTTTCGCAAATTAATGATTATTTGTATTCGATTCCCATCAATTCAAGGCAAAGAGTTTAAGCTTCGTGATATTATGTAGCGCTATTTCCCAATGGTGAAGTCTTAATGGATCCTTGATCACAGATGTTGAATCAAGAAACAAGTTAACACACTAAATAATTAATAGAAAAACTGCTTCATTATAAAAAAAAAGTGTTTCGTGACATATACCACATTATATGCACATTCTCCATCCGACTGTAAAAAGACAATTAAATGAAAACCTTCTGCTTATAAAATTCGAATTTTTACGTGCTAACCCTATTTGGAAGATACATTGTTTTTAAGTTGCCTGTTTAATCTTATTTAATTAGCTCTAAGTACTTATTAAAAATTTTAATTACGAACAAGATATAATTGTAAACGAATTGCCAAATTCAGCTTTGTATAATGCTGTTCTCGAATTTTAATCATTAATCTGATTTTTCTTTGAATGAATCACTATCAATATATCATACTTTATTTAAAAATAATGTAATTAATCTATATGTGTACGTGCTTGTATATGCATTGAATAACCCATTTCGATTTTTGAATTTAAATTAATATTTAATGTATTAAAATTAATAATTAATAAAACAATTAACGGTTAATTTTAATGTAAACACACACACACACACACACACACACACACACACACACACACACACTCAGTGTGTGTGTGTGCGCGCGCGTGTGTGTAATGATATCTCTAAATTTAAATTAAATTTTAATCAATTTCCGGATTTTTATCGTAATTTAACCTATATTAACTGAATTCTAAAATGTTCTTTCATTTCCAGATACAATTTCACCATTTTAATCTTTAATTACTATTAGAGAAGCTCTGTAAACTCTACAGAAATCGGCATGTTCTCAGAGTGGAAGAATTAAAATCAGTCAAATTATACAAATTCGTTTAAAAGATACCTATAATCCCTTTTCTAAATCGAGACGTGTAAAGAAATACCTATGGGAATCTAAAAGTATAAAACCACTGGAGAAAATTTTTCGCTCTCTTTTGCTCTTGTATCCCTCGTAAACGGATGTCGGTTTCGTACTCGCTTCTTGATCATATTCTCCCGTGATAAGAAAAAGCGAAATTAAACGATTCAAAAGTGTCTTCTCTGTTTGTGGCCACGCAGTTCCTTCAAAAATATGTATTCATACACACACGCGCGCGCGCACGCGCGCTCAAGCGAGCATATTTATTGGGAGATAGTATCTGTCACATCAATTATCTATTTTAAATATAGAGTAAAATAAATCTTTGATAGAGCCTACAGTCTTGCAAATTCGGCAAATATTGTTGCATTACAAAATCTTAGTCTTAATACTGAATAATTATTCTGAAATAAAATTTAAAATAATTTATTTTCCACAGTAATATAAAGTAACTCAACCAAATTTGTTATAACATAATTAACAATTGGTCACTGTAGGTTTTTTAACCACAACTAGAAGTTAATTTTTTTCATGATTTAATAAATATTTGTATTTTGATTACATATAATTATTCAATTCTTAACTAGTGTAATTAAGTTTCAACTTCGTTGTGACAAAAATGAAAACATAATTTATATTATTTAACAATTAAACTGATGACATTCTACATACGGAGGAGCGAATCTTTGTTTTATGAATTTCGGATGTACTTTTGAAAACTGTATTCATATGTACTTAGATTGCTATTCAGTAATAAATTAATAATTGTTGTACTTCAGACAAGATACAACACAAACAACTATCCTTCATATTTGTTAATTTTAATTTAAAATTTTTTAAAAAGGTTTTGTGAAACCATTACTAATTTTACGTTTTATTAACAAAATATAAATGAAAATTTAATCCGAAATCATCTTTAACTATATTTACAATTTTGATAAAAACGAAAGAATTTCGATTGAATAAAAATATATGAATGTACATTTCGGCTGCAATCAAAATGATGCACTTTGAAATTTTTTGAATGGAAATCGTTTTCTACTGGAAGTTTTTTGTATGAATGCTGTAAAGTCTTCTCTAATGCATACGTTTAATATATTATAAAAATAATCCTTCCGAAGTTTTGTTTATAAAAAAACCGTTACATTGAAGGAAATAAAATTAGACTATTTGCGAAGAATATTTTCTCCCACAAGATAAACTTAATCAGACTTTTTTCTCTCTCAGTTCGAAAATTAGATTTAACACTCTCGTATAAAAAGAAGAGAATAAAAGAAAATAGCAAGGAATAAAAGGAAAATACCGATGTGCAAGTTACTTTCCTACAATTGTTCTTTCAGTCTCTTAAAAGCGAAGGTGACATGCTTATGTCAAGCAGACTAATGTGTGAGTTTTACAGCCACATTGAGTTTCTTTATATGTCTTAAAGCACAATAAAAGGCACAGTTAAAAGTGTTCTTATTTCTTCAGTTCAACTTGGATTTTATTTCTTTTTCTACTTCTGAAATTGGTAGAGGGGCCCAGGTTCTACCAGCTACAACTAGAAATTTCATCACAATTTTATCGTTAATATTATAAATTTCTCAATGCTTTGGTTCATGAAAAAGTGTAAAGAATAAAGTTTTAATTCTGAAAGACTATTCTGGAAATTTCTTTCTCCAAAACATTATTCATTTACAAAATTTTCCTGTTTCATGCATTA
>JAPMOR010120551.1:19535-46821 GCA_026543865.1 Argiope aurantia | reverse complement strand
TATGGTCATAATTATTATAAACTTCTTAATCTTAATAGTATGATTTAAGAAGTTTGATGATTAAAAATTAAATTCAGTTAACAATATTAAAATATTTTGAGTCGCCAATGATTGTGTATTTTAATTTGAGCCTTGTCTTATACTCTGCAAATCAAGGTATTGTTTGATCTAATTTTTATATTTGGATTATAAAAAAAATGATGAACAAAATAATGAAATTATATTTTTCAGTTAAGTAACTTATTAAACAGGTACTATTATCAATTCAAACTTAATTTTTTAATCAGCTTGCGTTTACAAAAAGAAAAAAAAAATAAGAACTTGTATATTTGTAAAACGTTTCTAATAAACTTTTTTTCACTATTTATTTTTCTAACAAATGTATTGTTAAACATATAGCATTTATCTTCTCTTAAAAATGGCAAATCAATTACCTAAAACAATTGCTTTAAAATGGGATTAGAAGCAAGTCTCCCATCCAGAATACTAATAATTCGTAAACAAAAGCAATATCTTACCACAATTGTAAATAGATTAGCGTGATGAGAAGCCGAAAGGCGAAAAACCATTTCCTGAAAAGTGCGTCGTTCAATGAAAATTTTCTTTCTCAGAATCGTCCATCAACCAACATTTGATTAATGACCCGTCATTCCTTTGATGATGATTAATGAGCAGTTATTACCTCTTTTGCCTTATAATCACCCGATAACAAACGGAACTTACAAGTAGCTAGTATTCAATTCAAAACTAGAGATAGATTAATGAGTAATTATATTTAATTAAAATGGAATATTCATTCATTCGCATTTAATATTTTACGAAGTTGCAACTAAGGAGTTGATACTGAAAAAAGAAATTAATAATATGGAGCGTGATTTTACTTAAGAGACTAAAAGGGCAGAAATTATTTGTTTAATTTGAAATAATGCAACTGATTATTGACAAAATATATTTTTGTCAGATACGAAATAATGAAAAATATATTACATAAATATATTTTTGTTGGATACGAAAATATATCTATAAAAATAAATTAATATGCAAATTTTATATCCACTACAATTATAATTTGATTTTTTTAAAAATGAGTTTCAAGATTATCTATGAATATTTCTGCAAAGATTTTAAACTTTTTTATTTAAATTCTTGTCTTTTGTTTCGTTTGCTTCGGCTCAGAGCAAAAACACTTTATCAATTAAAATTTCAGTTTTCATCTTGGATATAACATTTATTATTATAAAATTTATTGGATATAAAATGTATTATTATAAAATTTATTATATATAAAAGCTGTAATTAAAATTTACTATCCATAATAAATTAAAATTTTTTATGTGCATTATTTATTTTGGGCTATGTTTTATGCAGATGCTATTTTTGACAAAAGATTCGTGTCGCCTACTGCAATAATAGAAACAGTGATGCATTAGTGTCTGGCAAGTGATGCATTAGAGAGCCTTGCAGATGCTTTTCTTCTTAAAAATGTGTGTTTATTTATGAAAAATGTTATAAGTTAACTATGCCAATTTAATAAGAATTCTAATTTCATAATCCAGTTACGGAGGGTCATTTGCATTTCTTGGACTAGAAGAAAGCATATTGAAAATGAACAAATACATTTCGATCTATATTTCATCACATTTTAAAATATAATAATTTAGAAAGCTTTCATTTTTTTTAAATGCAATGTTTTTAAAAATATTTAATTTCTATAATTATCTTCAACAATTATTATTAATAATTGCTAATATTATTATATTCAGTGCAATTTGGGTTTTTTATATCTTATAAAACGATTAAAGTATAAATTTATTTATTATATGTTTATAAAAAATAATCCATTGTTTATCAATTTTTTTATTGTCAGAAAAGTCCCTAATGTAACCAAATTTATTAAATAATAATAATTTTCCTTGTGATTCTCAATGAATCTTAAAATAATATTTAATTGCATAAAGAATATTAAAACACAATATCGCATGAATTACAGAAATAAGAAATTATGATGCTTAATTTTAAGAATTCTTGTTGGAGAATCATGTATATTTTATTTATTTATCTACCAATTTTTCTTTTGAAGAATCAGCGCCTGTTAAAGACTTTTCACTTACTCTATTGTAAAAGATAAGTTTCTATTTTTAAAATGTATGAATTCATATAAAATGAATCTATGTTATAAAATCTACATATAACATGCTTTTAAATTCATATTCATATCAAGTTAAGATTATTCAGATTCTCTTCGGGTAATTTCACAATTCTATAATCTGAAATTGTACATGTACATCTAACCTTTTTATAATTTTTTTAATATTGTGCTTAGAATCACTTGCTTCTCGTTGATGATTTTTTTTTGTTTTGAAAATTCGATAAAAATTGGTGTTTTTTATTTCATGGATGAATTTAAAGGGAAACAGCAGCAAATATATGAAAGATGTGGCATTTTAAATTTTATGGAGAACTGCGTATCACGTATTCAAGATTTCAGATTCATTTTGTGTTCAAATTATAACAGAAAATGTTTTTGTACTTTATATTCATATTTATATTAATATTTATAATTATATTATTTATTAGCATTATTATGAAATATTCCTTTCATAACTATTTTTTAAAAGGATCCTATTTGTTTTTAAAGTAGAGTATTAGTTAATGAAATATTCATAAATATTTCAGCTGAAAGAAAATGTTAAAAATTAAAAATGAATTCTTTATTAATTTTCATTACATTTAAAAGTACTCAAAAACTAAAGAAAAACACACACATATTTATATAGATCAACTTTACAAATTAAAAAATATATATATTGATTTAAACTTAAGATCTTTCTTTGCACTGCTCTGATACAATAAATATTTGATGAGAAGAAATTGAAATTCATTCACTGCCTTACAATTAAAAGTCACTAATGAAACATTCATTCAAAATCACAGTTTATCATTTAATTATTCTGTAACGATATTTAATGAAAAATGGGTTTCCAATACGAATTTCCAATTCACTGCAATTAAACTTTGAGCTTCTGCTCAAGAAAATCAGTTTTGTTCCAACTCAGTGCATGTTAATTTAAAATGTCGGGTTCACATGCTGTTTACATTCAAATTACTATCATGTTTATTAGAATTTTAATTGCTTGACGATAACTACGATTGTGAATGTGTTGCCTTATTCAGCTTTTGGAAAGAAATATTCGAGAAACGAATTTAACTAACAGGTAGTAAAGTAGGGATGATTTCCACCCTTGCATCGTAATTAAACATATCTCCATTTAATCAAAATTCAACGAAATCACATCGTTTCAAGAATTCGACCGGATATGGAAAATAATTAATTTCTTGAAGAGAAATAGAATCTATTATCTATTTCACGATTAGAAATTTTAAAGCTCATCACTTAGATACGATAAGATTAAAATAAAGACATTTCTAATCAGTATTGGAGGAAATATGACATTATTTTAGCCTAAAATTTATTGAGATGGTTAAAATGGTTAAGAAAAAAGTTGGTTAGGTTATCCAAATACTGTTGTAGTAAATACAATAAAAATATCTGGCATACTTTTATATCGTCGGCCTTTGTTTCAATAGGGAAAAACTATTCAGTGTCAACACTGGATATCAATATAAATCCTAGTGTACATGTATGTATGTATATATATATCATTTACATTTAGGAATGTAAATTTAACATTTTAACGATGTAGAAATAATATTTTGCGTAAAAATAGAAGTTCTCTAGTACGTTAAAAATTTGCAGGTTATGTTTAACCACTTAACTGTTTTATTTTCTTTACTATCTAATGAGATGGCACTTTCTATTTTGGGAATATTATCTTATTTTCATTCAAATAGAAATTAAAATTGAATTATAATCGTTAAGATTTTTTTTATTTTCTTGCTTACAATTATCAAAATTCAGTGAATTAATGCACGTAGGGCATACGGGCAAAACAGTTAAGCGGTAAATAAATATTTGCAGACGGAAACGGAAATTTTTGATCAGATAAACAATTTTAAATTTCATAGCGTTCGGTTTCTGAATTTCCATTCGGTTTTATGAGATATAATATATATGATTTTACAGATAAAGAAAAAAATATTATGTTATTCATTAAGAAGTCACAATTGGAAAATAGGAATCAGATTTATTTATAAGTTGGCTCTTAACTATATGCATATATCTTACAAACGATATTCTCTCAATTTTTTCCATACAACATGGCGGGACATTATGATCATCATAATAAAACGGAGTATGGTAACAATGCAGGCTTCTAGGAAATAAAAAAAATCCATCTAAATTCATCTAAAAATAAAGAATTACAAATTGATAAAAATAGAAACAAAGACAATTTTTCTAAAGCATTATTTTGACATGTTTTAAACATTCTCTATGGCATGGATTTTCTATGGCATGGAAAGGATTAAACAATAAATGGTTAAAATTATTCAGAATCTATACGCTAAAAAGACATGGTTTTTTCTTTATGAATGTTGTTCTTAAGAGATGCCCAAAAATCGAAATAATTATGTGATTAATGTGCTTAGTATCTTACTAATCTGAAATCTTGAAATCTCAAAGGCACATTTATTCAGCGATTCTCCTAGCATTGTGAGAAATATGAATCACGAAAATTCAATAGATTCAGGGTCATACAGATCGATCAATCATGACCGTCAGTCAAAGTTTGCTCCATCATTCTGCATTTTCACACTCAATGAACGACGAAAGAAAAAAAATAAATGCACGGAAAGAAATTTCTCTCTTTTGCGAAGAAGAATCCATTTCTTCTCGATGCCATAGAATTCCTATTCTGTCTCTCGCAGCATTTCTCTTTGCATTGCTATATAAATAGAGATATAAATAATTGATAAAGACAGTTGAAAAATAAATTTTATTGGTATTCGATTTTAAATATTTCTTCTTATTTATTTTAAAGTTAAGAATACCTTAGCATCGAATGTAATTATGGATGTTAGTAGGAAGCAAAGTTTATGATTCCAGTTAAAATCTTTTACGCAAATAAAACACTACTTACTATAGATCACAATGATTAACAATAATCGGTGAGAATTTCCATTCAATAAATGAAATTTCTTCCCGTATAATTTTAAAAACACTTAATAGTTGAAATAGGATTTCTTTCTTCCTGCTAAGAGTAAAAGTTCATTTTGTCTATTTTTGTAAAATTCGATTGAAAAAAAATGCTCAAAATTTCAAATATTCACTTAAGTAATGATATATTTTGAGAACTAGGTTTATTATGACTTAAAAAATTAAAATATTTAGTTCCTTTGAAGTCTGAATCATATACTTTGTTGTTAGACGCTAATGGACTTTAACAAAAGAAATTTATGCATTACAGAACTGAAATAAATAGTTTTCATATGCAAAAATTGTCCTGTTCTGAAACATAAATTTTGATTTTCTTAATATAATAATGAAGTTCATTTCATTATGCATCCGATGATACAGTAGAGTGATTTAGAAAAATTCCTATAACTAAAGCGAATAATTTTCCAAAGATATAGATCAATACTGGGTTCCATATATGTATTTTCTCGACTTTGTTATATTTCATGGCTATATTAAAGAAGCTACTTGATAAAACAATAAGACCACATATAGTGCCTTTAGTGCAAAAATTGGAAATTTTTTTCACTTTTATGTCGAAAACTACATCATGAAAAAAAGTTAAATACAAAGACATAAATTATCACAGATTTAGATACCTTTTATGCGTAATTGTCAGAAACAGGACGCATAAATGGACTCCATTTCCAAATTTGAGACGTCGTGAAATGCGGTAAATAGCTAATCACGGATATAGTCTTTACCTGTAATTAAACTCATTTATAATTCCTGCCGCTGCAACGTGCATCTGGAAGGATTAGAACACAATTTCAGCTGCACAATATGTGACATGGCAGATTTCAAGTTAGGACAATAATTAACTATACGATCCTTGCTGAATGTTTTGCAATATTAAAAGACTTGATTTTCCAGAACTTAATGAAATATACTTTGCCTAATGCACATGTCGTTAGTCGAAAGCATGCCTCATTCATCTCTATACCATGACCGCAAGTAACATATGTTGGATCTGTAAATGATTGATGATAAAACTGTTACACAGGAGATTTATCTCATATCCCGTAAAGGTAGTGTCGCCTTATGCTTTGACTGACAAGCATGAGCGGTTAATTTCATAAGTATGTCCCAAATGCAGATTTCTATGAGTTATAACGTATACTCCTGTTGCCACAAATCTGGAATTCTAGACCCAAATAAATATAGACTTGATTGAGCATTATATGGACTTGATTGGACATTATATGGACTTGATTCTTGAACTGCACAATAATATATAGGCAACTTTGAAGCCTGGCATTATAATGAATTCGTTCCTTGTATTTCGCATTTTGATAAAAACACCAAGTCCAAAACTTTTCTTTTGGCAGTATTGCAAAAACTCATTATCTATTGCTTAGACAACAATTTAAGGATTATAGATGACGCCATTTTGAATTTAAGAGCCATCTTCTAGGCATACATGGGCACATTGTTCATAGAATAAAGATTGGACAACTGTTAATTAAGACAATACTAAACACAGAAAAGAAAGAAATTTGTAATTCTGAATAAGGCGTGCTATAAATTATTGAGATTTCTATTAATATCAATAAAAGAAAGATACAATTTGAAAATTCATTTAGAATAATAGCACTTAAACAATCATTTAAATTGATGAACATTCTCCGGATAAATCATGACTTTATGAAGACCACAATTTTAAAGAAGTAGTAAAAGTTATTAAGCATTTGTTTCGTTTCTAAACATTCATCTGTGTTTAGAATATTTGTTTTCGTCCACGTATCTAATAATAGATAACGAACCACAAAAAGTAAAAGTAGTAATGGCTTTGATTCAGTCGAAGCAATTTTGCAAGTATAATATCCTGAAATTAAAAAAAATCAACTCAGATATTTTTTTCTTGTTTTATTTATATTCAATTCATGATGTTCGCTTTGTTGGAGATAACTTTGGTCTTTCCTTTTCTAAACTCTATTTTTATAAACACATATGAAAAAAAGAGATCTGTTAAAAAAATATACTTTTTTAAATTTATTTCAATTTATACGACTCTAAAAATTCCATATATTTGTCAAAATTCTATTCTAAATTTAATTTTAGCGCCCACACTTTTTGCGTTTAAACCACATCTTGCTTAAACATGTTTTTCTCAATAGAGAAGTTTTCTAAAACTTTGACTATATCTCTTAAGTAAGTAGTTATTTAACAAAATTTGAACATATAATTTAACTTAAGTAAATTATCCTGAGTAAGATTATTCTAAAATAATGATAATTTTTCCATTCGTCTTCTTTTAATTCTTAAATCTTTCCTCGTTAAATATATATACACACTTTTTGACGGATATACCCAGTTGTTTAGAAAGCTAAATATTATGTCAGGCTGATGTTTTTGGATTGAAATAGTTTTTTCTAAATCGAAGATTTATTTATGACTATTTTCAAGTATGTATTCAGTTGATTGTTTTATCTGATCTGGTATATTTCGATGTCTGTAGAACAAAGATTTGATGAATTAATCTATAAAATATATTTATCTTACTATAAATATGTTCCGGTTTTATGAAAAGAAAGAACGGATTTTATTTACATCGTTTTTACACATACAAAATTTATTTGTGAATCATTTTTTGAGCTTAGTTTCCAATAATATCTATATTTTTTAAATAAAAAAAATAAAGAAACTGATTTAATTGGAAGGGCGTCAACAGAGTGTAAAATATGCTCTGATGATATTTTTTATTTCCAAAATTCACAAAATAATTATTTCGATGAGCAAAATATTTTATTTTCTAAGCTCCTCATAAGCATAATAAAAGAAAGATCTTGTTATCAATTTATCCACCTAATTAAATATATTTTTAAGCAAATTAATGCATCTGCTTTTAAATTAATATATCGGATTAAACGCGTGAATATCTGAAGAACAATAAAGGAAAACTTTTTTTTATATTTTAATACATTTATTAGAATTGAAGGAGATTAAAAAAATCTAAGTACTTTGAATATTACACCCTCGAATAATTAATTAAAACTGAACTTTAACAACACAATCTTTTCCTTTGATAAGTAATTAGGCTTCTTTTACATTTTAAATTAAATTTCAAGAATAAGTATACTAAGAATTTCATTCTTAGCAAAAATAACTTTTAAAATTATTTATATTTTCCTCTGAAACTTAAAACTTTAAAAAGTTAAAGTAAGCAATTTTTCCGAAATTTTTATCTATAGCTTATTAAATTTCAATAATTAATTTGAAAACAGAGCATTTATTTTAGAAATGAACACAATTTAAATGCGGATTTTCTAAAACAATAAATTTTCTCTCGGAAGAAATTGATTCCCCTGTGAAGATTTGCAAAAATTTGAGAGTACAAAAAAATCGATAAAAAAGTGTTAACTGTTGATTAAAGAAATGTTCCTAATTTCTGTAAAGGACATAGAAATAATATGATTGCACTATCTTTTAGTATATATCTCTTTAAAGAAATTACAGCAATGAGGAACATAAATACACACTGGGCTTAAGACTGAGGATGTCATTAAAAACTTATTTGAATGTTATTGTTAAAATTTATACAAGTATGGATAAAAAAGTAACAGAAGGGACGAAAAGAAGCAGAATAAATAGAATTGTCTGATTCTATAATCACAAAATGTGATACAGGCACATTTATTTTAATATCATATACAATATGAATATTTTTTATACTACTCTTTAAATATTGCTCCATGTTTTCAATTTCAAATAATGAATGTGACGCTTACACTCAAATTTCAAGTTAGGAAACAATATCCAATCTTCCAATTATATTTGATTAATGTAACGATGGCATTAACGTGCATTGAAGAGATTATGACGGATAATCATATTTATGTTTGAATATGGTTCTGGTGGAATTAATTTGCCCTAACACAACAGATGCAAAATGGACTGCATCTATTAAAGTCATTGCGGCTTTTGCTGGAAGAAAGAAGAGACTCGAAGTCACACTACAACATGAGATGATGTGATTATATATATATGACAGCTATTATGTTTGTCATGTGAGTGGAAATCGAATGCATTCACCGAAAATCTGTTTACAATTGACGAAAAGGTAAAATGAATGATTGCTTTCATAATAGAATTTGTCTAGAGGGAATTTATCTTAACAAATTAAATGTTAAATATCTCTCTCCTTAATTATTTATCTCAACTGCAATGTAAATGGAAATATTAAGTGCATTTTCTATTGCATAGACATTTTAACTTTTATCTGAAAATTTGAAAGCATCAAACATATAAATTTTTTAAAATAATAAAATTGAAAATTTTATTGAATAAAGAAAAAAGAATAATTTACTTTTAGGCTACCACCTAACGAAATAACACAATTTATATATTTAACTATTTCGAATGTGCAAAAATGAATTTAATATTAGACATTTAAAAAAAACAAAAAAAAACATAAGAATTTTAATATCAATTTGCTAATACAATATACATTATTCTAAATTATATTTAGATAATTTAAACAGCTATATAAATACCCTTACATTAGTCGCATCAATCAGGGTATGCATATTTTCATTTTTAAAGTAATATCTAATGACAAAATAAACGTCAGAGCCTGAAGTCTCGTGATTTAATTTCTTTAAATATCAAAATATTAATTTCAATCTCATAATTTAAGCTTTATAATTGTTAGCAATATATAAAATGAACATAGGAACATAGGAAAGATTCAGATTTTTCTATTTCTGAAATTTCTTAATGATATTCTAGAAATAAACGAAGACTGTAAAAAAAAGAAATTTTAGCAAGTCAGAATTTTATATAAGACTTTTGTAAATGTATTCAAATGCGAGTTAGTTAAAAATGGACACCGAATGTATTCATGAAAGTAGTTAAAAACCAATTCATATTACACAATTTACTTGTTGATAAAAGGTAACCAGAGAGAACACTTTCATTAAGTATGAGAATAATCTGAGCAATTCAGATTGACAACTCAAATCATATGCCTTTGGAATAGGTTTTCACATCCACCGCAAACAATTGATACAAATATGACTTTTGATTGAAAGAAAAAAATGAATCAAATAACATTTTCGACATTAAATAAATTGAAAAGCTTATTCAAAGGAAACTTTTGAAATCTAAAAAGAATAAGATTTAAAAAGACAAACCGTAAACAAAAAATTTTATACCCCAAAAATAATAATATTTCATGCGAATAAGGTTTTGAATGATTATCTTGCACGCAAAATTATTTTTTTCTGAAGTTAAATATATAAAGTTTATTCCCCAAAGTAATTGGGAAATGCTAAGAAACTTTTAAAAGTAAATATCATATATTTGTGCATACTTCTAGAAATAGGAATTTCAAAATTACTTAAAATCCAAAATTATGAAAACGCCACACATAACATTCTTTTACTTAAATTCGGCATAGTCTTAATTGCTAAGCTATAATTAAAAAGAGAACAATCGTTCCGTCAAAACTAAATTTGAAATTATATTCCAGTGTCTAGGAAGCAATCTAAAATTAAAACTTTTTTCTAAACCTTCGGGTAAATGTTCACTTCATTTCGTATAAAAGATTGAGATTTCTTCAGATTGAATTTCAGATTGTGCAATGCATTTTATGATCAAAATGGAATACTATTAGTTTGAACTACTGAATTCAGTGGGCTGTCCTTTACTTTGATGAAAAAATATAATATTTAATTTTAGATCTTTGACTACGATTTTTTTTTAAATTATATTTTACAGCATTATCAAATTCAATACAAAAAAGACCATTAGAAAGGCGAATTTAGTAAACATATTTTTTAAAATTATTTTAAATCTAGAGATTTTTTTTTGTTTCATTCATATTTATAGTTAAACATATATGTTCCACATCCAGATATAGAATTACCAGAATTTACTTATCATTCAGAAAAATATTATTATATGTTAGGAAATTGAACCTTAAGGTGAATTATCATTCGCTTAGCTCATATTACACATTAGATAATACATGGTTTTATCTTAACTATTATATGCAAGAAACCAGAGATATCTTGATTTTCCAGTTATTAGAATGCAATCATCAGTATTCAGAAAACTGAACTATCTGAATCAATATACCCGAAGGGTGTAAGGGTTTGTCTTAAAGTTTGCACAAATCAAAAGACTCTCATGAGGAACCTAATAATATATAAGAAGAGTGAATTGGGATCCTACATGAAACCAGACTGTTGCAATTCGTCATTCCTCCTTCAGGCTGATGAAATATCATTCGTTGCAATTTAATTTGCTAAAGCGTTATTATTCTGATAACAACATTCATCGATATCTGCCTCAGTATAATTCACTTATAATATATTGCTCATTACTTTTTAAATGATGATTCTTTCTGCCGTTTTTATATACAAATGTAATAAAATTTATAATGGATAGCTTTTATTAAAGCACAAATAGTACATAAATGCATAAACAAAAGAGAGCAGTTTCAATGAAAATGTGCCATTTTATGAAAATTTCTTCGGTTTATTTACTAAAGCAAAATTTTATTTATATATTCCTAATACATAATCGATATTACTAAAAATTAATTTAAAATACTTAATGCGATTAAAGTTATCGGATTTTTTTAATTAGCTTATTTGAAAAATATTTATGAATAATATACAATTAGTTTCATAGAAATACATATGATAAATCTGAACTGGGGAGGGTCGAAGAATAGATTTGAATAGGGAATATATTGTGTCACTGAATAATTTAAATTATGAACATTACATATTGTGCGATATTTTCATAACATCAGTCGATATTCTGAAAGCCAGTCAATATCATGAAACTCTTAATCGGCATTTTTGATATTAAGATAAGAAGAAAAACTTCGCAACCGGTTTGATTCTCAACCGGAATAGATTTCTAATAAATTTTTCTAACAATAGCATTTTAAACTTCTCTAAGGACGTAAATTCCCTAACAGTAGATCTTTGTGTTTAGCAACAATTCTGTCCTGGCAAAAGTTATTTGAAAGGGAAAGGAGATGATTACGATGGGCAATATAACTGCACTATTTGTAAATGTTAGTAAGCTAGAGAATATTTTCTCCTGGCAAATATTCCCTGCCCTATATTGCAACTCGTACCTCTCTGATATTTCAAATTCTGAAATATTTAATAAATTTTGTTCATTTACTTTCGATATACAGCTATTTCTTATGTACCCACATATATCTTAATAAGTTTTCAACTTTGGAAATCTATCCACTTTAAATACTAATAAATAAATCTGAGAAATTGCTATAGAAATAAATTTAATTAAATTTGATTGGACACTTTAATAAATTAAAACATATCTTAAATTTTAATAATATATTAAGTCTACAGGTAGCTTTTGAGATTAATTTTTCTTAAATAGAAGGAAATGTGAATTTTTGAATGATTACATTTTATGACGGATCAATGAATTTTAATTTTAATAAGCATGCAAGTGTCATTTTAAAGTAATGTTTCCGAATCAAATATGTCTTTCATTAATAAACAAATTATAATCATTTACATTGGGGGGGGGGAATGAAACTTGTAGAAATAATAAAGCATTATCATAATTTGCACATGACTCAGGCAATAATATTTTGAATGTTCGTGAAACATGGTGATACAAGAATCTCACCGATATATTAATAGTTACTTGATACAAGAATACAAGAATCTCACCGATATATAATTAGTTACTTGATACCAAGAAGGGGAGAGGAAGTATTTATCTTCTATCGTCTTTATTTCTGTCGTTTTGGATTTAAAAAAATGCGTTTTGAAGAGTAAAAGAATCCAGAAGGAAAAAAAGGCATCAGTAATTCCATTATAAAGAAATTCTCCCCAAACTATGGTCGAATCCCCACATTATTGTCTACTGAAAAAAAGTTCATGATTTCTTGCGTATAACGAGTCAGTAACATGCCCACACATCGAGTCCATCTAAATTGATCTTTTCTGCACTGAACAGAGCGCTCAATCATTCAACTTTGGGATTTATATATTTCGGACATTGAATACGAGCGTCTTTATTCCATTTTGTCAGTTTTGACGAACAATGCATTTTGCGATAATCAAGTAATTTATTTACATGCAGCCATCGATGCACCGTGGATTTTGATACTATAATGGATATTTATTTTGAGATTAACTATATAGAAAAATTCTAAATTGTAATTCGTCAGAAAACCTCTCTGTCTCGCCGTTTAATTGTTCTCTTTGGTCACCCAGAAGGCGACTTTGTTTCAAACTTGTTGCCTTTTAACAGAATTCGACAATTCAAGTTGTTGCTAAAATCAACCCTATTACATTCGATTTTTCTTGCAATGTCTACAACTGTCATAGAACAAGCTTTCAAACAAAAGATTTGCAAAATGCCATTTTTGGCAAACCACACGTTTTGAAGCATTTGGCAATTAGTCGAAAAAGGAAAGACAGTTTATCTTTTAATTTAAGAAACTATTGTATCACAAGTACATGATCTTGGAATATACAAATTTAACTATCAGCATTTAAATTAGATTTTAAGATCCATTGTCTAATATTTTTGAGAAGACATTTTTTTGGCAATTATTTTTGTACATTAAATTTATGACTGATTAAGTTTTTTTGAGTATTTTGTTATTTATATTATCTCAATACATGTTTGATTTATTTATTTCGTATTTCTTATTCTTTTAGATGGCTCTTAAATAAAATAAAAATGTATTCCATAAACTTTTCGGAAGCATTATATAATTACTAATTATATAATTACATATATTATTAACTGTTTATTTAAACAGAAATAGATATTTAAATAAGGATACTGTGTTCTTTTCGTGCATTCTATCTGCATGGTTATTTACCAAACATAAAATATTTCATTGCTTAAGAGAGATTTCGTATAACATGATTTGAAAGCCCACATGATAAACATATGAAAAATTGTCCCATCATATTATGCCTTATAATAATACAGTATTTATAATAATTGGGATATAAAAATACATATAATCTAATTATCTATTTTTCGAACATCTCATTATTTATCTAGCTCTAGATCACACAGGTTCAGGCCACAATACCCTTTTCATATCAACGTACACGCTGCCTATCAAGTCACTGAGCGGTTTAGTACCAAGATTTTATTTTGATTAATCAACAAATATATTCATAGAAAAATACATTAACAAAAAGTACCAACATATAAAATAGAAAAAAAAATCATATTCGATGAGCTGGTTTGCATGGATTGTAAACAAATAAATAATTTGGCGAAGATTAGCTTAGTTTGGCTTAGCTTGTAATGGCACAATGACCATATTTTGCCCTGCTGCGCCAGGATTTGTTGAGAAAGCAGATGCATATAATTATTTATTTTACGTCTTCAAAGGATTTCGGAAAAATTCGGTTTTTGGTTGATAATATTCTATTATTTACTGCACTCATTCTACTCCCCCTATTGTCATGCTTAAAACTTTTGATTAATTCAAAGATCGGGAATTGAGCAAGAATAGCAAACTCTTGCTGGGCATAAGTGATATTCAGTTTCTTAAAGAAAGTATGTCAATATCTCAAAATTCCACATATGACAACCAGACATTTGCAGCCTTTCACAAACATGGTCAACCTGATTTTACTAACCTTACACTTGATTCGCCCTTTCTAAAAATTCAGCTGAGATATTAGCTTCCAGTTTTTAAAAAGTAAATCTATATAAATGCTCGACAATCGTTTCTTATAAAAAAGTATGAAATATTTTTGGCATCCTTTATAGAACATGGATTGTTTTTCGAATGCCATCATTTCTCAAACCTTCTTGAAAATCTGGTATTATTTCCAAAGCTCCAGTATATTATAGATTACTCTTATATAGGAAAAATATATTGTAATATTGAGTACAGTAATTCATATGGATTAATTCTAATTCACTATTCCATGCATTGATGACATTAAAAAGACATTCAGTTAAATATCACTAACATAATTGAATCATTTGTGTGGTGTTCAATATGCTTAATATCCTCTATGGCTAACAGAAAGAATTCATTAAAGGAATAGCTTTGAAACAGCTGTACTAAACGTGAGTGACTCAAATATCAACCCAGAAATTATCGTTACTCTTTCACTTCAAATCATCTTCGGCTTTGTTAAATCGGTTTCTAATGACCAATGTTTGAAGGATTGTTGTTTTCAATTTGTATGATGATTGTTTTAACTGTCTAGTTAAAACAATCATCACGCGATCATCTAGTTAAATCATCATCACGCGATCATCTAGTCTAGTTAAAACAATCATTAAGTGACGTCGAAGAAATCTCAAATTCATGCCTATACGCTTTATCAAAAATTTTTCAAAAAGAATTGGTCACCTAATTGCCTTTAATGATAGTGATGCAAAATTGTATTGCTGACAGAAAAGCAAATAGCTATAAATGCGTGTGACAAAAATGCTATTGAATATTCTATGTGCGTGTGTAAGCTCCAGTTCAAAAGGAAAGTAAAGTTTCATTTCCAGATTAATCATCTTGACTAATTCCCAAGAATCTGGGGCTTTCGAAAGCGAAGAACAGAATGAGAATGTTTTCTTTCTTCTGATTTCCAGATGATATAAAAGTATTACAAAGTTAGCACGTGCAACACACCATTGCGGTTCATAAAGCTACGAATTTGACAAATACAAGTGCAAATTCTTGCATGTGTAAAGTCAATCATTTTGCAATACTTAAATTTTGATTACTTCATATGTGTATCTTATTTATGATATCATATTATTTATAAACACATATATTCTAAGCAAAATCACACAGAAATTTGTTTTGTAAGATACCTGTAGTTTTGTAGATATCTGTAATTTCAGATTTGAGATCAGTCTGCCCGAATCAGGCAAGAAAAAGAGCAAATTGTTATTCTAAGAATTTTGATCTGCAGTATAATATATATTATTTTTAAATTATTAAAAAAAATCAGTTAAAATATTATTTAACTGATTTCAAAAGTTCATTCTCCAGTAATTGTTCCTAATATTCAACTTAAATATATTGGCAAAGCTCAATACTTATGGAATCAATTGAAATTATATTTCCCCAAAGAGGAGAAAATATAAGCCTTGAAGAAATAACAGAAATTGTATAATCTTCAAATTTTGCCTAAATGAAACTTCAAAAAACTTTCCAGACATTTATTTTTATTAGGAATTAAGAATACGCTTTTTATGCTATGATGGAAGATAAAATTCCTTTGTCACTTTTCATTAAGTCTAAAGTTATTATTATTCTGAATATTATCATTTCAACATTAACACGGTATGAAGACAAATTAAAGAAACTTAATTGCAAAAGGAAAGAGCTGTGCATATATAAAATTTAAAAAAAAATCCAGAGTAAAATTACGCTTTTACAACTTGTAAATACTTTGTAAAAACTTCTACCAAAACATAGTAAAACACATTACTAGAAGGTAATTTACGGAAGGAATTCTTTCACAAATTCTGATTTAAAAGCTTTGCCTCCAAAGCAAGGATTTCTCAGTTTTATATTAAATTGCCCTTAGTTACCTTAGACTACTTAGAAATGATCAAATTACGTATTATTCAAGTATACATATCTTTCATATTTTGTATTAAGTATTATTAATTACAAATTATTGGCCACCAGAATAGTAGTCTTTGATTGAGAACCTGGGCGATCAGCCTATAATCTCCACTCCCTAATAGTGCTATTGAAAGATAACTGTGCAAACATAGTATAACATAATAATGTAGTGCATAGAAATTTAGAAATTTTTAAAAGCTTGTAAATTAATTACAAATTATTCAAATTCCTTACACACCGCGGTCTCAAAGATAAACAATAGTGGCTCCGTCATCTAAAAGGATGCATTATTTATTTTATTCTTTTGAGAAACTCTTTAGAAAGCTTTCAATATAATTTCATTAACAGACGGGACTCTCCAAACATTATTTAAAAAAATGTTTGGAGAGTTAAAAATATATTATTAAACAGCAAGTTAAATGCGGTAATTTTTGTATGATTCGTATAAATCTACAATATCTTAGGTGACTTGGAGAATGATTAGATCGTAAAAATGATTTATTTTACTGAAATACAATGGTTGGTTATTACGGATATTGCACATATTTCTTATAATGGACTAGAACTAGATCTGCTAAAAATATAGCAAAAAAGACAGTATTTAATGCATAAGCATAATGCACAAGTATTTAATGCATAAGTCTTTAGTATTTAATGCATAAGAGAAACGTATTAAAAATGAAAACTATAAAATTGGATTCTCAAAGGCGTATATTTGCATATCTTCCCCTTTTAAAGATTTAGAAAAGTTTTACTTTAACTAAAACATATTTTCTAAAGTTCCAATGGTAAATAACCTTGAGGAAAAATTTAAAGATGTCATTTTAATTCATAAATTTGTTACTTTATTTTTCAGAAATAAAAAAAACAACATAAAATTATTTAATTTGAATAGACTAAGAACTATAAATGTTTAGCAAGTTTCTCGATTGCAGAAACAACTCATAAAAAAATCAGCACTTCTTGAAGGAAGGGAAAATGGGAAATAGCTTCCTTAAGGACAATCGCAAAATATAACTATTTGGCTGAAAAAATATATTTTTAATTCCAATTTTTGAATAAACATTATTATTATTTTTTAAATTGAAAGATTTCTGAATTTAATTTTCTTCATTAAGAACAAAATTCTTGATATCAAACCAGAACGTTTTCGATTAATTTAAATATAAAAGGTGGAAAGTAAACAGAGTTTCGGAAATTGAAAGCAAATTCTTATTTTTATGAATAAAATGATTTCTTGTTTTGAGGAAAAGTGTTAAAAGTAATCATTCATTAGATCTTCTAATAACTTAAATTGGACACTTTAATATTAATTGTTTTTCATTTGTGAAAATTGAAAATAAAATGCATGAATTAAAGATCATTGAATGGAATGACTTCCTAAACTAAATAATTTATGTTTGTATTGGAAATTTAATAAAAAGTAAAACTTTCATTTTCAATTCATTTGAAATATACACTAAAGGTATTAAACGTGTAATAATCTTTAATTAAAATTAAACTTCACTTTTGTTAAGCTTGAAAAATTTATTGATGAAAATAAAATGCATTGAAAATTTAAAAATTCCTATTTTTTTATAGTGAATTAATATGTTAAGATATATTTCAGAGTATTTTGTCTCGTTTCAAATTTTGTTCTCTAATTATATGCATTTCTTCATAAAAGTTTAGAACTAAAAAAAATAATGCCATTATATATTAATTTGAATGCAAGCTTTAAATTTTAATTTATTGAACAAGAAATGGAAAAAAGAATATTGGAGATTTAGTGTAAATCAGAAATTAGTAAATAAAATTATGGAAAAGATGTCACCCTAAAAAAATAAGTGCTTATTACAAAATGTATTTTAATAATTATTAACTAAATTTAGAAAATTCTACAAAACTCGTAATCCTTCAGATATGATTTGAATTGAGGGCAAAATTTTAAACTGATTAAAATTCCTGCTCAGTTGTTACAAATTTCATAACCGATGATTTTTCTTTTTTCATTAATTTCAACTGATTATATTGAGTAAAAGAAAAGAGGTAAAATCTGTTTATAGTTATCAACAAAGAATTTAATTTTCATTCATTTAAGTAAAAACGTGTACGATTTCAATTTTAGTTACTTCTTTAACTTCCTCATTTGTAAATTTAATGTTTTTTTTTTAAATGATGAAGAATTTGAAGGAATAATACGAAAATTGAAAGGGTATGTCAAATTGATATAAAAGTTTTAAAGTGAAAATAATATTTTGTTGAAAATGTAAATGCGAATATGGTTTCAGTTAGCAAATAACATTCAATAAATGCTACTGAGAGTTTCACTTTTAAAGCAAGTAAAATATAAGTAACAACTAGCAATTTTTATCTGTTTCAGCATGGAAGCACTGAAAAGAATTCTTAATTAGATGAACAGTTTTTCGAAAAAAGAGCATCTAAATCACTGATAAATTTTATTTGTGAAGCAGCTCTCGATAATACACATATATAATCCGATATTCTCTTTTATTTAAGGCATTTTAAAAAATGCACTCTAAAATTGATAATGACAAAATCGAATTCAATTACTTAGATGCGAAAGCTTTTAAGTGTTTCTTAAAGGAAAATATTTGCTTTATTAGCAGTTTTTTCTTAATAAAATAAAGTTCAGAATGTTGCAATTATATTAAAAATTCTTACAAGGATAGATTCATGACTATCAACAGTTAAAAGAAACATAAATTCAATAAAATTTCACTTTTGTTGAATATTGTTACTATGTTCAGATTTCTTATCATTACTAAAATCTAATTACAGCTATTTACACTTTCACAGAGAAAAAAATAAAAAGAATTAGAACAACGTTTATAAGACAAAGTAGAATTTTTTTATTTAGATTTTATAAGCAAATGCATTGACACTAATAGTATGGTATATTTTCAACATTCTTCATTTTTATTTCTGTATTTACTAAAAATTTAAAGCACTTTTCCGTTCCAAAGAAGAAAAGTAAGTTGTATTTAGATATTCAGGCGATGCTCTGAAAATATGTCTTCATGCTTACTTGAAACAAAATCAGGGACAAATGTCTTCACATCCCTGTCTCCCAGTCAGAGAAAAGTTGATATGTTATAATTTTCAACCTTTGGGCATTTTAAAACTCTTGGAAATATTCTTAAATTTGAAAGAAAATGAATAAATATATTATAATAAACTTTTAGGTCACTCCGTTAAGTAGCTCTCATTTCTATCGTCTCCTCTGCTCATTGTTTTTCTTTACTAGGCAGGGAAAAATACATCGAAAAATGTTGAGAGATCATCTTTTAAAAAATATTCGCATTTTTAAATTTCAATTTTAATATGTTGATATAATCCTCAAAAAATTTATCTGGCAAAAGTGTTATAAATATATTGTTTTTTATAACAGTAATCTTACTGAAGCAATGTAAAAACATTAGTACCTTGGCCTTTATTGTAGATTTAATTACATTAGCAATCAAAGCAAATGGATACTTATTTTTTACTCTACTTTTTTTCTGTGAAATATCTCTTCAATAATGCATATACTGAAACATCTCAGCCAAAGATTTAAAGCATGAATTAAGATTAGAAAACGATTTCTAAAATGAATAATCTATCATTAAAACTGTGCTTCATCTTTCGACATATATACATGGAAACTGGAAATTGCATTCTTTCTTATAGTAAGTACGCAATTATTTGAGTACACCGGCTTTACATTTTTTTTTATAAATCTTAGACATACTTTTTATTAGAATAATTGCATTATTTAATAATTATTTTATAATAAGTAATAGTTGGGAGTCCTCAACGGCTAATGAACAAATAAAACGGCAAATTTCGCTTGTTTCAAAATATTTAAAGTCTTAAATATTCCATAAAAAATAAAATCATTCATAAAGAAAGCTTTTTAAATAAAGGTGAAAATATGGAGTACACTCACTTTGAATATCGATTTTTGAATATCAATAATGATAATTCCGATATTACTTAACGACAAAACTAGATTTGAACTCTCAGCAAAATAATACTGATACTATCTGGCTCGCTAAGATAGCTGTAATATGAATATTTTATTTCCGAAATCATACAAAAGAATGAGACTGACCAATCTGCAAGAAAGGTTCATTTGCAAGCGTCTTTATCGAATTGGAAAATAGGTATAATATCCATTTAACTTCCTGTGTTAGAAGATAATGTGCAAAATTCTCAGTAAGTGTTCGGCTTTTGTCCAAATCAGTCAATTCGACTTATTTCAAATAATCATATTTCAATTATTAATACATAAATACAACATAGAGAAATGTAAAATATTTTTATACATTTTTAGAATAGTTTTTATTTAAAAAAATGAATGTTTTGACTGATTATTTTAAACGAGAAATATCGTCTGCCATATTAAATTTATTCTTCTTTCAAAATGTCGCATATAAGCATGTTCGTGGTTTTAGAATATTATTTTACGTTTTCGAGAGAAAAGTATTTATCTTCTTTAATTCAAAAACATTTTGAAAAGCCCGATGTTAAAAACTCTAAATGAAAAAAAAGCAAAATCATTATCGGAAACGGAAAAAAAAACAATTATCAATATCTTTACATCGAAAGAAAACTTTAAAAAAATATTTGAAATAATGTACATATTGTTTTAAATATTCCCGAAGTAAAATCCCGAAGAATTAATATACTGGCGTAAAGTCAATAGCAAAGATTTTAAATATAAAATGATATTGTTGCTAAATATATTTTATGGAAATAATAGTTAGAATAAAAACCAAATTTACAAATTAAGTGAGATAAAAAAGATGCCAGGTTCTCAAGTATTTGCCTCATTGCAAAACGATTTGTAGATTCATGTATGTAACTATGCAACAGGAAATAAATGGAAATGTATTGTGATCCTTCAAGTAGCATGGATTTACCTAAATGGCTGCAACAAAAAATAGATCATTGCACTATCGAAAACTAAGAAAAATAATATACACACCTAATTCCATCACAGCAAAAAAAGAAGTTTCAATAAAAAGTTTATAATTACATATGGTTCTTCTTCAGTGAGAAATTTAAAATAAAAAAAGTTGATAAAACAGTAAAAACTCAGAGTAGCCGGCCTCCTGGTATAGGGGTAGTGCATTTTCTCCATGATCTGGACGTCCCGTGTTGGAGTCCCGGTTCGGGCATGGTTGTTCTGTGTTCTATCTGTGAGGTGTGTAAATGTGCCCCCCCCCCCCCTTGTAAAAAGGGGTCATACAAGCGAATATGACCATGAAGTAGCTAAGTCGTACTCTTGGTCCTCATTGACGCTACTAAAAAAACAATGGACGCTCACTCGGCTCAAATAGCTGACAGGTAACTGTGACCGGGATTATAAAGTGCCTTAAGTCACAAAACTTAGATTAAAGTACTATCAAGAGAAACTTTTATACCTGATAATTTTAGATCAAAATTCTATTTAACTATACGAATTATTTTGAAACCGAGAAATTTCATCAAGATAAACCTACAAGTCATATTTCAAAAATTGCCACGACATTTCTTGAAAAAGACTGATCGGTATTTCATCTTTTCAACATATTCCTGCTACGTCCTTTGACGTTTCAATTATGGACTGTCGTGCCTTTAGTCTGTGGAAGACACCCTTTTAAGCGTAAACTCAACAAGGTTGATAAAACTCTGGAATGTAACGTAAGAGGAATGGATATCAGGGAACTTGGAAGTTTAATGAAAATACTTTCAATCATGGAAATCATGTTATAGATTTTTAATTCAGAAAAAAGAGTATAAGACCCAACATTTTAAAAAGTGATATCAACATATTTATTATTAATTAATTGGTCCTGAAATAGTTCTAAAATTATGTAAGTGTTTTGTATTTCTTCTATATTTAGAATGATTTTTAAACTCTGAAAGTTATATTTAAAATGAGCATCTTTGGAAGGGCAAAAAATATACTATAAAAAATGGAATGCATTTAATTATAGATGAAGCGCTATGCTTAGAGATATCGTTGAATATTCATTACAATGCTACTTTTAGCGCTACTAATAAACCGAAGCTGTAACGTTTATGACTTAACCAATTGATTTTAGTCCAATTCAATGACACAGTATGTCTCAACAACAACTCAGAAACCCTACTTCTTAAGAAAATAAGCATCTTCCGATATCTTGATATACAACCGTAAAAAGCAATTAAATGACATATACTTAAAAAGCAGAGTTGTAATTTAAAGCGTTAACTATTATTTGATATACATTTTATGAATATATCATCATAAATCCTCCCAAAAATGATTGAATAGATTTTAATTTTTCATTTCCTTTAATCTAGAATGCAATAATTATTTCAACTGCATGCCTTCTTTTCATTTGCATTTGAATGATCATTAATTTAGATTCGTATCTTTGAAATCATCCAATCCATTTCGTGATATTCATTTTGAAAGTTTATCCTTTTATCTATTTTGAAATTTTATTTATTTACTTAAATAAAGTTTATTTTATTGCTATCGTGACATACTACTCGAATTAAAGAATTTAAGAAAAGTTCTTCATGGAAGTTCTGTCTGTTAATTGCACAATTATATTTTTAAAATCATTAGCATATTATTAATGATTTTCTTATGCAAATTGAGTATTCTTTTTCTCAAATATGTTTTTGATTATTCAAAAGAGGATTCAAGTCATTTATTTTATTGATGGGGAAATTTAAATAAGTGCGATATAATATTCTTAAAGTTTAATGAACTGTAGGTCTAATCTAAATGCAATACTAATTACTCTGAATTTCAAACTCAAAACTTGTCGATATTATTTTATGTATGACAGATATTTTTTATCAAATTTTGTAGTGATTTGTATTTACAGATGAATTTCATTCACTTCCAAAATGTTTGTCAGGTTAATAAAGAAAGTCCTAAGCTTCCTAATTGAATAAGAACAGACATAACTTTCAATATAAATAAGGACATTTAGAAGAATAAAGAAGAAGAATTAAATAAAATCATAAAAAAAAACTTTTATTTATATATTTATGTCTTATACATTTTATTACTTTTCGCCCCCAAATTTTTCTTATCCCACAATTTCATATTCATTAAATAAAAGTTATTTAATAAATATAAATTTGTAGCCGCGCTTGTACTCATAACCCTTAACTGATTATGATGACGTCAGAGACAGATCCCTCTGAAACCGTCTGGCGCTGTGAGACAGTTTAGATCTAGCTACAGCATGTACTGCATGCTTTAATCAAAACTCTTATTTATATTTTAAACTTATTCAAAAAGTTTTGTGTATATTGTCTGTGCGTACGTAACCGCTAAATAAATAACTGTTTCATTAATTCAGGTTTTTTTTACTGAGTGCCTTAATTATTTCCATAATTTATAATTTTTACTTTTAAACCATGAAATAATACTTAAAATAGTTTAGCTTTTATTATTTCTATGCAAGTTTTTATTTATGTGTTACATTTTTTATTTAAGATTTTTTAAAAAATGAAGGCTTACATTAAGGTTAGATTAATTTTCTGGAATATCTACAAATTGATTTGTCTGTAGCTTCAAATGCATCAACATGCTATCTTTTATAGCTTAATACATACTTTTCTTTTACTTTATACTTGTTTATTTTACTCATTAGTTTTATAACTATACACCGTGCGTGCAAAGAATATTATTGAAATATAATAACTTCAGAATACAAGATTTGTTCTGGAATGGTATTACTTTAAGTACATTACATTTTCATATCGCTTAGCATCATTGCTTAAAGTTCCATAATATCAAATGAAAGCAATAATCAGCAATCATCGAAACTTCAACTACCATTAATTCAAAAAGCACTGTTTAAATTGTCTATTTTACACTAAATATTTCTGTTAACAAATTCTGTTAAGTATTTAGTCTATCTTATATCAAATTTATAATGTATTAATAAGATCCAAATCTATATTTTTGTTTTATATTTATATTAACAGGAAACAAAAATTCATTTATTTCTATGGAATTGCTTGTGAAATACTGTTTTATCAAATGGAAAAAATATATATAAAAAAAATAACTTCATTTCACACTTAAAGGATTAAACTTCTAATAACAACTATATTCGTCATCAGTGAACCAATAGTAAAGTTAAAATTAAACTGAATAACTAAGATAATTTTAGGTGGCCGCGGTGGCCTGGTGGTAAAGCCTCAGCTTGGGAGCCGTAGGGTTTCAGGTTCGAGACCCGATTCCACCGAAGAACCATCTTTTAAAGGGGTCTGCTGCACGTTAAATCCGTCATGCCAAGCGTCCTCCCGCCGGTGTGGTGTGGGGAGGGGGGCGCCAGCTCAGGTGTCATCCTCGTTATCTGACCGCGGCTCAAAATTACGAGGTCCGTCCCGAAATAGCCCTAGTGTTGTTTTACAACGGGACGTTAATATAACTAAACTAAAACTAAGTTAATTTTAGAAGAAAGAAATCGTTGAAATATTATAAATTATAGCGACGTTTTTGCAACGTCAGTTTACATCAAAGTGAACAAAATACTAAATCATAAATAAAGGAAAAACTCTTCTCAAACCTTTAAATAATTTTAAGATAATAATTAAAATATATATTAGCAAATATTATTGGTAATGCCGCTAAATTGAGGAATGCATTTTAATTAAGTAAAAAATACATATATCAAGTAACAGATAATCAATTAGATTAAGGATATTTCAAAATAAATACACAAATAAATAGTAGATAAGTATCTGACAAAGTACAATTATAATTATTGAAATGAGATTAATATTTTTTCGGTAAATTTATTTTTATAGAATCCGAATTCTATATTCTTTTATATCTATATTCTTTTTTAAAACAAATTAGAAGTTTTTAGAAATAAACGAAATATCCAAGTACTTAATGTATTTAATTTTTCTAAGAACATATCCGTCTAGAATTAAACCCCAAATATTATATATTTTTGCTTTCCTGGATTTTTTTTTATTTATTTGTCCAAAATATACCCCATTTAAAAAAAAAGAAAAGAATAACTCAAGCCTTATTACTACAGCAAAACATACCGCCTTTAATTAAACACACACAGAAAAAAAACCCATTCCGTATTAATGATCCACGCTAATAAGTATTCAAACAATCTGATAAACTCTCAGCAGCTTCAAGAAACATTATTACACTAATTCTTCTTCCTCCCCCGCTTCAGACCTATTAGCTTAATTCATGGCAGCGTAGCCATTTACAGTTGCCTTAACCAGGTTATATTGAAAAAGCAAATTAACATTGAATGTGATTGCCATGTTTCGGAAGAAAACATGCATCACCTCCAGCCAACAGAAGAAAGGTCAATCGATTTGCCGGCTAACATGTGCATAATGAAAAACTCTGTTGTGTCTCTCGCTTTCCTATGTTAATCTGCTTAAGAGCTCAAGGGGCCCTCGAGGCTTATTTGAAAAAATAATTAGGGAAACTAACTTCCTTACTTATGAAGCTCATGATCCCCTAATGAGCAGCTGCCAAACACGATTATTTTCTGCTGTAAGAGGGGAATAAACGAGGGTTGTTACATGAAGCTTGTTAGCAGTAAAATGGAAACAAAAGGCTTTAGAAGCCACGGCGGTCTTTCACGTGAGGGATTGCAAAGGCAAATGAGTTGCATCGGGTTTAACGATGACGTTTGTAAACTTTGGAAATGAAGACGTCACTATTTTTTGAATAATTCTAATGCTAAAACTAATTTCCTTTAAACCTCTTTTTCGCGTTTCTTTTTACGTAATGCCGTGCTTTTGAAGTTAAGCTTGTGATTTACATTTTAGGAAAGCTTTTAAATATCAGCGACTTTAACTTACAAAGATTGGTGTGTTTAAAATGAACGATGTAAAAAAAAAATCTGCTCAGAGTATCATAGTAATTGTATTTAATGGATTTTTTTCCCACCAGAAAAATGTTTCTGTAAATTTGAGACATAAAATATGGTTAATGATATTTCTTATACAAGAGCTATTTTCTAATTATCTTTATATTCTTCCTTTTCTTTAATCAAGACAAATTTATATTAGATGGCATGATTTTAATGAATATTTTTTATTAATATCTTATTGATAAACCATTTTTTTATTTTATGAATTGTAAAAAAATGAGCATAACTTTTTACAATATATTTAATTGTAATGTTTTTAACAATCATCTCTATAATCCATAATATAAAAAAAGTTTTATGAACGCAAATCTTGTTATAAAATATTCCGAAATGAATTAATGTCAACTTCATTTCAATTTATTGATTTTTATTTATCATTGAAATATGCATAAATAATGGCCCTTTGTTTTCAATATTTATTTGCTTTTTAAATATTTTAATACTTTTTTAAAATTTAATTTAAATGTGCAAAATTAGAAATCCACGATGTAATTACTATGCAATTTCACTAATATACAAAATATTGCTATAATTGTTAAAATTCTGTATTCTAGTAAACAACGAAGCAATTACTAATTTGAGAATTTTTCGGAAGATTTAGCATTCAAAATAAGTTATAATTGTTTTAATTATTCTATAGCAGTTACGCAATTACACACACACACACACACACACACACACACACACACACACACATATATA
>JAPMOR010120551.1:0-19435 GCA_026543865.1 Argiope aurantia | reverse complement strand
TATATCGATTCTTATAATCTATCAGCTATAGATTATATAATTAATAGATATCATCAGTTCTCATGAAGTATTTATTTTTCACAATAATTAGATGTGACAAATTTATTTTTCTAATTATACCTGTGAAGAAAAAAAACAATAGCGCCATTGATTTTGACGTTTATCCACGACTGCGTGTAATTAATTAGACTTTACTATCGATTTAGATTTTGAATTAGTAGAGTAAATAATTTTATACACATATTTATTGGTAGAAATATTATATCACTAAAAAATTGAAATTAATTTTATCGATATAAGAACATGTACTTTCCCTCAAATCACTTTTAATATGTGATTTAAATTATTGCTAATTAAGAAAGTTCAAAGTACTTAAGAATTTATGCATACCAATTTAATTTGGTAGCTAAATCAAATGTCTTCTAAAACAGTCACTTATTTAATGAAAAAGAGAAACTTTTATCGACTTGCTGACGTTGACAAAGTACCTTTTGTTTGTCGACCACCACCATAGTATTCATTGATAGGCTAAAATGTGTGGATGATTCTAACAATGCATGCAATGAAATAGGTTTTTGTACATGCACCGGTATCGATCGGCCATCAACCTTATTGCTCAGTTTTTTTTAAACACCAGTGAAAGTGAATTCCAGTTCGAAATTGCTAACATTGGATAAAGCAGCAAATGCTTTGCATGGCACTGACGAAAAATTGTTATGAAATATGAGTTTTAATGCGAAAAAAGCAGTTTTTACTGAGCTTTAAAAGTACACGATACAAAAGTCACAAGTATTCGAAAATTAAATCTGTACTTTGGATATATTATTTTCATAACTGTTCAACCAAAAATTTGTTATAGAATTAGCATTGCAATCTCAAGATCGCATATCAAATTCCATTTATTTGAGTCATTGCATTTCTGATTCATTGCATTTCCATGTGTGTGAAATTACCAGCCCATAGAAGGTAGACTCTTTGACAAATTTCATTCAAAATTTGACAGAAACTACAATTTAAGTGTCAAACTTACGTAACAGAGTTTCTTTCTGTATTTTTTTTTTTACCGTTTTGTACTTATTGGATTCAATTGTACTCCAGAACAGACCGATTTCCTCAAATGGATTTTATATATAAATCTGTAAATGTATTGTAGAGATAATTTTATTGTAAAGCTTAAAGTGTTTCAGAGTTGTCTTTCTCACAGATAGACAGAATGACATAATTCTAAACCTAGCGGGTCCAGGCTCGGGGAAAGTCAGAAACATAACATTTCAACAAAAACACTAGAATAAAATTTTTTATCAATTACAGTATTTCTATTTTATATATTTTGACTGCAAGTAAGAAAAAAATCAGCAATAATTCTTCGGATGTTCTTAAAAATATTATTAAATAATATATTTTATAACTGTATTTGGAGTGAAAGAGGTTCTTAAGCATTTCAATGGAATTTTTACAATTCTCTGTATTGATAATATTAGATTAATAAAGGAAAATATGCATGTAAACAATGACTTTATTTAATGAGCAGCTAATAGTTATTTTTCTCAGCAGTGAACTATGCCTCTTGGAAGCTATAATTGCAGGATTTTTTTTTATTTATTTTAACTTAACAGTCTTATATATTAGAATAATACTAATTTTATATATTATCTATAATTTCAGCTATATTTCCATTAATTATAAGTTGTTAAACAATTGCTATAATATTTATTTTTTAATTTGGTTAACCAATCTCAATTAAATATTTACAATTTCTTCAATTCAATAATTTCAATGTAATCATCTTTAAATACATAAAAAGAACTTGATATATTTTTTTTATAATTCAGAACTCTTAGAAATCTTTTCTAACTCAATTAAAATCCCTATGCATACAGTAGGCGACACGTACAAAATTCGTCCATGAATTACTTCGTAAGTTTTATAGCGATATTTGCCCTTGAAAAATTAATTTAAAGAACCATATTGTAGTCAATTAAGAACTAATAATATATAATATAAAAGTCTAGGCAAATTCATTCCTTATTTTTCAGACAAAATTCTACAATGATCTCATTTGTAATCATATTTTTATTATTTCTCTCCTACATGTAATAGAAAAACTGAAATAATGTTTAATAAAATGCAAAATGTTTATAATAGCACTTTTGAGAATTTGTGTATTGCAGTTATTGAATCTTATATCCCCGTTTATGGGATGCATAATAGTTATAACTCATTTGATGCATACTTTTTGGTTTCTACAAGAACTTTATTTTCTTCGTTAGTTTATTTCAAAATATATGAATGTAGAACTCATTTATGTGTCTGAAATTATTATAAATACTCTAAAGATTATGCAATTTGTTTTCTAAATTTAACTAACTCTTATATATAGATTTAATTTTTTTAAAATACCAAATATAGTTAATTTAATTATAATTTCGTTATGTTTAAAAACAACGCACGAGCAATTTTGGGGTGAATTTTGTAATTCTGAACAGCTTTCAGATGGCTAGGATGGCTTTTGAAGAATCTGCTTTGTACGTCATAACAGCAGGAGTTGTCTTGATATATTTTGCATGCACAAGAAACTACATATACAGCAGCTCTCTTGTGGAATCTAATTATGGGTTACTGTGATATAACTTTTCTGTCCCCAATATAAAACTCTACCATCAGGATGAGAGATCACTTCTCTTCAGCATTTCACATCATATAAGCGGACATGCCTTTGATAGATTTTACTAGCAGTCACTTCTACTCAGTTTTTTAATCACATCAACAGGAATGGTTCTGATATATTTTGTGTGCATCGAACCCACATGCATAATGGCTAAGTAGTGGAGTTGCATTTCTAACCCTTAGCCTTCTAGTACTGAACATGAGACCTTATCACCAGGATGAACGTCATTTCTCTGCAGCATTATTCATAAGCCAAGTGGACATGTCCTTGATGGATATTGCTTGTCCCGGGTCTGCATGTACGATGATTCGTCAGCGAGCATGGGTTTCCAACATGGACTAGTCCAATCCTGAATTTGTCTTATACCACCAGTTGGTATAAGTTGGTATACCAAGTGGTATGGTTGGTTGGTACCATCTTGGTTCGCTTCCAAACAAGTTTGAAGAGCATAAAATAGCTATGCTTAAACGGTTGAAAACGAAAAAAAAATCTATTCATGTGTCAAAGCCTCAACACTGGAATGTGTACATTTCAGCTGCTTAAAATACGTGCGTACGAAACTAACGTATGGCTTTTAAAAAGTAATAATTTATCCTGCCGTCTAGTAGTCTTAAAAAGTACAGGAGGCTGACTCCATAGAATTATTCGTTTGAGATTGAACAATAAGGTACTGATATTCAGAGATATCAGTACCTTATTGTTTAGTGCAATTCATATCATCTCTGTCATAATACATTTTGTGTACAATAAACAAATAAACTTCTTTTTGGTTATGACTATATATTTACTTTACTATTTAATTTTTTCAACCATCACTTCCGAAATTTAGAGACGTATGTTGTTTCCTTTCAATCTCAACCTAATGATCGAAGAATAGGGATTTTCGAATATTAGATTTTATGCATATTAAATGCGTGTTGAATATTAAACATTCGCCTTGTTTATAATCTTGTTGGAATGTTTAATCCTTCGAGATAGATCTTAGATAAAGTGCGGGCATTGTAAGAATACGACACCTGGTTTATCATCCCTCTTTCGACGTATCAAAATTATGCGACTTAAATATGTTCACATGTAGCTTCAAAGTAGAAAATCAAAATCCTAAAAGTACTGTAATTTGAAAAGAACTGCATAACATATACGAAACCATATAATATCAAAAATATTCTACTATATGAATTCTTGTGTCAATCGAATGAACTTAATAATGCAACAGGAACATCCATGCTTATATATATAAAAAATAACCTTTGCTAAGTTTATAAACTAAACTAAATAACAAAAATAAAAAGTGAAAGACCTTAAAACTTTAAATTATGAATGAATGTACAGATCACTCTTTTTTTATAAGATCTAAATTTCTCATTTTCCTAAGAGTAATTATTGTCAATACGCTTATGCTTTTAAATGAAATGTCTATACTCTTCAGGTAAAGCTATACAAACGCTCTAGATATTAAAAGAATGCGAATTTATATTTTATGCGAAGAAATGTATGACGAATTTCTAATAGCAACTTTACCAGGTATATAGAACCCGCTAAAGTTCTATTGATGATTATAAAGTAATATTGAGATCATACAAAAAGCAAAAGAATAATAATTTATCCTCAAAGTATCAAGGAATATTTTTATCTTCCTACTTTGCATTACATTTCCATGATATTACTGAAATTTGAAATTTCAAAACGTCGGTTGTTGTTCTAAATATTCTCAATCTGTTCTTCTTACCTGCACTTCACAGACACCGATTCCAGGAGCAGGGACGTTATTTTGAGATTCAACGATGCAAGATCAAAATACCTTTTTGTCTCACACTCAATTGTAAATTTGCCGAGAATAAGGTATAGGAATTTTTAATCTATACTTATACTCTTCTAGTATAAGAATTTTTAAGCTGTATTTATAATTAAGAATAAATATCTTTCAGTATATCTCCTTCAGAAATTGCGAAAAGAGCAGCATATCTATATAATGAATTATTCCGTAAAATTACACTTCATTTTAACACTTTTTTCAGCTGAATTAAAATATGTTTCACTTCAATAGTGATGTTTGTTTCTGGAATAAATTGCACAAAAAAGAAAAAAGAATAGTGGAGAGATAATATTTCTGGTAATAGAAATTTCAATTTCTTAAAGTAAATTATTAATTTTTTTTAAAATATGTCTTACGATAAACTTTCTAATTTTGAAAGGAGAGAAAATTTTTTTTCTCTAAAAGTGAATTCGAAACGCTCAATGAAAAAAATTTATTACATCGCCTTATCACGAGCAGAAAGGAAGAAAGATTTAATAATTTTTAGAAGGATTACTATTTGGATGATGCAAGAATGTAAACTTGAATTATGTAGCAGATAATTTTCAGTTAGTTTTACAAATTTAGAACCAAATAATTATTTAAAATAATAATTTTGTTGATAGCATGAAAAACAGACGAAAAAAGGGAGTATTATTGCAAAGTTATATCCTCTTTTGACAAGTCCAAACTGTCGATTCTGAATCTAATTTTGAAAAGATAATTTTTACAAATAATTTTTATAAGAAATAAATGTAGCTATTAATGGATGTGATATAATACGAATTTTAAAAATTAACTGCAAAAAGTGTACTTAGGAAAAATCATATTATTGGTTAAAAGAACGCTGATTTATTTCGATTAATAAAATGCCAAATATTAAAAAAAACAATAATATATTCATTATTCGATTATACATCATATGTATTATTTAGCAAACAATCAAAATTTAATGAATGATAACAATAAAGAATAAATAATATATTTGAGTATGTAACAAGGCATTTTAATCAAGTCATCATCCATAAAAAATACTTACATAAATAAACCATATAACAAAACGAGTTTTAGTATTATTAATTACGTCAACGTATGCAGATGGAACCGCCAAATTTAAATTGGTTGTCAGAAAATTGATTTAGATCTTTCTGCCAAGTTTATAGATATTTCATCTTATCCTCATCTCTAACCATCTTGAAAATTTGAGAAAATGTTCGTAAAGACTTTCTTGTCACGTAATGTCTAAGTGTATTCCGTTCCGAAGTAATTTTGAAAAATCGATCGCTTCCTCTATGGAATTCTCCGGTTATCTTCTGAATTCGAAAATGAAATTAGAACTGCCAGAAAAGATGTAGTTTTACTCTCCAGACGCACTTGTCTATTTTTTTCCTTATCAGTCTAGAATTTACCAAGGATCTTTATTTTTTCTCTTAACAGTTTCTTGAGAATTGGCTTGTTTTTTGCCAGGAGAGCTTGCATAGCTTTTTGTCACGTCTTCTGTTCTGAAGGTCGAAGCCTTTAAAAGTGGGAAGCGAAATTTAAAAGGGTTCCCGAGAGACATGCTTCATATTTCAGAGAGTTTTATATTTATATATCATTGATCAAACGTATTGAGATATCTTAAATATATATGCAAATTGATAATTTATAGAATATAATGATTTTCTATTCATTGATTTGGAAGACAAAAGTAATTAAAAAATTGTTGAAGTAAATATGCAAAAATACAGTTAGTTAATAAAAATTTAAATATTACTTTAAACAAAAGTAAATATACACATATTATTTCGAGTTTTTTAGAATTGTTTACAATTATAAACTTATCTTGTTAAAAAACGTCAAGAAATGTAGTAGCTACTTGACAAAATAGAAAATATCCAAATAGTTTTAAAAATACCATACTGATAAAGAAATGTCTAATGTATATAACCTCTACTACGAGCTGCAGAGTGATTCCTAATTCATACATTCAAACTTGTAGTGTAGGTAGAGAAAAGGCTACGAATAATATTCACATAGGGAACCCAGGTCGCTATCAATTTTTTTAACCACATATACAATGCGGCTCAATTTACTTGAAAGAAGACATTTATTTTCAAATCACTACGCTAGTGAAGATATTTTAATTAGATTGTCTGAAGGGTATATTTATTTAAAGCAATCATTTATTGTAATAGGAATGTATGGTGGACCCTTAGCCACTGCAATTACCCGATTTATCAAGTATCGATTAATTTTTTTCAAGGAATCTGATAAGTCTTGTTTATGAGTCTCCAGTTGAAACAACTGAGGATCTCGTTGCTTAAATATCAGTACCTGCTGCACATATGCTTAAAATAGATGGCATATTTGGCAGTGTACATAATTCTCTCCAACGGCACTGTCAAATATATAACGCAATTTCGAACAGTTCTTGTAAACAATGCACTTGTCAACGACATTGTCATTAAACGCATTCTCCACTTTTCTATCTCTTATTTGCATCTCTTGTATTCATACATTCTTGTACAATAAATGAGTGTTATAAATAAATAAATCACTGTTGAAAATTTTATTAAAATGCCTTCGTTAATGTATAAGTTAGAAACTAAATATCTTGTTTCAGTTGAATTGAGGCACCATGTATAAAGAAATGAACTGAGATCTGAATTTCAATGTGAATATTACACTATCCTTGTTCTCTACCTTCTCTCCAAATCTGTACCCTGAATATGGAATCTTTCTGCATAAAAATAATTGATGATGAAAAAATTAGAAACATTATAAACAATTTTTGATTACATTATTTGCTTATCACTTATAAACCGAATTACAGCAATATATTTGCATTAACCATATATACTTTTATTGATACAAAATTAAGTACACTTAAGACATTAAAAAATAACAAATCAACTAAAAAAAAATCTTTTTTATATATTTCCTCAACTAACATAAATATAAGCGTTCGTCAAAATAAATTAGTTCTTTAATTAAGAGAGAACCTGTTAAGTGCATCCTATTAGTTACAATTTTATTTTTTCCTTTAACTATATAATATACCTACAACATTGCATCAGAAATCAGGACTGGTGATGAAATGATTTTTGTGTATTTAAATACCAAAAAATTGACACAATACTGTATTCAATGAAATATTATAATTCCTCAAGTAGAAGAAATAACTAAATAAGAGAAAACGACATTTCCTTACTAACTTTTATGCAGATACTTAAATAAAATATTTTTATTCTTAGATCCTACTGAATATTTTAGTAAATTGTGTTTCTTGGGATAAATCATACGTCATTACCATAATTATGTAAAATATAAGATAAATATTTGCTCACGATAAATAAATTTTATTCATTCATTAAAATTACAGAATTAAAGATCCTTCTTTTGTTTATCCATCATTGAAGATGAAAGTAAAAAGATGACAAGCTTATATTCCACTTTTAGAAAATTTCCGTTATATCTACTTGAGGGTTATTAGACAATGTAACATCTACTTTATATGTTTTAAGCTTGTATGTAGACTGATTCTTCTGTGGCAGTGAATCTTTGAGTACCTGTCTGAAGGACATACATGGTAAAGTTAATGATCATCTAATTCCAATCAAAGGTTACCATTTATGTCAGTATTTTTATCCTTGACTTTTAATTAGGAAAATTACATATTAATTCTAAAACAACATGCTTTCTAAGCAATCTGAATTCATTACTTGATTACGAAATATTGTTATTGATGAATATGTAAAAGAAGTTGCACTGAGATTTGCTGTAACTTAAAACCAACGTCTAAAACTGAGATTGATATCGAATATTTATAACACATAGCAATGAAGTAGGTATTTTTCTACATGGAAAATAAGACAATTAATAAAATTCTGTTCTTATGCAGAGATTAAGAATTACGAGTTTCATATTTTGACTCCTGACTGTTTCTAAAGAATGAGAAAGTAAAGAGCATACTCTTTGTCGAATTACATTCCACGTTCTGCAACTCAGAGAGATGAGCGATATTTGACAATGCTTTCTAAAGAAAGCATGCATAGTACTATAGTTGACTTGCTGAGACAGAACTCGCTATGCAGGGGGGGGGGATAATTTAGAGGCAAATAGTTCTCAAGTGATTGGGGTTATGGCTTATTTCTCAAAAACTCTTGACTACATCTTCATGTCCAAAGTGGAACCTTGAGAATATTGATTGTATAATATTATATTTTGTATAATAATATATTTTGATATAATATTTTTGTCTTGACAGGAATGCAATGGGCACATAATTCATCATTGTCGAAGATAACTCAGAAATTTACCATGGAATGAACCAAAATTCATTATTTAAAAGAGAGAATATACCATCTTTGTAGAGAATCCGACATTCCCCTTCAAACCAAACATGACCAGGCATTAAGGAGACTTACACTATCGTCGAAGTGCTTCATGTCATAAATTAATCTCAGGTTTATTCTAATATTTCTGAATCTAAAGTGGGCTTATTTATTGCAAGAACATCACTTAATCTAGTTTTCTGCATTCTAAAGTAATAAAATCAATTAACGATCTGCGGTTTATTAACTTTCATAAGAACAGTATGGTTTTAACCTTTTAGACGAGGTATTTATTCTTCGATTCCAGCATATTCCATCTTGTTTTGTTAACCAATGAGATACAAGTACATTTTTTATGTTCATTAACTTCTTTGTATTAAATATGCAGTATTAAATATTTGTATTAATATTTATAACAGTGTTTTTTGCTTTTTAATTTTAAAACATAACTCTCATTTTCTTTAATTTCTAAATATGTCTGCAAATTTTTAATTTTTCATCTTGTACGTTTCTCATTTATTTTAAAAGAAAATGTCCATCTAATATAAAATAGTTTGAGAAAGCCATTTTAAATATCCTTTGAGTTTAGTTTGAACATTTTTGAAACTGACATTATTTCTTGTTGGCACTGAAGTACGGTCTACTTAGTTTGATGCATCGCCCGTCACTTCCATTTCATTTTTTAGAAGTGAACCTGACATGTTTTCTTAGGGTTGGGAGATAGGTTACTTAGGAGAGTTCTGTTCGTTTCTGAATACGCCATGTTTTTATCAGCTTTCAATGTTAACTTCATTTGCAAATGGAATAGAAGTCCAAGAGCTAAAAAAATGAAAAAAATATTTCTTACATAGTTTATTTATAGGAGGAATTCTCAATCTGTGAATCAGAAAGCCAAAAGAGATTAAACTATTTCTTAGAAAACAATTTTAATATTTAATGAAATTACATGAAAAAATAGGTAATATTTTATTTCTAATTTGAATTTCAAATTCGAAGTTTCAACAACGGCTCAAGGATGAAAAATCAGACGGCAAAGGGTTCGAGTAATAGGAATTTTAAAAAACATATTTTATGTTTCTGCCACCAGTGATTAATTTTTATATATTTTATTTTATCGAATCAAATAAAATGTATTTATAATTTTATTTCTAAAATGAATGAGAATTTCGAATTTTAGACCAAGCAGTTCATTTAAGAGATTGGTTTTATTATGTGTCTATTATTAAGTTAAGGGAATTGATGATACTAAATAAATTATAATTCATAACAAAACGATAATTAAATCACATAATTCAAAAATAAACGATAAAATGCATATATTTTTGTATTTGATGTTTTTTAATATTCCTTAATTCTAAAATTCAATTAATTTCAAGGCTTTAACGATTCACCAAAGAAATTCTGAACCTGGCATATTGGAGTTCAATAATTTCATAAAAAGCGCAATATTTTTTTATTTTTAAATCCTTAAAATTAACAAATGTACACTTGTGAGTTTAAAAATGAATAAATTAATGAAACACAATTATGATTTATTATTAAATTTCTAAACAGTAAAAATATATGCATGAATAATAAAACTTAATACAATACTAAATCTCAATAATCAATTACAAACAATGATTATTTGAAATTTTAGTAGAGAAATTAGAACATGGAACTAAAGCTTTGAATTTGCCTTTTAAGATTACGAGCATTAATACAAGAAGTTCGTAATACTGAAATATGAAATCTCGGTTTCAACTTAATAAGCAAATCACTGGACATAATCATAGGAAAGTGATTATTATAGATATCTAATACAAGCAACTAGTAATGGGGATAATTTCTTGATAGAAACAAAATATGTAAAAAAACTAAAAACAGCTATGACTCAAACGCTCTAAGTAGCATTTGTCACTCTAGTTTTTATAACTTATAATATTATGTATTTATTTTGAAGCCTTAATTTGTGCACCATTGCTTCATCAAAAATGCGAGCAAAATTATTGGAAGGACTTAAATAGTAAGGAAAAAAACAGTCAATTGCATTGCTGCATTTTTCAAAGATGTGGTTAAACTTAGAATTTCAAAACAAACTGATTGTAAACCATATATTTACCTTTTCCGTTGGTAGAATACACATTTTCAGAATTGAAAGATGTACATCCTATGTTATCACTATGTTACATATCAAACATCTTAATCATCTTGTGTTACACACTAATAAAATATTTTAATAAGATAGGCATGTCCAAAACAACACTTGCATCGTTTAATTGAAACATTAGCATATAATTTAAAAACTTGGAGAAATTTGCAAACGTAAAAATACTACTAACTTTACGAAACAAGCCATATTCTGTTGGCGTAGTCCTCAAAAGATTTTGGATGAAATAAAGAGCCTGTTTTAGAGCCCTGTAAATTTTCCTTACATTTTGAAAATTATATTACTAAGTTTATTTTTTTACTTTAAGAAATAAAGTAATATAAATTTATGAATTACTCCTGATACTATGTATGTGTTTAACTACTTTTTTTGTTAATTATTTTTAATGCGTTTATAAAAAAAGTTCCCTCCTCAATAAAAATGAATACATTAGCAGATACGAGTAAAAGCTTCTACAGAATAGACTTTCCACTTTAATCAAATCTGTTACCATCAAAGTCTTCCATGTAAAGATTTTGAAATACTCCTAACATTATATCAAACAAAAAAAAACTTTTTTTAAATCAAAGTTTAAAAGATTTAGAGTCTAAACTTGTACCTACTCCTATAACTACCTTAACATAAATTTCTACAACCATAAATTTCTTAAACATGCCTCACTTTTTTCTTATTACTCTGATCTGTACTACACATCTGCTTTGAGTTTTCCTATAAAATTTAGGTCTTTGTGATTTTTAAAACTTGAAAAAGAAAACGCTGTTCCAAAATTTTATCATATTTCTTTTATGAGATAAAAAGGTTTCTGATTTTCATGTTTTACGTCTCAAGAGTTCTGGTAGAAAAAATTTATATACATATTTTAATGTGGCAATACCTTGTTCTCTAAGTTTTAAAAGCCTAATGTAGAATATTTATGTTATCCATGATCTTTTATAATTATGTTCAAAATGGTCTAAATACTGCATCTTTAAAAAAATTAAATATTCATACTTCTTATAAAGGCCCATGTTTATTATTTTAAGGATAGAAAATTAACTTCAGGTATTACCAAATAATCTGTCTTTTCTAAATTTCTTAATTCTATTAATATGTATGCGCTTCACTGATGATTTTGAGTATAGCATCATTCTCCTGCAAAATATAATTATTTAAAATATTTAGCAGTATTATGTATATTTTTCTTTCAAAGCTTAATATTTCATATTCAATAATGTCTAAGAAAATAGGGAAATGATTTTGAATTGTTTATTATGTTAATATTAAATATTATTGTATTAAAAATTTTACTCTTCATGATAATCATAACAATTAATTCTTCTTTTAAATGACAATTTTAAAATCAAAGATACGTCAAAAATTTCAGAGAGATTTTAGTTTGTTAATAGATCTAATATATATTTTTTTTATTTAAAGCATCATTTGACAAACAATCATTATCTATCCTAAACTTCCCTTTACGTAATATATTCAGAATTAGTAGTATCAGTGCACTACTAATTCTGTAAATGAGTTTTAGTTTATTTTTATAATGCATCCGTTTCAACTAAAAAAAATTAAAATTTTATCATGTGATTTCCATTTTCACCAAGTGTTTCACCAATTCTGGCGCTTGCGCATTGAATTCAACACGCCGCCAACAGCAATAATACCTAAGAAAATATTGATGCATCTTTTCTTTTTTATATGATCACATTTTCAGTCCGAACAATGATTATTTGAGTCTTAAAGAAGGATGACAGGTTGCAGAATTGAATGATTTCGCTAATATCACAGGTCGCTTATCCTCTCGTTTGAAATTAAATGTCTTTATTAAAGAATAAAGAAAAAAAATACATGAGATATTGGTAAAATAGATAGAAGATTAATATTTTCTACATTGACAAAATTGTAGGAAAATGTATTTCTACTTTTCTCTTGATTAACTCCTTTTAACGAGGTTACTTTAAAACAAATATTCTAAAAATTGAAAACAAATCCGAAGATTTGGAATTTTCTAACATGAATTTACTTTTTTTTTTACAAAGGATTTATGTTTCTAAAAATGCTTTAAAGGTATTATATAGGATTTTCAGTTAAAACTGGAGAAGTAGAGAATAAAATTAATAAAATTCAAATTAATTAGCAGTAACGTTAAATATTGTGTTTTTATTTTTTTAATCTTCTTATTATCGTCATATCATTAACATAAAATGGAGTAGTGTGTTGGTATGTAGATTATTAGGATCTGTGCAGGAAGTAACAGGACAAATGTTGCGGCTTCACAGTTCAGCATCACATCTCATTCTAATTACAATCGTAATGCACTATGGGATGGCATATGGGATGGCCTAATCAGTCATCACCATCTAGTATCCAAAAGAGAAGCTAAGTGTAATGCAACTACTACAGTAGAAAGTACTTCTAGAATATACATTATTTAAAAATTCAGTAAAACTGTTCTCTCTCTCTCTCTCTTTCTCTCTCTCTCTCTCTCTCTCTCTCTATATATATATATATATATATGGTCTAGCCTTTTATTTTCCAATAAACTTTCGACCGAAAGCAGAGACGAAAGAATCCTTTATCTGAACGACCCTTACATATTTTTGGCAGAATTTTTTGAACAGATTTGAAAGTAAAAAGAATAAAAGGCTGGAAGGAGGCATAAAATATAAGAAAAAAAAGTAAAAATTCATTTTTCATACGCATTTACGCTGTTTCTATTAAAGAGGAAATGTACACTTCAGACAATAGATAAGAACGGATTCGGCTACATCATATATTAGTGTAATGATATGATTGTGGTAATTTATATTTTTTTAGAAAAACAAGAAATTAAATTCTATTTCAGAAACAATTATGTTTCTAAATAAATTAAATTGCTTTATTTTATTTCTTTCAGAGATGAAATTAAATTTGAAAATAATTAAGAAAAAAAGGAAAACTGTCACTTAAATCTGAAATTTTTAATATCCACAGAAAGCATAACAATAGTTATAAAATAAACATACATTTTCTTATGATGCTCAATGTCTAAAACAGACATTTTTTTATTAATAAAAACTTTAAAAAATGTTTAACTGTTTTAAAAATTATTAATAAAAATATTTGACTGCATTCCATTAGCAAAGATTATAGCGTGGTAATTCCATATGATTATAATACCTTTTTCTTTTTTAATTTACGGTGCAAAATATGCATACTAATGTCCGGGATTGAAGCTAATGGACATTCGGAGATGACTGTCTTATATTTGAAGTGTTGTCACGTGACTTATATATAAACTAACATGGCACTCCATCTTAATAACATTTCCTTCCCAGGCGACATATTTCACAAGTGCCCCAGATACAGTGAATCATCTGTAAGTCAGATCTTTAGACCTTGATTCCATGATCTTAGTAACAAATCAACCATTTACAAAAATTTATAATGTCATTGAGGTTTCAATATAAGAAACATCAATGATTATAAGATATTTCATATATTTAATTCATATAAATTTGTGAAAATTCGTATCTAGAAATATTTTCTTCAAAAAAGTAAATCCTCCTCTTTGAATAATTCAATTTCTTCAACTGTACTAGATTTATTTTCCGAGACCAATTTCAGAATTTTAAGAATGAATTTTATGACATACAAAGTTTATATAATTTGAGGTTAAAAGATTCCATTATAAAAGATATAGAACTTAATGAAAAGATTAAAATTTAAGATGATTTGAAAATATTATGTGAAAATTATGTTTAAATTATTCTCAAGAGCAGTGTTTTATAAGATAAATTAAAATAAAAGTTGGCCTTGAATATAGAAATAATAACTTCTTCTGGAAACTGGATGCATGATATTTTGAAATTTAAAAGGCACAAATGAAATTAGAACGATAGCAAAGATCATTATTTTTTACAATTATTAAATAAAGTATATGTATTAATAAATGATAAATTAAGACATTATTAATATTTGTAAAGTTTCATAAATATTCTAAATCATATAACAGTCAACAAATCGGCTTCTTTCATACATACGAAATCATTAAAATAAAGAGTATAAAAAATTTAAAAAAAAATGTATCAAATTATTTTAAATACTAGACTGTGGTGAAAATAAGAGACAACTCTTTTAAGAGAGAAAAAATATAATTCTAATCCTTTGGTATTTTTTTCAGAATCTCTTAAGAATTCCAAAGGTTTTAAAGATGTAAAGATTTGAAAACACCTTGACTGACCCAATTCGTTAAATTAACATCCTTAAGTTGCTAATGCGACTTAATGAGGGTACGTATAGTTGTAATCAAAAGCAACATAGCAACTATTTATTTATTTGTATTTTCAAAGAATTATTCATTGTGCAAATGAGCATTTCCTAGAAAAGGTGGTACATTTATACAGAAAAAAAATGTGCTCTGCTAATCTTTGAAAAGTCTAATTTAAAAGCTAACCATCTGAGCGAAATGTGAAATAATTGAAATGACTGTGAAAAAAATATGAAATAGGAGAATAGCAAAAATAAATCATGTGTCAAACATTGAGAATAATATTTACGAATATACATAAATCCTTCTTTAATTGAAAATTCTAATCATTGTTGTATATTTCAAATCATTGTTTCGAATTCTAAATCATTGTTGTATATTTTTAATCGTTGTTTCGAATTCTTAATCATTGTTGCATATTTCACCAATTATATAAATCATATTATATCAATCATTATAAAAGATAATGATCAAACAAAGGAAGATGAAAATTTTACCGCCGATTATCAATCCATTCAAGTAATAGAGTAATAAATTCAAGTAATAGAGTATTCAAGTAATAGAGTAATAAATATCTTATTTTCTCGTAATTGATATTGGAGTAAAACGAGCATAATTGAACTAATAGGTGACTCAAAGAGATTCGCATCATAGAAATACGTTAAAGGATTGCTGAAGATACCATATATTGCTTAGATGCAAATTTAAAATAACGAAGGAATAATTATAGTACATTAAAAAATAAAACTCGTATTATATTATTTTCAGGAACAATAAATATTAGTAACCGAATAATCCATCAGAACTCCACAGTTGCCTTGAACAATAAATTTTTCATGAGTTTTTAGAAGTTCAATGAGCCGATGTCAGCATTGTCTTGATCTTTGAAAGGCCATATTTTATTCGTAAAGTATCAATGCCTTAACGAGGAAAAGCGCTTCTAAAAATAGTACCAATTCATAAGACGATCCCAAATTCAACCAATTACTATTCCTAAATCTCAGAAAAGTAGAAACTTGAAACTAAAATTCGTTATTCTTCGTAACTGGACAGGGAGGATAAGTTGTGGAATTTGAAAAAATCTAGGTATTTTTCCCCTTTCGGTGCAAGGTGAAAGAACCGAAATAAACGAAAAGGGCCGAATCAGCATATATTCTTCTTCAGATCAAATAAAATTAGTATTCATTATTTCCAAGATATCTTTTGCAATACCCCGCCCTGTTATCCTTACTGATAAAAATGTGATCTTTAATCTCAATCAATAGATCCTGATCAAAATAGTTTGATTGTAGTTCTTTAATATATTACTGGGATATATAAGTTTTAATAGATCGATGAATGACAAATTTAAATGAGAAATGAGCCTTTAACACCTCTTGGCACAAGAAATTCCAAACTTTATTTATTAGATGTCACTGCATTTTTTTTCCATTTCTCTATCCATAGGGAATTTCGGCCAGTTTAATGTGTGTATAATTTTTCTAGAGTAATAATCTGTTGCAGGGTCATTTCCATATTCCATAATTGCCATTGCAGCATAAATCATGCATTTAAATTATACGAAAAAAACGATACATTCTTATAATTCTGAAGTATAGAAAATTTAATTCAAAACAAAATAAATGTGAGTAAATGTTATGAAAAGTCGGATGCCAAAAATAATAATTTAAACTTTATACGTACAATATATAGTGCTTCATTTTTAAAAGAATGTTTACGTTTCAATAACTTCATGATATATTTGTATAAATAGAACCTTATTAACAATTTTGTTCTTTCACCCACAAAAACATTTTAATTATCTCGAATCCAGTAAAAAAAAACATGCTATACTGGAAGAAAATGAATTTTCAAAAATAATTGGGGTGAAAATAAATAAAAATTACGTTTTTTTCATGAAGAAAAAAAAAATATATTTGAAATAAAATTTAAAAATACTTTTTCAATGAAAACGAGTAAATTTTAAAACACTTTTTGAATGAAAACGAGTAAATTTTAAAACACTAAATCATTAAACAAACGATAAAAAGTTTTAATTTTTATCAAAATTAGCAAATTCTTTGTAGATTGGAAAAAACTTTATTTTAATTATGTTATAAAATAATTGTAATATTTCTGCATATAAGACTCCAGATAAAATTAATAAAATTATAAATAAAACAAATATAGTTGAAATAAATTTAAAATTCCATTCATTATTTATAATCTTTTCAACTGCAGACAAAGGAATTAGAAACATAAAAATTATTTTCTGAAAGAAAAAGAAGTATTTTGAAATTAAAAAAAGATAGCTGACTGGGCTGGAGCTGCTTTGAAGAGAAAAATACTTTCCTTAATAAAAAAAGAATCTTATTAATTTGAATTTTTATAAAAAAATCTCTCAGAAATAACTATCAAAACTTTTTGCATATTTATTTAAATATTTAGTTCAAATTCATTACGTTTTCACTTCAATTGCTGGGACGTTATGTTTATTGGAAAACAATTTTTCTACTATTGAGTTGTAACTATGATTTTTGGGACAAGAATAAAAGAGACATATTAAGGACCGGATTAAGAGGAAAGCAAAGAAATCAAACTTTAATATTGAATTATAAATATATTGTATATGAAATGAATCATTAATTTATAAGTGTACATATAAAGAAATATTAATAGATAATCTAGTTTCAAAATAGAAGGGGTTTTTTGCTAAAGGCCCTATTTATTTTATCACTCAAAGTTAATAAATAGAGTCGAAAAGAAAATCATTCATTAACTGTTCCATTAGAATAAAACAGTTTATTTCAGTGGCTTTAGAATGGAGTTTGAAGATGTTAAGTATATATATATATTTTTTTGTATTTACTAATATACTTCCGCGATCGAAAAAAACTACTTACACTCAAAAACTCACAATTTCTTAAAAATATTGCGTGCCTACATTTCAACACCAGATTAAATTATTCTATTAAAATCCAAAAAGGTTTCAATGGAGATTTAAATATTTAAAGGAAATATTCTTCATTTGATATAATTTACGTGGCGAATAAGAAAGTGAATTTACAGTATTTCGAAAATTAGTAGATAGAGAAACAGAGAAATAATGTTTTTGATAACGCTATGATGCTTTGGAACTTAACTCTATTAGGGTGCCTTATGTACAAATTGAGCAGAAGGGGTGTAACGCTATTAAACTAATACGGCTTTAATGTCATGATCATGATTATTAAGTTGTGTAAAAAATAAATTGTAAGCAAACATAATTAACATTTTCCTGCCAAAATTAATTGCTTAATTTTTTGATAATTTCTGGAAAAAAAAAATCATAAATTATGTGTATTTTAAATTTTACATAAAATTACTTTTGTATGTTATAAAGGTTACATAAAACGAATAACATCGTAATACCGCATTATTTGTTAAAAAATATTAATTCTTGTAATAAATAATAAATTATTGCAATAAAACTAAATATATATATAACTTAAAATTCCGCGAAAAATACTGTACCTAAAAGAATTTGTGAGTAAAAGAATTTTTTTTCCAATTATTTGCTTTTTGAATAAATATAAGCACCTCCACCCTTCTGTATTGTGTATGCTGAAGAACATAAATTTTCAATTAGGAAATTTAACAGATAAAGCAAATGATTATAAAATGAATGATGACCACCGCTATGTCATTTGGTATAGATACGGAAATTATTGATTTGAATTCAACTTAGCATCAGAAATGTAAATCGAAACTTCTAAGTAAGACACGTGTAGCTCTATATTTTCCTAAACAGGTTCCTAAAGATAGGATCTGAAAATAATGGCTAGCTTTCAGAAATATATCGTACATATGCAGATAATGGATCATATTAATTGTTTGAAATAATATCTACTTTAATGCAGTATAATTTGTTAAACAAAGTAATATGAATTTAGGAGTAGTTCATTAATATTACAGCTAATTATTAAGCAAAAGTTTAAGCTAAATTACCAAATGATACAGACTTCAATGCAGCTTTGCAAAATAATTGCCCAGTTATATTTACAAAACTATGTCCGAGTATCAATTAAATGTTCCACTTTCTAATGATAGTAATTTGCTTCCTTGTCTTTAATTTATAAACAAGATAGATTTGACCTATTGAGCCAGCTCATTCCACTGGGTAATCAACGTAATTTGCATCATCTGAAACGGTTAATCTGTGATTGCTGTGAGGTATTTCATCAGTCTGTGGTGATAGCCCTCATGTGGTTTCGAAAGTGGGTAGTTAATCTGTAGTATCAATCAACTCGTGATG